>CAMZMU010000117.1:91009855-91117964 GCA_947311845.1 Poa pratensis | reverse complement strand
ATGGTGTTTGATGCTATAATATTTATCCTATGATCTATGTCATGTTTATGTAATTTATTTGTCTTTCGATTTGCTTTGTTGAAAGTCTATGGTTCATTAGAGTTGTATGTTGATATGGTACTGTCCTTTGGTGTCCATTACTTGTGCGCGCATGGATCAACACCATAGGGTTAGTAGTATGTGCAAAGGAAGGGGCGTAGTTCTGCCGGAGTGACAGAAACCTAAGGACTCAAACCGGTTAGTTGCACGTATGGGAGTAAGAGGTCCATAAACTTCAGGCTATGGTTGGGGAAACCTTAATGCATTGTTAGTATTTACGGATGTTTGCTAACAATCCAATCATATAGTATTTGTAATCCCAAGTAGTGGAGTGCATGTATATTTAGCCTCCCCCACATTGAAAACTGCATCAAAGACATGAACTAGATTGCTTCACTAATTAATCTTGGACAAAGCCACCACAATTACCACCACTTTCCACACTCATCATGGTACTGTTAGGTCATATGGTTACTTAGTGTACTTTATTGCTTGCAGCACTAACTTTTACTTTCTTGTATTTATTATCCTGCAAAACTATCTCTCATACCCGTATTGCTACCGTAGTTTATTTCCTAGATAATACAAACGTTTAGTGTGCGTAGAGTTGTATCCGTGGTTGATAGAACTTGAGAGAATAATTATCCTACCGTTAGCTCCTCGTTGGGTTCGACACTCTTACTTATCGAAAAGGCTACACGCGATCCCCCTATTACTTGTGGGTTATCAGAGGCCAAACCCTTGTCCGGTGTGAGAAGAAGGAGGCTCTTCAACTACATCTCCATGGAGAGGAGCTCCATCCGAAGACGCGGCCATCGTCAGTCAGTGTGAGAAGAAGGAGGCTCTTCAACTACACCTCCAAGGAGACGAGCTCTGTCCGAAGACCGACCATCGTCGGCTCTGACCTGAGGTGGGGCTGGGCTTTCGCGTGGATCACTTTCTCTCCCGCGATATGGAACTTGCGAAAGTGAACATCATAGACATCTAGACCGTAGCTCAGCATATTGCGCTGTGGATCTCGGCCGCAAACAACCAGCCAAAGCCAATGGCGTTGCTAGGCAGCATTTCCTGCTGCAGAGAAACACCACCACGCATGCCTGAACCTATCAGGCCACCGCAACGTTAATCGACGTCTCGCTCGATCCAGGGTCGCCGCCTGACTTCCATCGTGCACCTATGTCGGCAAACCACACAACAGAGCTCCATGCAGCAGGGTCACCTGGGCCCAGATCTGGAAGCGGCAGGGCGTTGCCCCGTCGTCCTCGTCTCCACAGCATCGTGACCGCGTACACCATTGGCAGCGCTGCCTGACCAGAGAACTTCCCGCCGATAGCAGCCACGGAACCAACAGATCTAGGGCGAGGGACTCGCCCACCTCCACCTGCCTACCGGCCCAGAGCTAGTCGTTCTGCATCCGCCGCGCTCTGCGGCCCAGTCGCTCCATGTGAAGCTGACACACTCTTGTCCGCACCGCTACTCCCATGGCCGACCTTCTCCGCGCCTCCACCACTGCTCCTTCCACTTCTCGCCTCAGTAGACCGTCGCTAGTATCCCCCAGCACCTTTGGGGTGAAGGCCCACAGTCGCCGGCAGCAGCGGCAACGGCGACAGGGCAGGGTTTGGTCGGAGGCCTGCGGCAGCTAGGTCGGGGCGCCCCGATGCTGCCCATGAAGAGCAGCACGTGAGCGAACAACATATGAAGAATCATTGTCAGTAATTTGACATGTACATGTCTCTTGCTATTCTAGTTTTAAGAATAGTTACTCTAGTTGATTTTAACTACGAAATTTGACAAAATTGTAGATTTTGCTTAAGGGGTTAACTCGTTTTCCTCTCGCGACCTAACTCTCTGTTCCCTACTTCATTCTAATAAGCTGGAATTTGGGGGTTTTGGCCCCTGTTTTTCTAAAAAAGTTGACAATATCTTGGAGAAACTGTAATTTGTCATCAAAATTATACAGTAAACTGGACTCAGACCAAACACACTAGTGTACTGTAAGAGCATTGATAGAAAAAATATCCCAAGGGGGCTCGAGATTTGCCGTTACAGGAAAATACCGTGGAATTATTGCCCAATATTTCAAACAAAATGTGAATTTAAAACTCACACAAATGGTTAATTAGAATATAAACTCAATTTGTACACGAAACATCTGGTAACCATGTGGTATAGCTTTAGATCATCTATAGCAGATCCCAGAAAAACGCACACCCAAAAACTAGTTCGAGGTACCCAAAAATTGTTTCGCTGTATCCACGAATTCGGGCGAAACAGACACCCTAAACTCGTACCATCACCATCGGCCTAAGCACCACCACCACCCGTCCGAAGGACCACCATCATCACGGGCCGAAGCACCACCATGACCTTGGACCGAAAGAACAAAAGCACCACTGACCGAAGCACCACCACCACTCCAATCAAAGGACCATCAACACCACCGGTCGTAGCATCAAGTAGCTCTTGCCTCCTCCATTGCATGATGTTCATTCGTCTCATCTCCCAAACTCTCTTATCAACTCGTCCATGGCATTCAGATCCATTATCATGAGCCGGTTTTTCTCGGCGATTTTGTCATCCTTCCTCTTTTACTTCTTCACTATAGTATGGTGATAAAACTTTCCATAATACGCGAAGCTTGGTGGATATGCGAAATGATTTATAATACACAAATCCTCACTCCGATAAAACAGTCTATGATTTATATGAGAAATGATTGATTGATTTATGCTACGTACAAATGCAGCATCCAAGAACCCTTCGTTGTAACTGCACAGTTTATGACTGGTTGAATTGGAATGTCGTGTACAAATAGATGTAGGCCCAAGAAGGGTTTCTCCAAATAATGGATAGCATGTGCCGGCCAGCCCAAGAAGGAGACCACCATCTCGTCGACAGTTTAGCCGGTTGCGGTTTAGTGTTGTCACTGGGTATGCTTTTGCGATTGCCAAATGCGATTGCGCCGGAAAATGCGAAAACGCACGAGAATCCTTCAGTTGCATATCCGGCTAGGTCCCTACTGTTTCGTGTAACGGATAATGATTAGCTTGCTTTTCTTGCTGAATGCATACGTACGTCTTTTTGTGTGAAGGAAATACATATGTTTACTCCCTCCGTTTCAAAATAAGTGTCTTAGATTTGTCTAAAAGTGGATATATCAAGACAAATCTAAGATGTTATTTTAATACGGAGGAAGTAGTAAACAAGAAGATTATGTTAGCAGCAAATCAATGAGAAGGTAAATGTGACCAGATTTTCCGGGCTCAACCGAAATCCCAATGCAAGATCCTTTTTAGTTTTCTTCCCATTGCGCAGCTACGTCGCGATATTTACTTTGTGTGCGGGCCAAGTCAAAAGTCAAAAGGGAGAGGCCTAGATGAAGCTCCGTGGATGCAACGGTCAATTCCGGCTCGACTGTCGTCAAGCTTGCCTGACTCGTCATGTAGAGCACGAAGCTTCTTGCCTCAAATTGACAAAACACACTAATACACACACCGTGCAACTATTGTCTTGTTTTCTCCATGTTTTATACTACCTCCGTACCAAAATAAGACGATGTTTTAACAGTTTTGTGATACATATGTATCTAGAATTGTATATGTAGGTTCATCCATTTCAATCCGTATATAGTACATATAAAAATATCTAAAACATCTTATATTTTGATACGGTGGGAGTAGCTGAAAGGACAATGATGTCGCCTAGAGGGGGGTGAATAGACGATTAATTTTTTTCCGGTTTAGTCTTGATAATTACGGAATAAAATTAGGTGTTTAAATTAACAAGCCAACAAACTAAATAAAACTAGGCTTACCTATGTGCACCAACAACTTATGCTAAGCAAGACAAGCAACAAGGTGATAGCAAGATAGAATACTTCAAGCACGAAGACTATCACAATGTAAAGTACATAAGTAAAGAGCTCGGATATAGAAATAACCGAGGCACGCGGAGACGAGAATGTATTCCCGAGTTCCTCCTTTTTAGAGGAGTACGTCTCGTTGGAGAGGTGTGAGGCACCACAAAGGTCGATCTGAACGCCACAAAGTCTCACCCTATTCCCGATGAACCGCACCACAAAGGATTGGTTCACCTTCCACTATCGGAATCCTTCTAGGCGGAAACCGGAGCCTTTACAACAACGATCCGGGCACACACCCACAACCGAATTGGGGGATCCCGAACAGCTACAAGTGACCACAAAAGGTCTCAACCACCACACGGGCGTCTAGGGTCCAAAGACCCAAGGGTAACAAGTTCACAAGGTTTCAACTTTCACGAATCCTCGTGGAGAGCACAAACCGATGCACAAAGCAATGGCAAGAGCACAAGTGCTCAAATCCCACCACAAGCAACTAATGCTTATGGGGGGAGAAGAGAGGAAGAACAAAGAAGAACTCAACAAATGAAACTTCAAGAACTAGATCGAAAGGGTTCCCCTCACTTAGAGGAGAGATGGATTGGTGAAAATATAGATCTAGATCTCCTCTCTCTTTCTCTCAAAGATATGCAAGAATCATGGGAGGAAATGAGAGAGAGGGAAGCTTTGCAAGGTCAACAATGGTGGGGGAGAGAGAGAAAAACGTGCTGGGCAAAGCTAGCTGGCTGGAGGTAGGTGGAGGGGTCCCAGAAAAAGAGCCGTTGCAGGACACTTACACCGAAGACTCCGGTCCAGGAGGGCGGAGACTCCGGCCCGGGCGGAGACTCCGGACCAGAGGGTGCGGAGACTCCGGCCTGAGGCGGAGACTCCGGGCACCTCCGGACCGACTCCGGACCCCTATACCGCACGCGCCGATGCCTGGGGCAGAGAAACTTCGAAAGCAAGGGACCGGAGACTCCGGATAGGAAACCACGGAGACTCCGGACCCAGAGGTGCGGAGATTCCGGCCCTGGCGCCGGAGACTCCGGTCAGGAAAACCAGCAAAACAGCAAAGCCTGAAATGCAATAACTTTCTCGTTCGAACTCCAAAACAGCTGAAACCAATTTTGTTGGAAAGATAGCGACAAGAGTTAAGTTGCCACACATGGGAAGGTGTGGAACTTTCCTCAAGGATAAACCGATAATATTTCCAACAAGAAAATACAACAAGTTTTTCATCCGGACTCCGTTTTCTATGATCTTGGGCTTGCTCCGAAGATAATCACAAGTACTACAAGATCATGCATATACACATCATAGTCCATCATGTGAGGAGGATAACACAAGAGGAGAGTTTGACCTCTCTACAAGAGACGAACCAGTAAAACCTCCAACATAAAAAACACCACAAGATATTCAAATGAAATCCGTTTTTGATGAACTAAAGCTTGGTATGGAGATGAACACAAGCTCTAAATTCTCACATGGATAAAAGCCAAATAAGAACCAAGAAAGATGATATGCCAAATATGCAAAGGTTTGAGCTCTCCACAAAGATGCGATCAAGTTAGTCACTAAAGAGCCCCTCTTGATAGTACGCCGTCTATCTTATAACCCGGTGATGCATGTAAAATGCATACATGAACTTTGCACTTTAATTGCTTATATTCCAATCATATTTGCATCATATAAGGGTTATATCAATGTTTTATAATGATTTTTGGGAATATTCATTTATTTCCTATTTTTATGGAATTAACCCTGCACAGGCAGAAAACCCCGTTTTCTTATTTTAATGTTTCAGGGACCCAAACGTCAACGAAATCACCTGGAAATTTACGGGCGTCAATATTTGGAAGGAAGAAGACCTGTGGGCGAAGGAAGCGAGCAAACGGAGGCTCGAGGGCCAAACGAGGGGGCCCACGCGGCCAGGTACTGTAGCCGCGTGGGACCCACCCATTTGGGCCTCGTGGCTCCGTTGCCTTCGATCTTTCTCCACCGACATCGTCTTGACCTAAAAACGCCTATAAAAAAGGTCCCCCGACGTTCTCTGGAAGGAGCGCCGCACAAACACAGAAACACCGAAACGGAGATCAGGAGCTGCAGATTGGAGGGGGAAAACTCCGGCGGGGCGCTGCCGGCGTGGTCTCCATCTTCTCCATCGACTTCTCCACCGTCTCCATGATGAAGAGGGAGTAGTCCACCTCTGGACTATGGGTTTGTGGAAGTAACTTATGTATCTCTCCTCTCTTGAGCTTCACTAATTAGCACCGTATGAGCTGCTGAACATGATTACGGTCACCGTTGTAATACCTTTGTGGTGGATCTTTATGAGTTAATATATGTTTGAGATTGCAATGTTTGTTTCAGTTATGAGTATAGATGCATATTATGTACCCCGTTCTTGTCTACTTGTTTTGATCAAGCATGTTTATGAGAGCGTGTGTGGGGGAACGTGTGCATTAGTTGGAGTAACGGGGGGTGGCTAGTGCAGTGAACGTGAGAGAAAGTTCTGCGATCCACTTTGGTATCTTTACCTTACTTTGTTGCCTCACTAGGGATAAACTAAAATACCATGCTACCGGGGATGTGGGCGTGACCATTGCCACTACTCCATGACTAGATCTAGCATGTTCTTATTTTCACTTCATGTCATGATACTTAATGCTATACTCTGAGTTATCTTAATTACTGAGGTGTTATGATTTAGTTCGCATCTTGGTGGAGTATAAGAGAGGTTAATAACCAAAAGATCTCTATGTTAGGACGTGATGCCCATATATCTAAGTAACTTGTTATCAAACCCTGTGTTGCAATCTCATATGTTAACTGTGTGTGTTCCATTGTCTACCACTTTATAAAGAGAGAGTGCATTTGTGAAACCATGAACCCCAGTCCATTTTTAATCATAAGAAACACCTTTCCAACACCATATACCACTTTTCTATTTTCAGCCATCATTAAATCCGAAAATACAAAAATACTTTTCATCTTGCATACATCATTCAAAAACCCAAAAATATCATTTATCATTGCATCCACCATCATTGCATATTTATTTCTTGTTTGCATTGCATAACTATCCTGATATCATTCTTACACCTTGTGCTTGACAACCACAGGTGAGGTTGAGGACCAAAACATCTAACCTTGTTTTGTAGGTAACCAAAAGAAGGATAAGAAGATAAATCTACCACTTCAGATTCCCCGAGAGTTCGATATTAAACCCTCGAGTCACCCCTCGTGGGGAAAACTGTCTTCCACTTACTATACACTCTGCACTTGGAGTCTCAACCTAATCCCGTTTACTTTTGCAGGTATCAAAGCCTTGCTCTTCGGGACCATCAAGACGTTTTCTGGCGCCGTTGCCGGGGAATCGTAGCTGAGAGATTTATCCAAGGGTGTGCATCATCGCATTCATCTCACAACAAAGTCAACGTCACCAACTTGTGCTAACACCTAAGCTTGGGGAGGTTGCACCTACGTGAGCACCATCTTATCCATCTTTACTTACAAAGCAATTTATTTGTTTTGTTAGTGTCATTGCATATCATATCATATTTATTTCAGTTTTGCATAAAAAATTAAAAATACCAAAAAAAACTTGCTATAATGGAAAAAAGAACCTTTTGGCCATTTAGTGTTAGGAACTTTCCTCAAGATATGAATATTCCAGTTGGAGAATTTGAGGTAGATCCTAATGTCACTAAAATGATTTATGAACACCGTTTTTCTGGGAAACCGAAAGAAAATGCTCTACTCCATCTTAACAAATTTAATGAAAGATGCAAAGTGTTAAACTTGACTCATGCCAATGCTAATGTGATCAAAGTAAAGCTTTTTCCTTATTCCTTAGCTGGAAAAGCTTTAGATTGGATATTAAAATGGCCACCTAAAATTTTAGCAATTGGTTTAACCTAAAAGCTTCATTCATTGAAAGGTTTTGTTTTTCAGAAATGGTTTACAATATTAGACAAATAGTTATCACCTTTAAACAAAAAGAGGATGAACCTATGGTAAAAGCATGGGAAAGGTTTAGAGGTATAGCTTATGGAATGGAACATGGCATGAGAGATTGGATGCTCATGCATATATTTTATAGAGGATTGTCTGAAACCTCTAAACTCTTTTTGGATAAGGAATGTAAGGGTTCTTTCATAAATGTTACTATTGCTGATGCTTACATTCTACTTGATGGCTTGCTTTTGGAAGTGAAAATTAAAGAAAGTTTAGAAAAAGCCCAAGTACCTGAAGATGTCTTTGATGACCGTTATGAAATATTCAACCTATACAATAGGGAAAAGAAAGTTGAGGAAGTTAAAATGCTTAATGAAGTCAAGGATCCTTTGCTTGACTTAGAAAATTGTAGCTTGCATGAATTAATATCTATCTTACAAAAATTTGCAAGTGATCCTTCCATCAACACTAACCAAGCAGGTTTTGGTTCTTATATTGCTAATCATGTCTTGAAAGAAAAGATTGCTAGGTACAACCAAGAGGCTATGATACCACCTAAGCTTGGGGATATGTGGATACCTAAGGTACTAGTAACTATTGGAAAAGAGACACACCATGCCATACTTGATCTAGGATCTAGTGTCTCTGTTTTATCTAAAGAACTATATGAAGTGCTTGAATTGAAAAATCTTGAAAAATGCTCTATTGAACTAGCACTTGCTGATGACTCTATTAAACATGCTTTGGGAAAAGTAAGTGATGTTATGGTAGAGTTACATATGACTTTTGTGCCTGTGGATTTTCTAATCATGGACATGGGGAATAAAACCTCTAGTCCTATTATTCTTGGAAGACCTTTTCTTCGTACCACAGGTGCTATCATTGATTCAAAGGAAGGGAATGTAAAGTTTCAGTTTCCACACAAGAAGTGCATGGAACACTTTCCAAGGAAGAGGGAACCACCAAAGTTCAAGCTCCCTCATGAGCTTCGTCCACAATAAAACAACAAGTAAGAAGCCTAGCTATATGGCTATAAAGAAAGCGCTTTGCGGGAGGCAACCCGGTTATTTTTATGTGTGATTTTCTTTGTGTCCTCTTGCTGTAACAAGAGATTTGTTTAGTTTAGGTTCTGGAGTTTTTAATAAAGTGCCAAGTTTTACCCTTTTTGGTTTGAAAAAGTTGCTTATAGCGTTCGGAGATTTTATTCCTGCACGAGTCAGTGCACGGTATGATTTTTAATTCTTATTCTGTAACTCCGAATGAGCTCATATTTGAACTGTAGTTGCAACTTTTCATCCTCTGTATGCATGAATTTTTTCGGAATTTTTCGAGAAAGTTTGGTAGGGTAGAAAAATACGTTTTGCTGCTGCTGTTTTTCTGGACAGATTCTGTCCCATTTTGTTTGATGCATGCTTTGAGCTTTTAAGTTGAATCTTTTTGATCCAATTGAGTTTATGAGTAGGCATACAACATTATACACTTTCTGGACATGTCATATGAATTTTTGTTCAAGGATTATATGCAGCAAGGAACCTATTTGTTTATCACTATTAATGCACCCCACAGAAAAGAGATGGGAGAAACGGTGTTTTGAAGTTTTTTCACAGGGATTGGAGGAGATGCACCAAGAGCTATCCAAGGATGGTGAAGACCATAAGCTTGGGGATGTGAAGACAACCCCGCTGGACCTACACACTCTCGGTTTGCACACGTCCAACTTCTGTTTTTCGATCGAAACACTTTATCGCATAAACTTGGAGCGTCGTTTTTGTTTTTTTTGAGTCTTGAGAGACCACCACACTATCAATTATATATGAGAGAGCTACTGGAAATATGGGTTGAAATATGTTGGATGCTTTTATAAGATTGGGAAAAGGGATGTTTGACTTGATTTTTAATGATACATATAGTTGCATGATTCATGAGCTTGTTTATGAGTAATAGTTTGCAAATTCTTTTTGTAGAGCTATCACTTATTCATGTTTTGGTGCTGATTGTTATTTACTTGGTTTAACATGGATTAGTTAGTTCTATGGACACTCATGCATGCATCTAGATGGTCAACTTTCTCCCTTTTGCTAGCCCAAAAACTCCAACAAGCAAAAACTTGTTTCCAACACCTTCAACCAAAGTTATTCCAGTGAGTCCACCATATCTACCTATTGGCTTTATGCTATTCCGAGTATGTTTAACATGTTGTTTGTGTTATCTTACCTCTGAATGAAAATGTTTATGTTATTGATTGCAATGGAAAAAATTGGTTATATAGCTCTCACGAACTTGATGCACAATGTTCTTTTATTTGCATAATAAAACTTGACCCATTGTGATTAAGATTATGATGTTTGTGGCTTGATGAATGTTTTGGGTTGGAAGTTAGCCCATATGTGCTGTCACATGGCAAGCTTTCAACACGCTCTTCATCTCATTTAGTTGATATCATGTGCTTTTGTCTATGGATGCTTATCATGTTGAAATAAATGTGGAAATAGAGTGAGTTTAAATGAGTTTGTGTAAATGGTTAGAGAGACGCCTGGGCCGCTAATCTAAGCCATGCATCATTCATGGTGGAAATTTACTTACATACTATGGTGAACCTTCTGTGATACACCTTGCAATAAAAAACTATTCCAAATGGTAAATAAAAAGGGTGTTGAGATTGTTCATTTTGTTTGTTTGTCTTGTCATTTTGATATGGGCTTGTTCCATATCTTGGGACAAGAGGTACCCCAGTTGACGCTCTTGATGATACTATTATGCTTACAATGATATTTAATTGAACTTGCTTTGTTTCCCAAGTTGAGTAACACATGGTGTAAGTACTTGTATTCAAGGGGCATGAGACATTCAACCCATTCTTTATCAAGCACACTACTCATATTTGCTTTCACTTTAACCTTAATCATTCAAGATGCTATGATAGGGGCAATGAGAGCTTGACACCAATGAATACCTTATTGCAATCATTAACTTAAGTAGAAGAGTTTGGAAGTTGGATGAAACTTATGCATGCTTTACCTCTACTCACATATACATCTTTCCAAAGTGTACACCTATCATATTCAGATTTTCATCTACACTCTATGACCATTGTAGGATGTTCTACTTATCATTATGCATACATGTGTTCCATATTACTTGCTACCATGTTACACTTTGTGAACTATCAATGAACATCCTTGTCTTGAATACTTGATATCACTTCATAAACTATTTGCATATTGCTACTCCTTTGAAGAATGAATCATTTGACTATATGTAGCAATAGTAATCATCTTTGATATCATTGTTAAGTATTAAATTGCAAAGTCCATGTTAGTTTTATCATCTTCATACTCGAGGACGAGCATGGATTAAGCTTGGGGATGTTGATGCATGTAAAATGCATACATGAACTTTGCACTTTAATTGCTTATATTCCAATCATATTTGCATCATATAAGGGTTATATCAATGTTTTATAATGATTTTGGGAATATTCATTTATTTCCTATTTTTATGGAATTAACCCTGCACAGGCAGAAAACCCCGTTTTCTTATTTTAATGTTTCAGGGACCCAAACGTCAACGAAATCACCTGGAAATTTACGGGCGTCAATATTTGGAAGGAAGAAGACCTGTGGGCGAAGGAAGCGAGCAAACGGAGGCCGAGGGCCAAACGGGGGGGCCCACGCGGCCAGGTACTGTGGCCGCGTGGGACCCACCCATTTGGGCCTCGTGGCTCCGTTGCCGTCGATCTTCTCCACCGACATCGTCTTGACCTAAAAACGCCTATAAAAAAGGTCCCCCGACGTTCTCTGGAAGGAGCGCCGCACAAACACAGAAACACCGAAACGGAGATCAGGAGCTGCAGATTGGAGGGGGAAAACTCCGGCGGGGCGCTGCCGGCGTGGTCTCCATCTTCTCCATCGACTTCTCCACCGTCTCCATGATGAAGAGGGAGTAGTCCACCTCTGGACTATGGGTTTGTGGAAGTAACTTATGTATCTCTCCTCTCTTGAGCTTCACTAATTAGCACCGTATGAGCTGCTGAACATGATTACGGTCACCGTTGTAATACCTTTGTGGTGGATCTTTATGAGTTAATATATGTTTGAGATTGCAATGTTTGTTTCAGTTATGAGTATAGATGCATATTATGTACCCCGTTCTTGTCTACTTGTTTTGATCAAGCATGTTTATGAGAGCGTGTGTGGGGGAACGTGTGCATTAGTTGGAGTAACGGGGGGTGGCTAGTGCAGTGAACGTGAGAGAAAGTTCTGCGATCCACTTTGGTATCTTTACCTTACTTTGTTACCTCACTAGGGATAAACTAAAATACCATGCTACCGGGGATGTGGGCGTGACCATTGCCACTACTCCATGACTAGATCTAGCATGTTCTTATTTTCACTTCATGTCATGATACTTAATGCTATACTCTGAGTTATCTTAATTACTGAGGTGTTATGATTTAGTTCGCATCTTGGTGGAGTATAAGAGAGGTTAATAACCAAAAGATCTCTATGTTAGGACGTGATGCCCATATATCTAAGTAACTTGTTATCAAACCCTGTGTTGCAATCTCATATGTTAACTGTGTGTGTTCCATTGTCTACCACTTTATAAAGAGAGAGTGCATTTGTGAAACCATGAACCCCAGTCCATTTTTAATCATAAGAAACACCTTTCCAACACCATATACCACTTTTCTATTTTCAGCCATCATTAAATCCGAAAATACAAAAATACTTTTCATCTTGCATACATCATTCAAAAACCCAAAAATATCATTTATCATTGCATCCACCATCATTGCATATTTATTTCTTGTTTGCATTGCATAACTATCCTGATATCATTCTTACACCTTGTGCTTGACAACCACAGGTGAGGTTGAGGACCAAAACATCTAACCTTGTTTTGTAGGTAACCAAAAGAAGGATAAGAAGATAAATCTACCACTTCAGATTCCCCGAGAGTTCGATATTAAACCCTCGAGTCACCCCTCGTGGGGAAAACTGTCTTCCACTTACTATACACTCTGCACTTGGAGTCTCAACCTAATCCCGTTTACTTTTGCAGGTATCAAAGCCTTGCTCTTCGGGATCATCACCCGGTCTCCCACTAACACCACGAGACCGGTAAAATAGAAACCCTATCAAGATCATACCTTTACCTTGAGCATTCCACTTGAGCTAGATGATGATGATCTTGACTCCCTCAAGTTGGAACACCTTTCTTGATTGTGCTTGCTAGCACATGCTTGATGAAGACTTCTCCAAATGCTCCCCATACTCCATTATGGGAGAGCCTCGCTAAGCTCGTTTCACAAAGAAGATGTCTTGAATCCTTCAAGACATACTTGCAATATGCTCAACTCTACACATGACCATTCTTCATATAAACCCTTGAATAAAGCATTGCTCATCATGTAATCTTCTAAAGTCCAACACATGAACTCCAATCTTTTCCTATGGACAAGATCTATAAGAATATCTCAATGCAAACATTAGTCCATAAGGATTGTCATTAATTACCAAAACCACGCATGGGGCAGCACATGCACTTTCAGTAGCACGGTACAAAATCTCCCTTTTTTTGTCTGATGTGCACTAGGTAATTTGGGTATACTTAGTGAATTATCCAGACAACTAAAAAATCATTGTTGAAAGTCAAATAGGGTAAAGTTTGACAAAAAAATTTAAGAAATGACAAACAACTAGGAAATTTACTTTGATGCACCCGGTATTTTAAAAAATATTCTGAAGTACAAAAATTCCGAAATAAAATTTCGCATATACATTTTCCCATTCTATCGGTTCACAAAGTTGTTTCACAAAACTGACATTTTTTTGGTGTAAAAAGGACAAAGAATATCTCGTGAAAAGTCTAATTCTAGCACCATTTTTTTTTCTTTTTTACACATGTCACAGAAATGTCTTTTTTTTTGTGAAACAACTTTGTGTGCACATATGATGTTAAGATCTACGTGTGAACATTTTCTGCATTTTTTGGATATTTCAAAATGTGCTTATGCACCCGGGAGTCAAAACACCACTCCCAATAATACGATATGGACATCAGATGAAATTATATTTCATGGAGTATTCATGGTATTGATTTGGTATTGTGGTTTTGTGATTTTGTCTAAGAACATGATCAAACTTTACATTGTTTGGCTTCTAAACAAATTATAGGTCTTACTTTCAGTAACAGAAAGGGATTATATATTTTGAGCTGAATGTCTACTTTGGAATCTTATTAGCCATCCTCTTGATGATAACTATGATGCAATACCAATGTTGAATATGTTACCAAAGTTTTTATTATTTTTAAACTCAACATAATCAATTATGTATGAGTAGAAACAATTTTGTGTGTTAACCAAATTTGGAATACTCAAGTATTTACAAAACTAATGTGCACATACTTAATACCTTTTGGAATATAAATAAAACGATGAAACTTTATTGAAACACTTGTGGAACTTTTCTTAAACATTATAAATTGTCTAATGAGAAATGCTTGTGAAAGCATGCCTTTACTTGGACACTGGTTTTGTATGAAAAAAATAGGATAGCTATAGGGGGCTTTACGCAAGCTCATAAGGGGTCAATCCATCGTATTTGAACCATGTTATTCTTGGAGAGTGTTTACTGCAGGATGCATATGAGTTGTCCTTCATTCATTTTCTACATCACACACACACACGCACACGCACACGCACACACGCACGCACGCGCACGCACGCACGCACGCACGCACGCACAGACTCACACAGACTCACACACACACACACACACGCACGCGCACGCGCACGCGCACGCGCACGCGCACGCGCACGCCCACACACACACACACACACACACACACACACACACACACACACACACACACACATATGTGACTATAAGTGCTTAGTATACCATGCACCTAAAGTGCATATTGCATACTATAACCCACGTGAATGTTTCTTGTGAAATAATCTAACCCATATAAAAAAATAGTAGATGTTGATCTGACAGATCACACATTTCACATGATCAATTTTTGAGTCAACATCAGTCAGATTTTTTTTTATTTTTCCTACACTTTAATACTAGAAAGTGACACAAAACTCATAGCGATGCACGCGAGATCGAGCGGATCGGTTGGACCAAAATTTCGAATGTTGACAGTTGATAAATATATTGGAAGTTTTCTCGCAGAAAAAAAATCAGCTAGCTGCATGTCAAGAAAATTGTGTTTTATTGTTTGCGATTCTTATTATTAGAACAATACTGATTTTTGCTGTTATACTACTCCCTCCATTCCTAATGTAAGATGTTTTAGATGTTACACATGTTGTCTAGATATATACATAAATGAGTGAATATGTACGGAGTACATGAAATGTGTCTAAATACATTTGTTTGCATGTGTATTTGGACAAAGTCTAAAATATCTTATATTTAGAAACGGAGGGAGTACTCCAGAAGCATACATTTCAGCATGCTGGTGCTGAGGATCCAGCTGGTATACTACTCTAGAAGCGTACTCACATTTCAGCTCACGCGATCGGGTCGACGCGAAAGAAGAATCCGCGTTGCCGCCCACCCTGCAAACGGCAAAATACGTCCCTGTTGCGGTAATCACCACGAAAAACAGCACCCTTCTCCGTTTCTAGTTTGCTGACACGCGCCGACCACGACCAGTCTGGGTCTCCCTCGGTTTCCGTTGCGGCTCCACCTCGGCCCGCTTTCCCGTCACGAAATCCTCCAAGATGCCCTATATAGGGAACCCCGTGCGATTCTGCCCAACAGTTCGTCTCCAAATTCCTCTCCTCCTCTATCCTCTCGCGCGACAGATTGATTTCCGGCGGTACCCCTATACATAGACGGCATCCTCCGCCCGGGGGCGCACTTCTCCTCGCCGCGCGCGCTATATTTTTTTCGGGAGGCCATTCCGCCGCGTGCGTTCGTGCGTGCCCACGACCACCATCCGTTTACGGTTGCGCCGCGCCTTGGGTGCCTGCCTCTGCCTGCCTGCGCGAGGAGAGGAGGACGAGGGGCCGCGCGACGGGCTCGGAGGAGGGGCGATTAATTTGCGGGGAGGAGGATGATGGGGTTCAGGACGCAGCTGCCGTGGTCCTCGTCGGCGCAGGCGGGGGCGGGGGCGCAGGCCGATCAGCCGATGTGCGACGCGGCAGCGGCCGTGGTGTCGGCGCGGCAGGGGATGGAGACGCCGCTCACGGCGGTGGCGGAGGCGTTCGAGGAGCTGGCGCGCGGGATGGACGCCGACCGCGGGGAGCTCCGCCTCGCGCCCTTCGGCGACACCTGCGCGCTCGTCTCCGTGCTCTTCAACTCCCTCGGCATCGCCTTCAAGTTCGCCGAGAGCGAGTACGTCACCAAGGTACCCACCGATCTGCCTCCTCCCGTCAATTCAATCAATTCTTTCTTCGGTACCAAGTTTACATGATCGCACCCTTTCCGTTTCCAAAAAAAAAAGGAGATGCTGTAATCGTACAAGCCACGCCCTCTCTCTCTGTTGTGATTTGACTTTGGTTAAATCTGTGTGCTTGCGACCATGTTCCCATTGGAGGAATCTTGTAGCGTCCCTCCCAATTGTTCGAATATTCTTGCAATTTAAAAGTAACAACGCCAATATTGATTCTCCTCCAAGAAAGAAATGCAGTCGACCTGCCCCGTGTTGATTCGACTCTAGCCGATCGCGTCCACACCTCTGCACTTCTGTTTATACTCTCCTCTTGTCCGGTCGTCATGGTCATGACGACGACTTGTGGTTGCGGCAAGCCGGCAAGAAAGAAATGTAATCCAACTTCCCTGCGTGAACCATCCAGGTGAACGATCTCATCGGGGCGTCCAAGGAGTACGCCACTCTGAACGACATCCTGGACAAGGACGTGGAGCGCGACTGCGTCAAGAAGCAGGGCAGCCATTCCCGGAACCTGCGCAGGGTCCGCCTCGGCCTGGGCCTCATCAAGGCTCTCTTCGAGCAGTTCCTCGAAACAGAGTACGTTTCTTCATTCCTTCCAGCCAGCTAACCACAGCTTGTCGCTTGCTCTCTCCTCCGCTGGCTGCTGCCTGCACCGAATGTTTTTGTGTGGCAACAATCAGTGGTGGTTAATTCAGTTGCTAGAATTATTGCTCTGTCAACGGACGACAGCCTCACACTCTCCCTGGCGTTTTTGTTTTTTCATTCAGGGGCTCGTTGTATGAGGCTGCGACGACAGCCTACGGCCTGGTTTGCGCGCCATTTCATAGCTGGGCAATCAGGAAGGCCGTTGGTGCCGGGATGTACACTCTGCCCAGCAGGGAGCAGTTGATCCTGAGGTTGAACGAAACTGGTACGCAAATGATGATGGCATCCATCACCATCAGGATACCTGCCTATCCTGAAGTACCTTAATATATTTATTCAGTGATACTTAATTCTGTCTTCAGATGATATTCTGGTGGACCTGTAACAAAATTATGTGTGCCTGCAGATTGCTCTGTGCAGAAGGAGATGAGGAGATACATTGATGCTTCCAGTCCTATTATAGAATACATCGATAACCTTTTCCTCTCTAGGCAAATTGTCCTAGATTGGTGAACCGAACTGAGGATCATACCTGCGGCTCTCTTGACAAGCTGTTACTGATATCATTGTTTTATTATTTTCTCATAGCTTTTTTAGCCTTGGTGGGTGGTGGACGCTCTCGCTTTGCACTGTCTCTTGTACTGTACGATTATGTGGAAATTCTAATTCTAAAAAAAGAGGCAATTCTAGTATGATCATGCTTCCTATGTTTCAAATTATGTGGAGTACAATGGAAGTCTCCTGAATCACCACTAGGTCTTAGTTTAAACTATCCATTTCAGTTTTCCAAAGCTAAAATGCTCAAGAGAATTTGAGGATGGATGTTGGTACTTGGTAAGGAAGGCTAGCAGATTCTTGATTAGTGAAAAACTGGTTAGAGCATCTCAGCTTATTTCTAAGAGAAGAGAGAGTTATAGCCAAGCCTATCAATACTAATAGTCTCTCACCTCAAAATTAATAGTCTCTCCAGTCGTTGCTCAGAGCAACAAAGGAATGAGTGAATGGAACCCAGGAAGAAGAGATATTAGTAACAAAAGACTATCCATGTTAATGTTATCCTGTTCTCCCATTCTCTAATCTTAATATGCCCTCTCTGTTTATAATACAAGACACATTCCGTGTCTAATTTTGATCACGAATGTGAGTTTTATACGTAAAAAAGGTATGCCATTAGATTCACATAAGAATGAAGTTTACAGTAATATACTTTAATGACATATAACTCTTATTCAACTTAGTTATGCTCGAGATACGAAGTAGCCTTGTTAAAACTGTGCAAGTAACATTTTCTTTCGTCTTGGAGGATGCCATGCTCTTCCATTTTGTAAAATTTCTTGTTGCCGATTAAGGTTTCAGAGATACTCAAGTGGATTGTACCGAAGAAAAATCATGGGAGATCGAACGAGGGGAATTTACAGAATAAATACCGACAAGACTTTTGTGAGGGAATGACCAAATGAGGATTACCCAACCCCAGTGGCGCATGCAAGAAAAATTGGTGGGTGGGCACACTCTCAAAAAAACATTGAGAGTTGCCAAATGAACAAGTTAAATAGCATTATATATCCATATCTATGATTCAAATCCACTATAAAAAAAAGTTCAAACACATGAACAAAGTCTTACTTGATGAAATCCGAGTGATCGGAGTTGCGGCATCAACACACGCCAACACAAGTCTACTATCTTCAATATGTTCATCATCTAACACCACCGGAGATGCAATCTTCTTCGCTTTATGTTTTCGAAAAAGAGATACAATGTCAGTATTCCTCTTCATAATCAATTCTATAATCACAAAAGAAAAATAACATATGTAATCAATCATTTGGTTGTCAATTACAAACCAAAACTATCAATTTCATACAAAATACATAGCAAATTCTGAGTGCGCCACGCCCCCCGGCCCACCCGCTGGATACGCCAGTGCCCAGCCCTAGGTGGGCTTATGACATCTTTAGAGGCTAACCAACAAGGACGGAGTTAGGGTTTTTTTTTCGACTAACAAATCCAACTCTTTCGGTTCCTCTTTCACAAAATAAGTGACATGATTCACTAAAGCTGCTTACCGCAAAAAAAAAAAAAAAAAATCACTAAAGCTGCCGTTACTTAGCTGTTGGAGAGAGATGCCTGATATTTCCTGTCATTCAACTATTACTAGGTACAAAGTTGACCCCTCCAATTTATGCCGAATACTTTTGTTACTTGAGTAATCGAGTGTCTAAGATATATGGTTTGGTCTCTTGCCGAGGAAAGATCATGCCAGGGCGGAGGTTGCACAGGTGGCAGCCAAGCTAGCAAACAAAGTAACAAAAACCATGAATTTTATTTCAAAAGGCTTCCTTTATTGCCTTTTGGCTTAAGTTTTCCTACATCCAGTTTTCTCTATTTTTTCGTATTTTCCTTTCAATTTTATGAGTTCACCTTCTTTATGTCAAATCTCATCTTTATAAAATAAATTACAATTTGTGTTATAATATGTATTCTTATCCGTCTATGTCTTTAAATATTTGTCATTTTTCTTTCATCTTTAAAGGGGAATATAACCCCGTCCTCTGCATCAGCTGATGCATGTATCCATCTTGTGGTTGCATCCAGTAGTCATAAGCTCCAGTGATCCGGCGGAAGAAGAAAGGACCATAACTAAATCGAGTGTGTGACCATATGAACAACCTACAAAATTTTAAAGATAATGTCTTGTCAAAAAAATTATTTATGCAATCATATCAACCAACATAAAGCTAAATATGAATTTTAGCCTTAATATTATTGTCGATTTTGTTCGACCAATTCCCAAACATATTGGTAATATTAGTTAGCGTGGGAAGGTTAGAAGTACTAAATACAATTCTCCGTAAACTGCACAAAAGGATATGAGAGAAAGAAATGCTTAACTGTCTCCTCTAAACTGCAAAAGCAACACCTTTGCCATTCTATGTTTTAGCCAGATTATCATTGGTAAGTAACACTTACCTATTAAGAAAGTACACAAATATATTTTATCCTAAAAGTGGGTTTTAGTTTCTATAAATATTTACAAAGAAATTTAGTATGACTTCACCGAGAATTTCCCGGAAAGTGAGTTTCCAAGCAAACTCCCAAGAAGATGAAACGTCATCAAACGTTAAGGCCCTTCTAAAACCGATATTCAGTGGAGCCTTAGAATGGACATTAGCCATGGAAACATTTTCCGTTGCACCACGTTATATAATGATGGTATTGTTGAGCAAACGTCATATCACCTAACTAAATATCCTCCCAAAATCTGGTGCTCAGACCATTACCAATTTAAAGAAGCCCATGTTAAAAAATTAGATGAATTTAGTAGAATCAACATTCAAATGAAAATTTCTTCTTTCTCGTAATTTTTGGTGTTGTAGGGCTCCTATTGTCCCAATTTTGCATAAAACGCTTCCAGGGCATCAATAAAACCACCACTAGAGCCGACTAAAAACAATAGTATATGTTAGCATTAAGAGGGCGAGTAAGGATGTTGAATATCACAAAAGGAAGCACATGGAATGGAAAATACGAAAAATAAAGAGAACTTGTATGAATGCAATAGAATTTGTATGTCGAAATCCACCAGCGAGATGAGTTGCCAACAGTATCATCCAAATAATTTTAACTAGTTCTCGCCATTCCCTTCGATTTCTAGAAACAGCCATTTTGGATATCAGCCTCTTAATATCGAAATGCATCCATTGCCATTTATTCTGTGTTGCAATATAAAACCAAACAACATTCATGTAACAGAAGAGTACTTTTCCAGACAGATTTACCCATACGATTTACTGTAGTATAAAATTCAAGGAATCCGAAATAATATTAGTCGTCGAAAACTGGAGGCTGTAAAGAAAGTAGAAGATTGAAAACAAATAATGGTTTACGTTGGATTGCAAATACTTGAAGAAAAAATCTTATCTGATCTTCTTCCCGGCTCTCACACAGGCTCTCCACGTGACCTCGATACCTCACCTCACAACCCCGCGCGCGCACAGTCGCGCAAAGCCACTGCCGCGTCCACCCTCCAGGCCTCATGTCTCTCCTCACCTCCTCCACGCCGTTCGGCACGGCCACCGCCGCCGCCCGCCCTCGCCTCCCTCTCGGCGCCCCGTTGTCGGGCCGCCGCGCCGCCCTGCACGTGGCGCTCGCGCGCCGGACCGGCGTCTCGTCCCGCACGCAGCGGCGCCTCGAGGAGCGCAGCGGCAAGAAGCGCCGCGGAGGCGTCGAGACCCCCGAAGCGGACGAGGACTCCGCCTCGGCGTGGGAGGGCGTGGAGTGGGAGGGGGAGCCGCTGGGGTTCGAGGTGTCGACGGAGCCGATGCCGTACCTGCCGGACCCGAAGCAGGTCGACTTCTGGGAAGGCCCCCAGTGGGATCTCCTCGGCTTCTTCGTGCAGTACATGTGGGCTTTCGGCGTCTTCTTCTCTGTAAGCACCTTCTCCTCCGTTACTTCGCGCTGTAGCACAGTCCTGTGATTTAGGTTCAGGATAGTTTCTCAGAAGAAAATAGTAGTAATTATTTTTGAATTGTTTCCTGGTCGTAGATAGCAAGGTTTCCACCTTCGTGTTATATGATTTGATCACTGTTTGTTGTGCGGAGATACTGAATTGTTTTCCAAGTCTCTGGACCAAAAGAGTGGTTCCATTCTGGTGTCTAGAACTAGTGTGTGGAGACTGGAGATTGCTCAATTACATAGTCGTGTAAACATCCATTGGCATTATGTCCTGCATCAACTCAACCACCTGTCGTTGCACATACCCACTCAATATGTGGAGATTACTCTGCATGTTATCCCATATTCCCATCCTCTTATATCATCAAATTAATCCACCCATTTTCAACTCTTATGCAAGCAACAAATTACAGACGTCTTAGATTCTTGCTTAATGTCTGCCGATTAATGTTGCATACTTGTGCAGTTGGTTGCCTGTGGTTTCGCCGTGGCTACATATAACGATGGGGCAACAGACTTCAGAGAAACTCCTTCTTTCAAGGAATCCCTAACACAGGAGTTCCCGGAAGAGGCAGAATCATCCGGCTCTGATGTGTTTGAAGGTAACCCAACAGAGGTAGCACCAGCTCTCGAGTAGCAATCTCGAGGAGACATAATGGAAAGATATGAAGGCTCTCTCCTCGAGCTATAGGGCTCTGCAGTAGCCAGTGCAACTTGTACAAGATTCAGTTCAAAACTTGAAACCGTAGTGGTAAGGAAATTAGCTGGTGATCACCATGTACTGAATTTTCTCTTGGATAATTCTGCTTCAAAATCAGAGTATGTAGATGGCTTATTAGTGGTGATGAAATTCAGCCATGGTTATATGCTTGTTATTATTTATTATATTTTATCTTGGTACTCGATTGGTTTGCCTACATGTCTGTATTAGAAGCAAATTTGTGTCTTTTCTTTCATCTACCTATAAATTGTATATTCTGAAACTGATTTCACAAATTTCGTTCAGCTCTGTACTAAAGTTGCTTTTGAATCATTCTATGTTGAAATTAGAAAATAAAATATCAATAGTTAGTAATGATTCAATATTCAGCTCCATTTTATATTTATGCTTATATTGTGTGCTTTAACTTTTTACACACATATCAATCGAAGTTAGCTGGTAACACTTGTACAGAATTCATGTTGAAACTTGAACCAATAGTAGTTTGCAACTAGCCTGTTATCATCTTGTACCGAACTTTACCTTGGATAATCATAATCCTTTATGAAATTTTGAAATATTTAGATTATTAGTGGTACTAAATTTGCGACATACCGGTCTCCTTTTTCGTTCAAAAACCAACGTCAACTTTGCGTCATATAGTAATAAAGGACCCCAGATTTCGTTTAGCATATCAATCAATGGAAGACAATTTCATTGTGTTGCTTACACCGTAGGGGTTTCCCCTATGGTAGCACACTAGCACGGTCTAAAAAAATTTCATTGTGTTGCACATTGAGTATCCCTAGGAGGTTCATATGAGAAAACCTGAATTTTATTGTTAGTACCGGTAAAATTCATTTGTAAGTGTGTAAGGCTCAGCCGATTGTGATTTTGTAGGCATATGTTCTATGTTACTGGGTATATGCACATTTTGTAGATTGTATGGAGCTTTAAATTTTGAAAGTGGTTGGTAGTTGTTTATACACAATTTTGAAACACACTTTGGGCAGGTACCAATTGCTACCTTAAACTGCATACGGCACAATTTGTTTGTGCAGCTATAGATTGACGTAGTAATGTGGAACATTTGTTAGCTGATACTTAACTAACGTGGACTTGGGGATTAGCAAATCCGTTACCAGTTTTTTTCATGTGCGTGAATATTTAAGCACGCATATCACTCGCCGAGGCAAGTTTGTATGATTCCTGTCGCCGTTGTACTGCTGTTAAAGTACACATACTCTCCCCAAAAGTTTTTGCAGTCATGTGCATGAGTATTATTTTATCCAAGTACGTCAAAAGTTTTTGTAGTCATCTCCCCAAAACCTCGATGAATTACACATATCAGCTCGTGATTGATGAACAACCCAGCGATACATGGAAAGACTAGCTAGCAAGGTCTTGGGAGATGGCAGCACCATAAAGTTCCTCACCACTGCGCTCACTTCAACGGGGAGTGCCCCTCTCATGTACACAGTGGCCAGTGCTTTTGATATCTGTGATTTTCCTTATCCCGATGCCTTCTATTCTCAAAGTTTCGCATTACTCCTGAAGCAGATAAGCAAAGGCATCAACTTTGGAAACTTTGCATATTCCTATATTTCATAACCATGAGTATGAATGTATACACTTGTTTTTTGGGAGGAGTCGACATGATGAAGGTGAGCTGATGAGTGAAGTAGAGGCGTGTGTATATATAGGCATGACATGATATAGACCGCGAGAAGAAGTGTTGGTGTTCATGAGGAGTTAAGAGGTATTATGATAGTATCATATGGCAGGTGGA
Organism: Poa pratensis; assembly: GCA_947311845.1. Taxonomy (NCBI): domain Eukaryota; kingdom Viridiplantae; phylum Streptophyta; class Magnoliopsida; order Poales; family Poaceae; genus Poa; species Poa pratensis. The sequence continues at coordinate 91,094,099 of CAMZMU010000117.1, read as the reverse complement.
CTGACAAGACACATGCATTAGTGACCAGTGACATGAATAAAATTCACACACAAATAGGGGTGAATAAAATTCACACACAAATAGGGGACACATCAAGCATGCATTGCACACTGAATCCTCCCTCGAGTCCTTCCACCGTCAGTTTAAGTTTTCCATGATCTGAAAGCAAAATGACTAAAGTTCCTTGAATTATTTTATGCTGAAATTAGAAATACAATATAAATATTTGGTAATCATTCAATTATTCAGCTCCACTTTACGGTCTGTTACAGATTCGATACGCTGGGTAATGCAAACGACCTTGGACCTCTCTCAAACAGGTCGTGATAAATCTGTCAAAGCTGTCAAAACAAAGGCAACATGGAAACCTCCTGATGCAGGGGTTCTGAAGATTAATACAGATGCTAATTTCTTTGCTGAACCGATGGAAGGAGGGACTGGATTAATTGTACGTGACCATAATGGTGCTATGGTCAGAGCACAAGCGGCCTGGCATGATCATGCTCGCAATGCGCTCTGTATGGAGGCGAAGGCGAAATGTGAAGGGGCCAGATTAGCTATGGAGCGTGGTTATTTACGAGTTATCATTGAAAGCGACTCCAAGGTTGTTGTTGACCTCTGCAATGACGAAAGGAACAACACATCAGAGATTATGTCTATCTGTCAAGAGATTAGAGAAATCAAAAGGGCTTTAACTAGATGTAGCATTAACTATACTAGGGATAGTTAGCGCGGCAATGCCGCGCGTCCGTCTGATGATTTTTGAATATGTTTTTTACAAAGTATGCATATGAATATTATTTGAATTCGGAGAAGTTTACGATTAGGAGATTTTTCGAGGTTGTTAAAATTTGTCGCATTGAAATGTATTCAAATTTGTATTCTTTGAAAGTTTGCAAAAATGATTAGATTTCGGAGGTATTTGAAATTATTAAATATGTGGATTTGAAATTTGAGTTGGAATGGTCAAAAAAGGGTGGTTTTCCCATAAAATTGTCTGAATGTAGGTCATTTTGAATTTTTAAAACTTATTTGGTTTGTGTGGAAAATAGTTGACAATTTTTTCCCTAGCATTTCGATATATTTTTTATATTTTGTCGATGGGTATGTATAGAATTTTTTCCGGTTTTTGTTTTGCTGTGCAATTTAAATTTGGTAACATGTTCATTTAAAAATTGTGCAGGTTTAAAATTAGTGAAATCGAAAGAAGTTTGCGTTTAAAAATTGTTTACATTTTGAATATTGTTCAAGTTGGGGTGTTTTTCAGATTCAAATCATTTTATGTCTGTAAAATGATTAGATTTCGCAGATATTTAAGATTTTGGAATATCGAAATCTGAAATTTGATCGTATCGAATTAAAAAACAACATTTTTTCTCTGAGGGTATATATAGAAATAATTTCATGTTGTAGAAATTGTTCTAAGGAGGAAGTTTTTTTTTCAAACATTTACCAATTTGAAGTGTTTGAACATATTTGTTTTTTGACGTAAATAATTAGTATTTGTTTTGTTGGAGCATTTTGTTGTATCTTTTGTTTTTTTCCGGATGGGAATTTTTAGAGGTTCATCTATTTAGTCGATATTTAATAAAATTAAATGCGTAAAATTAGAGGAAGGAAATTTGGATTTTGTGTAGATATTAATCGTGTCCGTTGTAATTTGAAATGTTGTTTTTTTCGTAAACTTATCTAAATATAGGCTAAATTGAATCATTCAAACTTATTTGTTTATTTGGCAGAAATAGGTACCTTTTTTTTTACTTACCACAGTTTGACAAATTTCATAAATCTCATTTTTTTTTGTTGCAAGAAAATTATTGAAATGTGAATATTATTTGAATTGGGGAAATTTTGCCAAATATAGGCTAAATTGAATTATTCAAACTATTTTTTTTGTCAAAAATTGTTCCCATTTTTTTTTGCCTACCATTTTGGTATATTTTTTTATATTTTGTAGCCGTGTGTCCGTAGAATTTTTTTCCTTTTTTTTTCTTCTGGGGAAAAGGGCGGGCCCACCCTGACGTCAGGATGACGTCAGTGGTGGCCACGGCGGCAACGGCGACCACAACGGACGGCGGCGCGGCGCCACCGCGTCCTGGGGCACACGCGTGTGCGCGGAGGGGGCGCGTGGACGCGGGGCGACCGCAGGCGGCGGCGCCGCTGTGTTTTTGTCGCCGGAATCGTGGCCGGCGGGCTGCAGACACGGCGGAGGACGACGGGGACTGCGGCGGCGATTGCGGCGCGTGCGCGAAGCTCCGGCGAGTGATTTCCGGCGAGGAGAGAGAGGAAGCGGCGGCGGAGCACGACGCGTGGTTGGATTCGAAGGGGGAGGGCCGGAATGGCCGCATCGAGCGCGGCGGCCGACGGCGGCGCTCGCCCGTCGCGCGGGAGAGAAGAGGGGAGGAGATGGATTGGTGGTGTTTTTGCACGGAGGCCCTTGGGGTTTCTGGAAATTGCGGATTCGTCCTTTGCGGGGGGTTTTCCGCAAATGCGCTGCGCCAAAAATCGTGTGGCGCTTCTGATTGGTAGAAATCCCATAGCTACAGTAATACTGTAGTTCGCACTACTTTTAAAGCAATCTGGACCGTTGGTTCGCTTGATCGGATGGCGTGTGTTTAAGAGGCGACGTGGAAGCTGGAATCGGGAGTGGATTGCACCAACTTTTATATATAGTAGAATTGGGCGTGAAGCTAATTGTGCTGCCCATTTATGTGCTAAGCAAGCTAGTATGGTTAGGAGAAGATGCCTGTGGATTAATTATAACCCAGGTTTTCTTGCTGAAACTCTTCGGAGTGATTGTAATCCTACTATCTGATTAATAAAGCTCTCTTAATTCGCAAAAAAAAACTTGAAACCATAGTACTAACAAATTAGCCTGCTATCATCTTGTACTGAACTTCACCTTTGATAATAATTCATGAAATTTTGAAACATGTAGATTTTTAGTGGTAATAAATTTGAGCTAAATATTCATGCCTTTTCTTGTACCTGACTTGCGACCATATCGGTCTCCTTATTTGCTTCAAAAGCCAACGGCGGCTTTGCATCATATAGAAAGAAAGGAGCCTAAATTTCATTTAGTGTATCAGTCAAAGGAAGACGATTTCATTGTTTTGCACATTGAATATCTCTGGAATGTTCATATGACGAAATCTGAATTCTCTCCGTGGACAACTCAAAAAGAAAGTGTAAATTGTTTGTACCGGTGAAATTCATTTGGTAGTGTAAGGCTCAGCCGATTGGACTTTGAAGCTATATGATCCTATGGTAACTGGGTATTTGCACATTTTATAGCTTGCATGGAGCTTTAAAGTTTGAAAGCGTGTTACAAGTTGCACGTTGGTACCCAACTTCTGGTTTTGAAAGCGCTTTGGGCAGGTGCCCATTTCTACCTTAAACTACACACAACACAATTTGCAGGTGCAGCTACAGATAGACCTAATAATGTGCAACATGATCAGCTGATACTTAACTAATATCTGACTTGGGGGATTAGCAGATCCGTTATCAGTTTTTTTCGTGTGTCTGAATATTTGAGCACGCATATCACTCGAGGAGGCAAGTTTGTATGATTGTCACCGTTGTACAGCTGCTAAAGCACACATATCATCCAAGTACATCAACAGTTTTTGCAGTCATCTTCACATTTAACTGCAGCATTTGACAACAAGAACAAAGGTTTGCCCGATCCAGTTTGAGTAGTTCTTCACCAAAACCTCGGTGAGTTACGGGTATAAAGAATGCATAGATGAATTAATGATCCACGACCCCCGGCCACCCCCACCCCCCCCCCCCCCCCCGGGAAGACGACGCTGATGTACAATACATGACTCAACTGCCGCCGGCTGGAGCTCCAACGTACCAATGCCAATGAGACGAGCTGTGGGACTGGACCTCCCAGCGAGACAGGGAACACATAAAGCACGCAGTGAACATCAAAACCTCTTGTTCCTGCGCGTCCTTTCCTAGTTGTAGTTTTAAGATTTTCTTGACCAGGAAAAAAAATGTTTGCGGGCAGATAGTAGCACGGGAAAGATCCTAAGCACTGTGCTCAACTGGGTGACAAGATCGGCGAGTGCCCCTGTCATATACACATTGGCCATTGGTTTTTATCTCTATATTTTTCTTTATCCCGATGTCTTCCATTTCCAAAGCTTCGGATCTACTCCTCGACCAGATAAGCAAAGGACGAAACGACTTTCGAAACTTTGTCCATTCCTATATCTCGTAGCCATTAGTAGGAATTGTGTACACTTGTTTTTGGGAGGGGTCGAGATGAAGAAGGTGAGCTGACGAGTGAAGTAGAGGCATGTGTATATATGGACAGAACTTGATATAGACCGCAAGAAGAAGCGTGGGGTGTTCGTGGGGAGTTAAGAGATATTATGGTATACTAGTATCATATGGCAGGTGGGATTGACAAGACACATGCATCAGTGACCAGTGACGGGAATGACATTCACACACATATAGGGGACACATCAAGCAGGCATTGAACACTGAATCCTCATTCGAGTCCTTCCTTCCACCGTCAGTTTAAGCTTTTCCATGATCTGAAAGCAAAATGACTTTGCTCCGCAGGCTGCTAGCTGGTAGTTGCGCTGCACGAAAAAGCTAGCAGCAGGGCGAGCCGCAGAGGCGTCCGACCTCTCATATGCATACGACGCTGCGTCCGTGGCCTTGGTGGTCGCGTCCGGGCCAGCGGCAGAGGCGAACGCGAAGTTGAGGCGCAGGTGAAGGTGCATGCCAGGGAGTAGCCAGTGGGCGCGGTTCGTGTACACGGTCATGGATCAGCTCGTGGTGCCTGCACGGCTGGTTCTCTAGCAAATACAAAAATGGAAATAAGCTATGGATGAAGAATATAGTGCCCTTAAGAAAAACAAACTTGGCACTTGGTTCCTCATCATTGTTGGTGCAAATATTATAGAATGCATATGGGTTTACAGAATCAAGAAAAGAGTAGATGGTTCAATTGGCACACATGAGACTAGATTAGTAGCTGAAGGTTTTAAGCAACATCATGATATAGATTGCGAGGATACTCGTCATACTTTTGTTAAAATTTCTACTGTTCGGCTTGTTTTGGCAATTGTTGTTTCCGAGGGCTAGGGTCTTCGACAATTGGATGCAAAGAATGCATTTTTGCATGGTATTTTGGAAGAGAAGGTCTATATGAAATAACCATGAGAATATGAAGACAAACAATAGCCGAATCATACATGCAAACTTGCCGAAGAATTGTATGGACTAGAACAGGCACCCCGAGCGTGGTAGTGTCGGTTAAGTTCTCAACCCACAAGTTTCTGTTTTGTTGCTTCGTCACTGTTCATTTATCACAAGTCACCTGTCACCGTCTTCATGCTTAGCTATGTTGATATAGCATAATTGCCAGCTCCTTGAAGGACGCTTCAAATTCTCTTGATTTGAGCAAATAATTTGGATTGAATGATCCTGATGATCTTCATTTCTTCTTAGCAATTGATGTTAAAAAGGTGGAAGATGGATTGGTTCTCGGTCAGGAAAAATATGCTCAAGAAGTCCTTGCTCGCGTGGGCATGGATAATTGCAAGGCCTTGCCCTCCTCTGTCTGTCTTCACAAAATATTATATCAAATGAAGGAGAGTTGCTTGGTCCTGATGACAGTGGCAAATATAGAAGCATGGTTGGCGCATTGCAATATTTAACTCTCACACGGCCTGATAATTCTTATGCACTCAACAAATTTTATCCATATTTAGATGCTCCAAATACTTTGCATTGGACTGCTGCAAGGGTATTATGATATACATAAAACATACTTATAGTGTCAGGTTAACGTTTATCAAGCCAAATTAATCTCTGGTTAATGCCTTTTTTAGATGTTGATTGGTAGGCTGTTTAGATTTAGTCGGTCTACAGGAGGCTTTGTTGTTTCTTTTGGACCCAATCTTATTCTTGGAGTACTGGAAAGAAGCAAACCACAATTTATAGGTCCAGTACCAAAGCAGAGTACAAGTTTGCTGCAAATACCACAAAGTAATCATGGTACAATCTCTCCTTGAAGAACTGGGTATATAATTTACTCAGCGATCATATGCTTATGGTGTGATAACCTTGGTGCTCAGGTTTCAAGTGGCGGTCCCGCATGGGCCCGTTTAGCACGTTTTTAGGCTTAAATCAATCAAATATGAGGAGGAAAGTTACAACAACGTTTGCCTATTTTCAGCTTTATGCGGGCCGGGTTCGGGCGCCGCCTGACACCCTCACTTGGTGCCACATATTTATGAGCAAATACTGTGTTTTATGCTAGCCATAAACATATTGAGATAGACTTCTATTTTTTCCAGGAAAGGGTTCTCAACAAGCAGCTGGAAATTCGGTTATCCATTACAAAGATGAAGTTGCTGATGATTTTACAAAGCCTCTCCTAGCTCACACTTTCGAAAAGTTTAAGCATATTCTCAACTTGACCAAGTTACGATTAAGGAAGAGTGTAAAATAAATCAGATTTCAGTATAGTAACTTTCGGTCCGTAGACCTATCTCTATACGCTAGATGCGGCATTGCATCGCCGATATAAATAAAAACCCAACACGTCGCTCGATGTTCACCGAGTAGACTTAGAAATTAAAGGTTTGACGGACCCAACTTTTCTTCACAAGCTCCCACTTCTCCATAGCCAACCACCACTTGGAGTTCCTTTCACCTTCTTGGAGAAGCCCAATGCAAGGGTAGTCGACGACGGTGGATGGCCGTCGAAGGAGGATGACTGATAGATTATCGCGGGTAGGCCAATAACCGCTGCAACGAGCTCCGACTGGAGGATATGTGGACGTGCAGGCAAGGGAGAGGGAAAGGAGAGAATACGAGATGGTGAGCCATTTCGAAGGCGACCTAGTGACACATACCCAATTCGGTGGGAGAGATAGCCACCAATTTCAGTTCTTTATCCCGATGCCTTCCATTTTCAAAGCTCCACATTAGTCTTTATGAAGACAAACAAAGCGAAAACTTTTGAAACTTTCCCGTTTCCTATATTTCATAACAATTAGTATGAACACTTGTTTTTGGGATGAGTCGAGATGACGAAGGTGAGCTGAGGAGCGAAGGAGAGGCGTGTACATATATAGAGAGAACACGATATAGACCACAATAAGAAAATTTGGCGTTCACAAGGAGCTACGAGATCTTATGGGAAAAAAAGGTGCACTGACAAAGGCACATGCCTTGGTGACCAGCCGTGAATGAAATTCATTTCACACACAAACAGTGGACACATACAGCAGGCAGTGTCCACTGAATCCTCATTCGAGTCCTTCCACGATTCTTCACGTTTAAGAGCATCTCCAACCGGGATTGCTAAATTCGGTCCCCAAACTGTAACGTACGGAAATGTTGCCCCCTGTTGGACAAATCCATGCAACCTCGATCCGCACGTCCGATACATAGCCGAATTCAAGTTTACATAGCCGAGCTCAACACAAAATAAACATCAAGTTCATACACAGACCGATACATAGCCGAATTCAATCCTGAGGTCGGGGTCGGAGATCTTTTTCTTCATGTGGAGGATCCACTTTGTGCTAGGCTCATCCAAGAGTCTAGCGTCTTGGAACATGATTCTCGAATCCTCATTAAACCTTGCAAGATTCACCATCTCTTGTTCCACCAAGACGGCATCATGCATCTTCTTCTTCTCCAACTCCATCTTGATCGAATCCTCCTCCTTCTCCAGTGAAAACCTTGCCCTCTCCAACTCCATCTTTTCCCTAAGCCTCTCCCGATCAAAGTCCATTCTTTCCCTTTGTAAAGCCAACAAAGCCATGTACCGCTCCGCCTTCTTCTCCTCTCTTTCCTTCTCCAACCTCTTCATAGTCTCATCTTTGTTTGAGAATATGTCCGTCCATGTGGCGGACATCCTGCTTGCCGCGCCCTCACGAGCCACCCTATCCTTCTCCCACCTCCTCCCCGGCCATCATCCTCTTCCTATTCACTTGGATCCCACCTTCAGACGGCCCCTCTTCATCATCAAGTCTGATAGGTAAAGATGAGCTCGATCCATCGTTGTTCTTTATCTTCTTGGCCGGATTCTCGTGGTCATCATATTCAGACATACACTTCGGTTTTCCATTCAATTCAAGCCAAGAATGAGCCATGGTGAATGCTTTACCCTCCATTTGATGGTATAAAGTGGCGGCGAAACCACACTAGCCAAACAAATAGGAACATAGCCGAATTCAATAACACCCTGTTTGGTTGCACAGAATTCGCTGCGGAATTGAATTGGCAATGGAATACCAAATCAACGATTTCAATGGAATTCCAGTTTTGTTGTTTGGATGCGCATGGTATTCGTCCGTAGAATCAAGGCTGGAATGGAATTCCAAATCCTGTTTGGATGTACATAATGTGGAATTGAATTTTTTGGACTTTGAACGGAGATGCAGCAACGAAGATGGCCTGGACCGCCGGCCGTTCCCCTTCCTCCGCCCCCCATCCAGCAACAGTAGGCACGTGCCCTGTCCCACGGCGATGGCCGGCTGCTGCCACGGCCGCCGGTGACTGCAGCAACGGAGATGGCCTGGACCGCCGGCCGTTCCCCTTCCTCCGCCCCCCATCCAGCAACAGCAAGCACGTGACCTGTCCCAACGGCGATGGCCGGCTGCTGCCACGGCCGCCGGTGACTGCAGCCACGGCCACGGCCGCCGGCCGTTCCCCTTCCGCCACCCCCGATCTAGGGTTTCGGCCAACACATAGGTGGGGACGAAAAGGGACGCCATGAATGGGAATCGGGGGAGGAAGGAGAGGGATAGAGTACGGCGACATGGAGGACGGAGAGGAGGACGGGAGAGCAAGCTCACCGGCGCCGCCGTCGCCCGTTTCGTCGGTCGAGGGAGTCTCGGGAGACTCGCTCCTTCGGCCTGGGGACGAAGCGGTATGCGGGGCAGGTCTGATTCCTAGCGATTCCGAGGTCCCGACCTCCGTATTCGGGAGCGTGGTCCAACAGAGGCGGGGGAGTGGGCTCGGAATTGACTCTCATTTCCACGACCCAATACCAAGACCAACCAAACACTAGAATTGGGCTAGCCAATTCCAGATTGCCAATTCTAAGCCCAATTCTGTGCAACCAAACAGGGTGTAAAGAGTATTGAGTAGCAAAACAAAGCCGAAAGTGATCAATTGACAAACAATTATGCAATACTTACGTGACTATCAACGTTTACAAAACTTTGATTACTATTGACCACATGTGCATGGAACCACAAAACTTGTTGACGGATTCTTAATTGATGCCCACCTATGTTGGAGAGAGAGCCACAATTGCGATCGGACACAATTGGGTAGTTGCTCCGCACGAGAAATCTAGCAGAAGGGTGGGCCGCGAGGCATCCGTCGTCCCCAGATGCATACGACGCTGCGGCTGTGGCCTTGGTGGTCACGTCGGGGTCAGCAGGCGGCAGCGCGAAGTCGAGACGCAGGTGTAGGCGCATGCCTAAGGAATGGCCAGTGGGCACGAATGGTCTATCTTATCTACCCACCTGAGTATGAATGACTCCCATTTGAAGGTAATTACACACGGAGGTAGCATCAGTTCTTGAGTAGGACTGTTAAGGAGACTCCACTGAAAGAAATGATGGCTCTCTGTTTGAGCTATAGGGCTCTGAAAGTAAAACTTGTACAGGTTCAGTAGAAACTTGGAAAGTGGTAACAAAATTAGCTGGTCATCAGTTCATCACCATGTACTGAATTTTGTGTTGGATGATTCGACTATGAGTCTATGAAATTAAAAAATGTAGGTGCTTAATTAGCTGTGATGAAATTCAGCCATCCTTTCCATGCTTGTTATTATTTAATTTACTTTGCTACTGCATGTCGGTCTAAGATGCAATTTTTATTGTTGTGTTTTCTGCCATTCACCTACTAAAATGTATATTCTCAATATATTTCACAAACATCCTGCTCTATACCAAACTCCCTCTTGAGTTATTTAATGTTGGAATTAGAAAATAAAACATGATAGTTAGCAATGACTTGTACACATATCGGTCGAAGTTAATCAATGGTTAACACTTTTCACACCACTTTATTTTTAGGCTTATTTTTCCCATGTGAGCCTTTTTGGTCGAAGTTAGACATCAAGACTTGTACAAGATTTAAGTTGAAGCTTCAAACCATAGTGCTAAGAAACTATCTGGCAGTCATCTTGTACTTAACATGCTCTTGTATAATCCTTCATTGTTTTCTATTTAAATATGTAGATTGTTTGTGGTGAAAAAAAAATTACCCTCTATTTTCATCTTGTACTCATTTTTTCTTAAAAGGACTAAGTGATACAATAATAAAGAAGAATTCCTCAAATTCATATAGGTCGAAGGAAAAGTTGTTTATTGTGTTACGTATTGAATTTTGCTTGAATGTTAATATGAAGGATAAAATTCAATTGGAATTGTCTAAGGCCCATCCGACTACGATTTCTTAGGTATATGATTCAAAGCTAACTGGATATTTGGAGACTTTATATTCCGTGCTTGCAGTTTTAATTTGTGAAATGGTATTGGGTAGTGCATGCACATCCACACACAACTTTGGATTTTGGATAGAGTAAGAAATTGGTTGTTTGGAAATTTCCCGAAAAGTATATGGAGACCCTCTATACATATGAAATATTATCTGCCATCACGTTGATCTCATGGGAAATTTGGAAGGAAATAAGTGCTAGGTTGCCAACAGCAAATTCTCAATGCCAATGGTTTTTATGCAGAAAAATCAAGGATGAGAGCGAGGATTGCATCTTGGCCAGTGCAGAACACCTTGCAGAAATTACTTCCAGATATGCTTATCTCTTTCCATCTTTATGGTTAGCCTAGGCCATTCTATGTTTGCTCCTCTCAATACAAAACGTAAATCTCTTGGCTCCGTTAAAAAAAAAAGTACAAATGCCATTTGGTTCAAGTACTTCGAGATCTTGATGGTCAGTGCAACCTCAACTTTTGACAACAAGAAGAAGATCTCACCAGATTCAGGTTAAGTAGATGCTATCCCCTAAGTCTCCGCAAATTATGCGTATCAACTTATGATTATGAAACCACCGCGACAGAGCATTCCTGTACGACATACCTGCAAGCTACCAATACCCATGAGACGAGTGGCGGGACTGTATTTTCCACTGAGACTGAGAACGCATAAAGCCTGCCTTCAACACTAAATCCTGCTGCCTCCTTCGGGTCCTTCCACACCTTGAGTTCAAGCTTTTCATGACCCCGTAGAAAGAAGGGAGAGACCTTTGCAGCCCCTAAGACTTGTTAATTCGGAACCACTATGCTCAATTTCCAAGTCCGTGTCCTGGTCGCCTAAGAATTAACTATAACTTCTGTTCTTGCTATCTTTTTTTATCCCAATGCCATCCATTCTCAAAGCTTTGCATTACTCCTTAAGCAGATAAGCAGCAAAGGCAACACAGTTGGCATATCTATCTGTTCCTATATCTGATAACTATTGGTGCGAACCATTTACCGATTTTTCGCGAGGATCTTGAGGGTGAAGGTGAGCTGAGTAGCCAAGGAGATGCGTGTATGTATATACAGACAGATCAGTATATAGGCTGACACGAATATGCATTAATTGGTGTTGACGAGCTCGGAGATGTTACGGTAGTATAGCCTGGTAGGTGGACTGAAAAGATATATACATTGGCCACGAGTGCTGCGGATAGAAGCCCCCACAAACAGGGAAACACAAAAGAAACGCAGTGAACACTTATTCCTAATCCGTGACCTTCCACAGCTGATTGAAGTTTAACCTTGTCATGTTCTGAAAGTAAAAGGACTTTGTAGCTCCACTCACACGACGCATGACGCAGTGGCAGACCCTGGAATTAAGATTAGCCGGGGCGAAAATTTGATGGCTAAACTTTTAGGAACAAATGCAAAGATTTATCAAAACGAATTAAGGGTATAGAACATGTCGTTTTCAGGATGCATTAAATATAGCTACTACAAACGTGAAAGAAAATAAAGATTTGTAAACGATTAACGAGCTGGCCAGGAGCAGTGTACGTGCCACGGGGATTTCTTTCGTTAAGCAGGAGCAGTATATTTCTCTCCTGCTGCTGCCGCTCTAGATGATGAGGAAGGTTGGGTGCAGTTGGGTCGGGGCGGCCGTCCTAGATGTGCGCCATTGTCTCCGCTTCAGGAAGAAGGCCTCAACCATAGCCTCGCCTTCAAGCGTTGGGCTCGAGGGAGGTATTTTCGGTGCCTCGAGCGTGGCCACCAGGTCAGCACATGTCGGGGCCCTTCAGATGCATCCGATGCCGGCGTCCTGGTCATCGGGAGCGTTTTTTTGCCGTGCGCACTCTCCCGCTGCTCGCTCTCGCTCTCCGGATGCTCGGGCTCATTCTTCGTACGCTCGTGCTCCTTGCCAGCGGAGCCGTTTGCCGTCCGCTCAGTCTCGTCATCCCTCGTCGCCTCAGAGTCTGCCCAAGGTTGTGTGCCACTCTTCGTTGTGTCCTGCGGTGCAGGCAAGACCCTCTTCTAGGTGTTGCGAGGAGTCCAATGGCTCTGTATTTCAGTCCCACTTTGCCTTGCTGCGTTTGGAGCTCTGTCAGCTGGTCGCTGACCGCATTGAGGAGGCGTCTCGCCCTCTTCGTGAAGAGGTGGCAAATCTTAAGTTGTTGTTGGCAGGCGTTGGTTGTCCTTTGCAGCCCACAGAGGCATGTGGTTCTGATGGCCTAGGGCTCGCCCAGGGGAGGCTTTGTTTCCGCTTGACTGCACTGAGCAGAAGTCGTCTGTGGTTGAGGAAACACTTCACTTTGGTTGTTTCTCTCCTCGTGTTAGTCCTTGCCTGTCGCCGCAGCTTGTTGCGACGTCCGCCCCTCTGAGCGAGGACAGTTGTGAGATCTTGAATTCAGAGCTTGAGGAGTTGTGTGGGAATTCGTCTTTTGTGCTTCCGACAGAGTTGAGCTCGACTGAGGTTTTGGCGATGGCGTCGACACCCTCCGTGGATAGTGGTGGCGTGTTGGCTCCTAACTCCGAGGCCCTTTTGGCTAAAGAGATTTCAGGTTTACTTGCCTGTTTAGAGGCGATTAGTCCTGGATATGGCAAGGCTATTGCTTGTGTCTTGTCAGGGAATGTTTCAGAGGACCTAATCAGAAAGGTGGAGAAATCCCTCAAGACGGTTACCATCAGGGGCAAGAGAAGAAAGAAGGGAATAGCATAAACCTTCGCGTGGTCCTAGAGTTGTCGTCAGTTCGCGGTTGTTTTAGGTGGTGAGAGTTTGTTGCTATGGGTGTTGCTAGCATTAGATGTTGGTTATGTGGGCTTCTTTCTATGTTGTTGGTGTGTGTTGTATGGTTTTCGCCTGGTTTCTTCTACTAATAAACCGGGCATCTTCTTAATTAATGAATATACCTTCTTAATTAATGAATAAGGCAAAGCTTTTGCCAAAAAAAAGGTTTTCTTTAGTGGAAGGTTGTGGTTATCGAGTCAAGCAGGGACATGGGAGAGATACGATTGATGGGCCTCTTTCACTTAAGCCGGGACACCCAGTCCAGGCCCATCTCTTTTCCTCACTCTTCCTCGACACAAAGCATCCATCCATCGATCCATGGCGGGCATCTCCGCTCGGCCGCTGGAGGAAAGGTAGGAGGTACCCTGTTGCGCGATGGAAGACCCGGGCGGGCCGCCCCTGCTCGCAACTATGGTGGGTTCACCAGTGCGAGTTACTCCTATATACGTACGCCGCAGCCCGCAGCATCATGCATGAACATATTCCACCATTCCCTCGTCCTTCACAGCAGTGGCGGAGCCAGAAATTGAACTGAGCCGGGTCGAACAAATAAGGTCTAAAAAAATTTAGGCAGAAAACCAAGTGTATTCAAACGAATTTCATAATCAATATGCAATTGTTCTTCATGACAAACAATAGCATATGCCACACTTTGCTTTTTATTTCTGAAATCTTCACAACTATTTCTTGCATTGTTGTGAATGCTATTTGGTCCACCTACATTATGACCAATTAAACGATTACGACCTCTAGACAAATATTCCCATCTCATTTTATCTCTGATTTCAGGGGTACCAAATTCATCAACTTGTCTCCGAACGCCGGGATCGGCAACAACATTTGCTAGATCAAAGATTTCAGCAACATTTGTCGGTTGCGTGTCCTATAACATTGAAATTGAAATCAGTATTTGAGCAATCTACCTGCAAATGGCGTGCGTCGCGTGCCCTCTTCATATTTCTGGAGGTTTCGGCCTCTTCTTCTTGCCGAGCTCGAGCCACTGCTGTGGCTTCGTCCTCCTCGGCCTGGATCCACTCAGCTTCTTCATCGGAGTCCATCGGAGGGCTGGCTGGGCGGTGCGGGAGACAAAGGGCCGGGGCGGGGCGGACCGGCCTGGCAGAGACAGAGGGTCGGGAGCTCGGGGCGGCCGTGCAGGCGGCCGGTCGGGGCAGGGTGGTGGCCGGGGCGGGGCGGAGAGCCGGAGACAGAGGGCGGGGGCGGGGCAGGAGACAGAGCTCGATGGCCGAGCGGGAGACGAGCTTCAGAGGGCGGCCGGGCGGGGCAAGGCGGTGGCCGGCGCCGGCATGATGTGGGCTGGCCGGGCGGAACGTGGCGGCGCGGGGATGAGGCAGGGCGGGGCAGGACTGGGGCGGGGTGTGCTGGGCGGAGCGTGGCGGCGCGGGGAGTTAGGTTGGGTGGGTCGGGTGAGAGTCGGGACACGGGAGAGGACGATCAGGTGAGTTTTTTCTTGTCCCTAGTATTTAATTTTTTTTCTTGCCCAAACTGAGCCGGGTCGACCGCCCACCCTCGACCCCCTACTGGCTACGCCTGTGCTTCACAGTGGGTTGGCCACAACGGCGCAAGTGATTGGAGCATGATGATGGCAGGAGCACGTCGGTCTTGGTATGATCTACGACATGCACATAAAATTCGCAAGCGTCTGAAGTGCGGCGTGTATGGATCGTGTATATGTACAACACGCCGAGCAATGCACAATGGTGATAAATGCACGGTGGTGGTAGTCTGGTATGCGCGAGCTGGAGCATGATCGCAGTGGATGACAGCATGCCGGTCGGACATAAGAGGATGGTGAGGTCGGTGATGGCGACGTAGTAGCGCGATACCAGCGATGTCCGAAATTCTGTGATGTGGCAACACGTGGCGCATGCATGAGGTCTTGCGCGTTCGACATGTGATGACGTGGGGTTGACTCAAGACGGTGCACATTAGAGAGCTTGGAGTCGATGGACGCGAGAAGGTAGAGTGACTTGCTACATGGATTCATGTTGAAGGTGGAGCTGGTTTTTGACCGAAGATTTCAGTCGAAGCCTATTTCAGTGGAAAAAAAATGAGTGACACGTTGTTCGGGCCCGAGCTCAGTGGTTCGAGATATATGTGAACTCGTCATCGGTTGGTACGACTGGTGTTGTTGTACAATGGGGCTTGAAGTGGACTGGGTTCACGACCCAGGAGGTCGGGGGACTGTAGAGACGAACACGACGAGACCAGGACACTGGTGGTTGGACATGTGGTTAACCAAGTGTGTAGCAGGTTCATGTTGGTGACTGTCTATCGAGACCGGGAGATGGACAAGAGTTGACCATGGAGAATCCGCGAAAGTCGATAAGATAACTGTGAATTTGACTCGAGATGACTTAAAGCAACAATAAAATGTTTCAAAATTTTCAAACACACAGTCAACAATAACGATAATGACAAGTTCAGATAATTCCTATATATATGTGACACCTAATATGCGAGTTGTTCAATTTCACATAGATAAAGGAGGAGGCTACCATGGTGACGATACAATATTGTCGGATATGGTGACTTTATGATCGATATGTGATGGCGTTTGATGGATACTCCCGAGAATTGGGAGCATAAAACAAGAGTGTGGAATAATTTTATTTTCGTTGACTGTGACGAAGCAGAGAAAGGAATACAGTTACAGGTCGAGTCATATGAAGTTAAGGGAGTAACAACGGAGCTCATGATTAATGGTTCAAGTCCAGGTACACGGATGTTCGCGCATTACGGTTTCAATATGGTGAATGTCATATTCGCCAAGATGGAGTTTATTGCAATATGTGTCGAATATGTGTACGAGTTGTGCTACAGTTGGACATGTAATTAACTGAACGTTAGGTGTTTGGGTCGAACACGTGTAACATGAGACTAATATATAAAAGCACCGTGGATACTCAAAATAGACAAGACGAAAAGTTAGGTTAGACATTAAAGTTCTCATTGGAGGATGTCCGTGTCCATGGCAGGGGCGCCGGGTCGGCCTCTGTAATCTGGTGTGTCTGTATACCGAGGCAGTCCTATCGTCGAAGATACTGTATTGATTAGTACATGGGAGGAGCGCCTGTTTAGCATACCTCACAGATGTAAATTGATTGATGGACTGCGTTATCAAATATCGGTATCGTTTATTCTTTGAGTGATTGTGCTCGGTAGATTGATTATTCGCCTTGGATTGTCATACAGTGCGGTCAATGGACTGGGAAGTGCCCCCGTCATGTAGACATTGGCTAGTGATTCTGCGCCTCGTAATTTTCGTAATCCTGATGCCTTCCATTCTCAAAGCTTCACATTACTCCTTAAGCAGAAACATGGTAAGTAGTGAACCCAAAATCCTCATCCGAGTGACCGAGTCCTTCCACAGCTTCTTCAAGTTTAAGCAAAAAGACTTTGTGTCTCCACACACAAGATGCACGGCTGCTGGTAGTTGCGCCGCATACACTACGGGAATGCCACACTACGCCGACGGCCGTACTGTACGCCGACGGCTAAATGTCGGGGCCGTCGGCGTACATTACGAGCTAGGGCAGCCGCCCACACAGCCGTCGGCGTACGAAGCGCCGTCGGCGTATCCATGTAAGGCCGACGGCAGCCGTCGGCGTAAACCGTGCCGTCGGCGTACAAAAGGACGCCGTGACGGAACGTCCAGCGGTGTCGTACACGTGTACTTCAACGCCGACGGCGGCCGTCGGCGTATAGATGAACCTTTATTTATTTATTTCTCTATATAATATTTATTTATTTATTTCTCTATATAATATTTAATGTAGTTATAATTTATATATATATTGGACCTACAATTTCCCTCCCAATTTCAGTATCCCACCCCCGTAAAATAACGGTTCGAGTTTCCCGGAACCCAACCCTACAACATATACATGTAAAATAAATAAAAACAACACATGTAAAATACCTTCCTATGGCCTAACCTAACACAACCAAGCAAAAAAGTCCACTGGCGTACCCCCTTTCGACGCACGTCTATGGGGTAGACGAAAACGTTAAGGTTTTCCCAGCGGATTCGGGGTTTCGCCGAAGCGGGGCATCGGAGCGTCGGAACCCCACCAAAACCTAGGTTGTGCCATACCATATGTATACAAGTGTGTTGTGTGTTGTAAATGTGCAAGATCCTACTCCGGGGTGTGACCGGCTTCACCGGCTTCACTTTCTCTCTAGTGAGTTTCTGCACTTAGAGGTGGAAACTCCCGTTTCGGGAGAACCGGATGGAATCTTGTGTTGATTTGGGGTAGACTTTGGTTTCTCACCTTCCTATGGCCTAACCTAACACAACCAAGCAAAAAAGTCCACTGGGCTACCCCCTTTCGACGCACGTCTATGGGGGTAGACGAAAACGTTAGGGTTTTCCCAGCGGATTCGGGGTTTCGCCGAAGCGGGGCATCGAGCGTCGGAACCCCACCAAAACCTAGGTTGTGCCATACCATATGTATACAAGTGTGTTGTGTGTTGTAAATGTGCAAGATCCTACTCCGGGGTGTGACCGGCTTCACCGGCTTCACTTTCTCTCTAGTGAGTTTCTGCACTTAGAGGTGAAAACTCCCGTTTCGGGAGAACCGGATGGAATCTTGTGTTGATTTGGGGTAGACTTTGGTTTCTCACCTTCCTATGGCCTAACCTAACACAACCAAGCAAAAAAGTCCACTGGGCTACCCCCTTTCGACGCACGTCTATGGGGGTAGACGAAAACGTTAGGGTTTTCCCAGCGGATTCGGGGTTTCGCCGAAGCGGGGCATCGGAGCGTCGGAACCCCACCAAAACCTAGGTTGTGCCATACCATATGTATACAAGTGTGTTGTGTGTTGTAAATGTGCAAGATCCTACTCCGGGGTGTGACCGGCTTCACCGGCTTCACTTTCTCTCTAGTGAGTTTCTGCACTTAGAGGTGAAAACTCCCGTTTCGGGAGAACCGGATGGAATCTTGTGTTGATTTGGGGTAGACTTTGGTTTCTCACCTTCCTATGGCCTAACCTAACACAACCAAGCAAAAAAGTCCACTGGGCTACCCCCTTTCGACGCACGTCTATGGGGGTAGACGAAAACGTTAGGGTTTTCCAGCGGATTCGGGTTTCGCCGAAGCGGGGCCCCGGAGCGTCGGAACCCCACCAAAACCTAGGTTGTGCCATACCATATGTATACAAGTGTGTTGTGTGTTGTAAATGTGCAAGATCCTACTCCGGGGTGTGACCGGCTTCACCGGCTTCACTTTCTCTCTAGTGAGTTTCTGCACTTAGAGGTGAAAACTCCCGTTTCGGGAGAACCGGATGGAATCTTGTGTTGATTTGGGGTAGACTTTGGTTTCTCACCTTCCTATGGCCTAACCTAACACAACCAAGCAAAAAAGTCCACTGGGCTACCCCCTTTCGACGCACGTCTATGGGGGTAGACGAAAACGTTAGGGTTTTCCCAGCGGATTCGGGGTTTCGCCGAAGCGGGGCATCGGAGCGTCGGAACCCCACCAAAACCTAGGTTGTGCCATACCATATGTATACAAGTGTGTTGTGTGTTGTAAATGTGCAAGATCCTACTCCGGGGTGTGACCGGCTTCACCGGCTTCACTTTCTCTCTAGTGAGTTTCTGCACTTAGAGGTGGAAACTCCCGTTTCGGGAGAACCGGATGGAATCTTGTGTTGATTTGGGGTAGACTTTGGTTTCTCACCTTCCTATGGCCTAACCTAACACAACCAAGCAAAAAAGTCCACTGGCTACCCCCTTTCGACGCACGTCTATGGGGGTAGACGAAAACGTTAGGGTTTTCCCAGCGGATTCGGGGTTTCGCCGAAGCGGGGCATCGGAGCGTCGGAACCCCACCAAAACCTAGGTTGTGCCATACCATATGTATACAAGTGTGTTGTGTGTTGTAAATGTGCAAGATCCTACTCCGGGGTGTGACCGGCTTCACTTTCTCTCTAGTGAGTTTCTGCACTTAGAGGTGGAAACTCCCGTTTCGGGAGAACCGGATGGAATCTTGTGTTGATTTGGGGTAGACTTTGGTTTCTCACCTTCCTATGGCCTAACCTAACACAACCAAGCAAAAAAGTCCACTGGGCTACCCCTTTCGACGCACGTCTATGGGGGTAGACGAAAACGTTAGGGTTTTCCCAGCGGATTCGGGGTTTCGCCGAAGCGGGGCATCGGAGCGTCGGAACCCCACCAAAACCTAGGTTGTGCCATACCATATGTATACAAGTGTGTTGTGTGTTGTAAATGTGCAATATCCTACTCCGGGGTGTGACCGGCTTCACCGGCTTCACTTTCTCTCTAGTGAGTTTCTGCACTTAGAGGTGGAAACTCCCGTTTCGGGAGAACCGGATGGAATCTTGTGTTGATTTGGGGTAGACTTTGGTTTCTCACCTTCCTATGGCCTAACCTAACACAACCAAGCAAAAAAGTCCACTGGCGTACCCCCTTTCGACGCACGTCTATGGGGGTAGACGAAAACGTTAGGGTTTTCCAGCGGATTCAGGGTTTCGCCGAAGCGGGGCCCCGGAGCGTCGGAACCCCACCAAAACCTAGGTTGTGCCATACCATATGTATACAAGTGTGTTGTGTGTTGTAAATGTGCAAGATCCTACTCCGGGGTGTGACCGGCTTCACCGGCTTCACTTTCTCTCTAGTGAGTTTCTGCACTTAGAGGTGAAAACTCCCGTTTCGGGAGAACCGGATGGAATCTTGTGTTGATTTGGGGTAGACTTTGGTTTCTCACCTTCCTATGGCCTAACCTAACACAACCAAGCAAAAAAGTCCACTGGGCTACCCCCTTTCGACGCACGTCTATGGGGGTAGACGAAAACGTTAGGGTTTTCCCAGCGGATTCGGGGTTTCGCCGAAGCGGGGCATCGGAGCGTCGGAACCCCACCAAAACCTAGGTTGTGCCATACCATATGTATACAAGTGTGTTGTGTGTTGTAAATGTGCAAGATCCTACTCCGGGGTGTGACCGGCTTCACGGCTTCACTTTCTCTCTAGTGAGTTTCTGTACTTAGAGGTGAAAACTCCGTTTCGGGAGAACCGGATGGAATCTTGTGTTGATTTGGGGTAGACTTTGGTTTCTCACCTTCCTATGGCCTAACCTAACACAACCAAGCAAAAAAGTCCACTGGGCTACCCCCTTTCGACGCACGTCTATGGGGGTAGACGAAAACGTTAGGGTTTTCCCAGCGGATTCGGGGTTTCGCCGAAGCGGGGCATCAGAGCGTCGGAACCCCACCAAAACCTAGGTTGTGCCATACCATATGTATACAAGTGTGTTGTGTGTTGTAAATGTGCAATATCCTACTCCGGGGTGTGACCGGCTTCACCGGCTTCACTTTCTCTCTAGTGAGTTTCTGCACTTAGAGGTGAAAACTCCCGTTTCGGGAGAACCGGATGGAATCTTGTGTTGATTTGGGGTAGACTTTGGTTTATCACCTTCCTATGGCCTAACCTAACACAACCAAGCAAAAAAGTCCACTGGGCTACCCCCTTTCGACGCACGTCTATGGGGGTAGACGAAAACGTTAGGGTTTTTCCAGCGGATTCAGGGTTTCGCCGAAGCGGGGCCCCGGAGCGTCGGAACCCCACCAAAACCTAGGTTGTGCCATACCATATGTATACAAGTGTGTTGTGTGTTTCAAATGTCCAAGCTCGGGGGTAGATATGCGGGTCCCACCGGACTACGGTTTCAATAAAACCGGATAGCTAGAGTGCCGGAATCACTCAAAAATTTGCGTGTGGTCATACGATATAATAAAACTCTACAAATTTATAATGTAATAAATTCTAATGGTTTACAATATTAAAATTAAATAATATGAAAAAAAGAAAAAATCCAACGCCGACGGCTTTGCCGTCGGCGTAGGTCAAAGCCGTCGGCGTATGTCCACCTTATCTACTAAGCTACCGCAGCCACCAACTCCCGCACCTTATCCACTGTCCAACCCCACACGCCCCACCCGTCCTCCTCCGCCGGCCGCCGCCTCTAGCCGTCCTCCCCCGACACCCGGCCGCGCCACCCGTCCTCCTCCGCCGCCCCACCCGTTCTCCTCCGCCGCCGGCCGCCCCACCCGTCCTCCTCCGCCGCCTCCGCCTCTAGCCGTCCGACCCCGACCTCGCCGCGCCGCGCCTCCCCCGACCTCGCCGCTGCCGCCGCCTCTAGCCGTCCGACCCCGACCTCGCCGCGGCGCTCCGACCCCGACCTCGCCGCGCCTCCCCCGACCTCGCCGCCAGGTACTCCCCGCCCCCTCCCCTATTTTCTGTGTATTTTAGATTTAGGGATTTTAGGAGTAGGATTTTAGGGATTTTAGGAGTAGAAATTATAGATGGAAATTATAGGATTTTAGGGATTTTAGGAGTAGGATTTTAGGGATTTTAGATTTAGGGATTTTAGGAGTAGAAATTATCCACTGTAAATGTAGTATTGTCCACTATAAATTAGATTTTGTCCATCAAAATCCATGTTATAATAATTGTTCATTTAGTACAAAAGAATGTTGTATTTAGGGAAGTGTTGGATGGGTCTTATTATCTTAATGCGGGATGGTTTGGTGTTAGGTTTACTAAATTGTGAACATTTTCAAAGAAATAACCAGTAACAAAGTTTTTGCTCCCATAATAATGATTAATAACGCAACACATGCAAAATAATCAAGGAGGTAAAGGACTTGGCCGTTCAACTATGTCTCTCCCTACGATCATGGACGCCACTAGAGTCTAAATACAACATGATTTTAGGAGTAGAAATTATAGATGGAAATTTTGTGGTAGAAAATAGAAAATAACAAAATGATTTAGGGATAGATGTAGTAAATAAAATGTTGTTGAAAATAGAAAATAACAAAATGATTTAGGGATAGATGTAGCAAATAAAATGTTGTTGAAAATAGAAAATAACAAAATGATTTTAGGGATATATGTAGCAAATAAAATGTTGTTGACAATTATTTTTCATATATTCATTTCATATATGACTAACCCCTGTATCAAATGCTTTTACTTAACTAAGTATCATGTCGGAGCCGGAGCGAAAGTTTCGTGGTGTTCACCGGAGACCCACGAAGATCCCGACTTGGGCAGCTCAGATCACAGTGGATCACAGGAAGATCCAGCTTGGTACTTTCAAGGCTAGAGTTGATGTTAAGAAGCTCTGTGATAGGGAGAGAATGCACATGAAGCCTCCTGAAGGCCATCAAAAGAACTGGTTCAAGCCGCATGCTGACTTCTGCCTTAATAGTATGCAAAAGTCTGAGGCATTCCATTGGCTCAAATTCGTCGTGATGTTCCCTGATGGCTATTGTTCGAATATAAGTAAGGGAGTCAATATAAAATCGGGAAAAGTCACCGGGCTCAAGAGTCACGACTATCATATATGGATTGAGCGGCTGCTACCGGTGATGGTTCGAGGGTATCTCCCCGACAGTGTCTGGCGAGTGCCCGCGGAGTTGAGCCATTTCTTCCGCACGCTCTGTGCTAAGCAAGTATGTCCCATGATTATTCAGAAGCTGCATGAACTAGTGCCGGAGTTGCTGTGCAACTTAGAGACGATATTTCCGCCAGGCTTCTTTACTCCGATGGCACATCTTGTTGTGCATCTTGCGAACGAGGTACTCTTGGGTGGACCAGTGCAGTTTCGTTGGCAGTTTTGTATTGAGAGAGAGTTTAAGTATATTCGAACCAAATGTGGAAACAAAAATAAGATTGAGTCATGCATAGCCGAGGCAACTATCCTCCAGGAGATGGCAGACGCCAGGCTAACGTACTACCCCGATGATGTTCCCACTATGCATAACCAGGCCTCTCGGTACAATGTCGACGAGCCCAAGCGAGACCCCAAGCTCGTCCTCTTCCAGTGTCCCGGTGGCAAGAGCGGTGGCCCAACAAGGTATAACTTGACCAATGATGAGCTGGAGTGCATAATGCTCTATGTGCTTATGAACATGAAGGAAGTGACCCACGACGAGCAGGGAGAAGAGGGCAGTTTCCTTAGGTAAAATGGGGAACAAATTACTTTGCAACTACTAACATGATTTCGTTCTAATACGTATTTTCTCCTTTTAGTCAATTCACGGATGAAATGTGGTCGGGAACATCAGATGGACCCAATGAAACCGCGTTGGACACTCTTTTGAAAGAGCCTGCCCCCGGAAAGAAAAAATTCACGGTTTGGTTCAGGGAAAAGGTAATTTCAAACCTGTCCCTTCTACCTTGCAATTCGTGTCTTATCCCTCTTACTAATGCACAAAACAATTTGTACTTGTAGGGAGCTGATGCCAACGTTGTGATGTCAGATGAGTTGAGATGTGTCTCCCAAGGTTGTAACCGTAGAGTCGAGAAGTATGAGAAGTATGATGTGAATGGGTACCGCTTCCATACAGAGCATCACCAGAACAGTCGGCCTAATGCAAAGACTATAAATACCGGGGTCTTCACCAAAGGAGCCGGTAATTATGATTACTACGGAAGGTTACAGAACGTGTATGAGCTGACGTTCAATAACACGAACATATCACTCAAGCTTGTTGTGTTCAAATGCCACTGGTTCGACCCTGAGCATGGAACCAAAAGTACCCCTTCCATTGGGTTAGTTGAAGTTAAGCCTTCAACCACCTACCATGGATCCGATGTCTTTGTTGTGGCTCACCAAGCCTTTCAAGTTTATTATTTGCCCTACCCATGCAAGAAAGAGGGACTCATTGGTTGGGAAGTCGTGTTCCATGTATCGCCACGTGGTAAGCTACCCATGCCCTCCGAAGACGATTACAACAACATTGACCCTAAAACATACGAGGGGATTTTCTATCAAGAGGAACAAACCTTTGGGGACTTTGGCATACAAGGTCTTGAGGACCGCGAGGACAATGCACAAACAGGTGGTGACGTAGTGGTGAATCTAAAGGATATAGATATGCTCAACAAGTTACAGAGTGATAGTGATGACGATGATGAGCCTCCATCGTGCGAGGAGGTTCCAATATACAACACTCGTGATAGTGATGTTGATAGTGATGATGAGAACCCAGGACTTAACTATGAGAGTGATGATTAGGGGTGAGGGTCTTTTATGTCCTTTTGCGTACTATTTACTTTTCAACATGCTTAGTCTTTCAACATGCTTCTTTTTAATTGCATTACGTCTTTATTCTTATTTACTACATTTTTCAACATGCTTAAAAGTTTATCCTTTCTCAATGCAGGTGATTGACCAAGATGAGCCAAGGCAAGGAATCATCGGACTCGGGCTCTCGGGAGGTGTAGGATGTGTTCGGGTGTAGCGTGTGTGAATTCGAACTTGTTTGGAGTTTGTATGAATGCTTGGATGAATTTGAATCATGTTTGTGTCATTTGGATATGTATGTGATGTTTTATTTGATGTTTCTGTGATGTTTTATAATTTGTGCAATTTTAATTGTATTTAAAATGTGCCAGAAACCAGCAGCAAAAAGTTTCAGAAACTGAAAATATGGTCAAGTGCCGTCGGCGTAGGATGCTGTGGGGACGCACAGGATGGCGTCACGTCGACGCTGGAGGACCATATGGTCATACCTACGCCGACGGCATTGCCGTCGGCTTCAGACTCCTCCCAGACGCACCAGATCAGCACACGTGGCAGCCTAGGCCGACGGCACTGCCGTCGGCGTATAGGTGGAGCAGACGGAGACGTTCGACGTCCGTTTTGTGGGTCCCACTGCGGCGTCGCCGACGGCGACGGATACGCCGACGGCAGTTTTCATACGCCGACAGCGTCCTACGCCGACGCCGATACACCGACGGCGGCGTAGGCGCCTACGCCGACGGCGATCTTTGCTACGCCGACGGCGGGCCGCCGTCGGCGTTTTGACGGTTTCCTGTAGTGATAAGTTGCGAGGCGTCCGATGTCCCATCCGCGTCCATGTGTTGGTCGCGTCGGGGGTCACCAGACGGCTTTGTGGAGTGTCCTACTACTATGCAAACATTTTAACCTCATAATCTACCAAGGAAACTCGTTTGGTAAAAAAAGAAGCTATAGATAGACCTGATATTGTGCAACTTGGTTGTTAGATATACTTAACTAGTTTCGGTTAGGGATTAGTCAATCGAGGACGCAAGTTTGTAGCATGATTTTTGCCGGTTTACCAATGTAGAGAACACATGTTAGTTCGTACAAGTAGTTCAAGATCTCCATATTCAGCTGCAACATTTCCCCCTTTTTCCAGGAAAAAAACAAGAAGAGGAAGACCCCACCAGATTTATCTCAAGTAGATCATATCCTAAGCCTCCGTTAATTATGCGTATCAAGTTATGATTCATAACGACCGTAGTGCGAGACGACTCTGTTGTACAGTAGAGGGCTCAACTACTGGAGTCCCAACCTACCAATTAGCAATGCAGTATGCACACGAGCGTCTGGGAACGCATAAAGGATGGATTGAACATCAGATCCTTTTGGTTCCTTCAGGTCCTTCCACAGCTTAAGTTTAAGCTTCTAATGACCGGACAGGGAAAAAGGAGAGAGCTTTGCCGAAGTCCTCAGCGCTTGCCATTTCCTAAGCACTACGCTCAGTTGCTTGGTTCGTGTCCCGGTCATGTAGAAATTGACATCAACTTCTGATATTGCTAACTTTTCTTAACCCGATGCCTTCCATTCTCAAACCTTTGCATTACTCCTTAAGCAGAGGCAGATAAGTAAGGGCATCTCTAACCGATCCCCAAAACTTTAGAGGAGTAAACCGACTCCTAAAACTTAGAGGAGTAAAAGTACTCCTCTAAAGGTGGACGGCGCGGAACCGAACTCCTATATTTAGAGGAGTAAAACTTTTTTGCCCCATTTCTTTCCACCACTCAACATATGCATTCAAACATTACATATAGTTCAAACAAACAATTCAAACATAGAGTTCATTCAAAAGTAGACTCTACCACCACCATCGATCAAGGTCACCAAAAAGAAGCTATCGACCTTGTTTGATCCAAAATACCACCAACATATCACCTCATATGTTGTGGACCACCATCGAAGAGCTCAAAGACCATCTCCGAAGAAGTCATCACCATCACCACCACCACCTCCTCCTCCTCGGCCACCATCACCTCCTTGGCCATGAGCATCTCCACCAAAAGATCTTTGAAGGATCTTTGCTCGAGTGAGCTCCCAATACTTCCTAGCCGTGGCATCCATGTTACTTGGGTCCATGAACATGATAGCACGCTCATCGATCTCCTTCTCTTTTGCTATCCTCTCCTCCTCAAGTGCAACCCTCCTCTCCTCGGCAAGGGTCCTCCTCTCCTCGACCTCCATCTTCTTCTTCGACTTCTTCTCCTCCATTGCCTTGAGCTCGGCCCACCTTGCCGCCTTCTCATCCCTCCTCTCGTCCGCCAAGGCTTTCTTGGTCTCAACCATGGCACATAGTTCTTCTTTGTAGCCTCCAACTTGGGCACCTCTCCTTTTCCTCTCCTTTGCAAGCTTTTGCCCCTCGGGCCTCTTGTGCGGGTCTTCGTCTTCCTCATCATTGGCATCGATGGAGATGCTCACCCTAGACCTTTTTGGAGTGGTCTCCCAATTCCTCCGCACCCACTTTTCATTGCCAACAAGCTCGTTGTAGCAATGGTGCAAGGTGAAAGCTTTGCCTCCATTCTTCTTGTTGCGCATCTTGTAGAGGTCTTGGGTGAGTGGCCCAAACTCCGTCAAGGGCACTCCACTTGGCGGGTTGGTGTGCACTTGATCAACACAACCGGACCACCGGTTGTAACACTCAAGAATGGCACCCCACCGGTGGCCGAGAGAGCCTTGTGTGCGAGTGATCGGCACCTCCACGGTGTTGTTGTAGTATTCCTCGATACGAGCCCAAAACCTCTCCTTCGATTGGTCGGTGCCAACCGATGCATCGAGTGACACATTCATCCACGCATAGCACAATGTGACGTCCTCTTTCTCGCTATAGTTGGAGGCTCGGCTCTTCTTTGTGCTTCCTTGTGTCTCCACCACTTCTTCCTCAACCTCTTCTTCCTCCACCTCTCCTTGCTCGGTGAGTTCAACGTCTTGATCGTCGAAGTTCATGTCGTCGATCCCGGCGGCATGGCTACCCTCCAATTGGCTCATGAAGGTGGCCACCTCCTCCTCCACCACACTACATATCATCAAAACAACATCACCGTGTGTCTACAAATAGCCAACCGATGAGAGGAGAGGAGAAAAAGAAATTTTTTACCTTGCCGACGATCCATCGAACACCTCGGGCTCGTCGACGTTGACGACGGCCGCCCGCGGTGGCCGGCCTCGGGGAGGCTTCGCCGTCAAGGCCTTGCGCGTCGAAGAGGCAGCTGCAGCCTTCGGAAGCGCCGCCTCGGCCTTCTTCTTCTTCTTCGAGGCCGCCGCCTCCGCGAGCGACACCTTGGCCGGAGTCGGCTTGCTCTGCCGCCGGCCGGCCACAGGAGCACGCGGCGCCACCTCGGGAGCCTCCACGCGCTTGCCGCCGGCCTTACCGGAGGCCTTGACCGTGCCGGCTGGCCGGACCACGTTGTTTGCCCTCAACCTCTTTCTGGCCGCGGACGCGGCGGAAATCTCCGATTGCGGCGGCGTCGGGTCGTCTCCGGAGCCAAGGATGGGCGGAGAAGGTGCGCCGGAGAGCTGCGCGTCGATCCCGGGCGGAGTCGGCGACATCGGCGCCGGCGGGGAGGCGGGCGGGAAAGAACGGCGGAGGGCGGGAAGACGAGGCGGAGCGGCGGGAGGTTTTCTCGGATTTGGTTTTGGAGGAGTATATTTAGGAGTCGGCCGCCACTTTTACTCCTCCGATGAGTAAAAATTTCCTCCTCTAACCGTTTTGGGGATCGGTTAGGTGCGGTCGCCTCCTATTTTTACTCCTCTAACTGATTTTAGGGGATCGGTGCTCTAACGTTGGCATGTCTGTGTGTTTCCTATATCTGATAACTATCGGTGATATTTTTTTTTTTGCAAGGATCGAGTCATCGAGAGTGAAGGTGGTGAGCTGAGTAGGGAAGGAGATGCGTGTGTGTGTATATATATATACAGATCACCGTATAGACTGTTAAGAAGATCCATTAATTGGTGTTTATGAGGAGCTATGTGATGTTACGGTACTATATAGCCTCCTGCTATTGGTAGGTGGACTAACAAGATATATACATTGGCGAGAAGCGCCAGAATGGAGTCCACACACGGACAGGGAACACAAAGGTAGGGAACTTATCGAATCCTCATTCGAGCCCTTCCACAGCTGCATCAGGTTTAAGCATTTCCCGTTATGTTATGAAAGCAGAGGACTTTGTAGCTCCGCTCGAGTTAGCATCAGGCCTGCACACAGCACACAGCACTGTGTACTGCCACCATTTCTTGACCCTTACCAGTGGCTTTGCTACGACGACGACGTAAGTGATTCGAGCACGATGACAGCGGAGAGCTGGGGGTCTGTGTTGGCGGGCGGCACCCGCGAAGTGAAGGCGCTGGTGGAGGCGCAGGCGAGGGATTGGGCACTGTTCGTGTTCGTCTCTTCCTCCGGGGAGGACAAGGATCAGCTCGTGGACCTGCCCGTGGCAGGTCTATCTTTTGATTTAATCTGCTCACCTGAGTTTTAGTCATTCAAAACGTATTCCCTCCATTCCTTGACGTGGATTTGTCAACATACAAATGTATTTTAATGTATAGATGCATACTTATGGTTATGTGCATCTAACGACGCAAAGGCCAAGGGTTAACCAACTTAAAAAAATGTTTTGTGCATGAATATTTGTGAACACATAACACTCAAGGATGCAAATTTGTATCATTTTTTCACCGTTGTACTAATGTAAAAGGACACATGTGATTTCCTCCAAATATATCGACAATTTCCACACTCTCATCTCCACATGAAACATTTGAAAACAATGATAAGACCTCGCCAAGTTCATCTTGAAAAGGTCCTAGCCAAAACCTCCGTAAATTATGCATATTAAACTCACGATTCATGAAGAACCACAAGTCGAGATGACTCTTTTAACGGTTCTACAGCACATGACTCAACTTCACGAGCCCTAAGGCTCCCAACCTACAAATGCCCACGATACGAGTACATTGAACACATGAAGGACGTAGTGAACACAAAATCCTCTTGGTCTTTAGAGTCCCTCTACAGATTTTAAGTTTTCGACAATTATAAGGACTGAGGGTTCCATTTCTTTTCTCCTAGCGCGACACGATCCAAAACGTAAAATCTTGAGACGAACCGCATGATATCCAGAACGCTGAATGTACCTACCGTGTGGCAGCTTTGGATTGGGTTACACGTGTTTCCTGCCGTGACATATGCCAGCTCTAAGTTTTTCATGACCTCCAAGAGAAGATACTTGTGAGGAATTTTCTGCTGCCAGCACCCGATCTCTCCAGAGCACTGAATTAAATTGCGACGTGCGTGTCCCGTTCATACACAAATTGACCATGGCTGCTGATACCGGTATTTTTTATAATCCCGATGACTTCCATCCTCAAAGCTTCACTACTGCTTCAGCAGATTATCGAAGGAAATGAGTGTGACAAGTCTGTCGTGGGGAGTATCTCATAACTAGCAGTATGAGCGGTATACACTTCTTTTTTAGAGGAGCCAAGAGGTTCAAGGTGAGCTGAGGAGTGGAGGAGATAGAATTATAGACACAACACGATATGGACTAAGAAGATGCATCTGTGTGTTCATGAGGACCTAAGAGATGTCATGACAGTGTACTGTGGTAGGTGGATTGACAATATACACATTGATTGATGAGCACCGAGACTGGAATTCCCACATAGACGGGGAAACACATAAAGCTTCACTGACTGATCATTCGAGTCCTTCCACAACTTCTTCAAGATTAAGAAATAAAGGCTCTCCCCAACTATAGGGCTCTGCAGGTAGCCAGTAAAACTTGTTCAAGATTCAGTTGAAACTTGAAACCAAAATGGTTGGTGAACACCATATACTGGCTATGGTTAGTACCAAATGATCTTGATAATCGTTCGTTCAAAGCAGTATATGTCTATGGCTAATTAGTGATGTGAAATTCAGCCATGCTTTTGTGGTTTTTATTATTTTATTTTGGTATTTGAAAGGTTAGCGTACATGTCTGCCTTGGGCGGAGCTACTTGGGGACATGGGTGTACACATGTACACCCATTAATTTTGGGAAAAGACCTTGAATACCTTTGTATAGTTCACATATTCTTTTTTTTAGAATTCTAAGTAAAACAACGGTCTTAGGAGAACATGTACACCCATTGTTTGTATGTTGGCTCCGCCAAGTCTAAGAAGCTAATTTGTGTGTTTTATCTCATCAACCTACAAAATGTATATTCTGAATGTATTTAAAAAAAAATCTCATTTTGCTTTGTAATAAACTTTCTCATGAGTTATTATTGTACTGATTCAGTTCTGCGTTGTGTTAGAAAATAAAATATCGACCGTCCAGTTCCATCAAAGGATAACAATTATTCATTCCACTATATATTTTTATTTTCTGTGTGCGGATTCTTGCTCATTGTATATCAGTTGAAGTTTGTCAGTTAAAGCTTGTAAAAGATTCAAGCTGAAACTTGAAATCGTAGTAAAAAACTAGCCGTTGGTCATCTTGTACGAAACTTTTATGTGTGATGATCCTTCACATATTCGATACAATGAGATTGTTAACGGTGGTATATTTAATTTGGCTATATTTTCATACCTTTTCTTGTACTCGACATGGTTTGCGACCCTATCAGTATCCTTTTTCCTTCGAAACAGAAGCAAACAGCTTTGCGTGATACAATAATAAAGAACTAGCGCAAAATTTATTTAATATATCAATTGAATTTTTTTTGTTTTGTGTATTGAATTCCTAATGGAAGTTAATATAGGGAAATCTGAATTGTTTTCCCTTGAATAATCCGAAAGGAAAATGTAAACGATAATGTTCATTTGAAAGTGTGTAAAGCTCATTTGTAGGTACATGATCCAATGGTAACCGGGTATTTGCACATTTTATAATTTGGATAAATGACTTGGTGTTAATGGGAGTGCGACTCCTGGCGCCGGCAAGGCCTGCTGGGGGAGAGGGCACTGACCTATGGTGGAGGCGGCAGCTCTCGTATCTTCACATATTGCGATAATTGTCCACATGTACTGTAGCAAGTTAGACTGGCCTTCCGCGGAAAATTTCTGATGATACTTAACTAATGTCGACACAGGATCAGAAAATCGATTATCAGTTG
Organism: Poa pratensis; assembly: GCA_947311845.1. Classification (NCBI taxonomy): domain Eukaryota; kingdom Viridiplantae; phylum Streptophyta; class Magnoliopsida; order Poales; family Poaceae; genus Poa; species Poa pratensis. The sequence goes on along the minus strand of CAMZMU010000117.1, from coordinate 91,062,625 downwards.
TTTTGGTGGATGTGTTATTAAATTGATGCACTAGCCAATTATCCCAAAAGTCCGAACTGATGGAAAGGGTTGTGCAATGTATATATTATATTTCTGACACTCCCCCTCACGTCCAGGCTGTGGATTTTTTCTCACGAGTCTAGGACGTGGATTTTAGGGTGTCCGCAGATATTTAATTTTTAATACTGCGTTGGCCAGGACTTGAACTCCAGACCTCTGGCTCTAATACCATATTAAATTGATGCACTAGCCAATTATCCCAAAAGTTCGAACTGATGGAAAGGACTGTGCAATGTATATATTATATTTCTGACATGTGTTTGTGTGAATATGGACACCTTTGTATACCAGTGTAGAAGTTCATGCATAATTTCTGCAAGTACTTTGACAGTTTCTACGGTCATCTGGATTCAACTGCAACATTCGACATCAAGAATAAGACCTCGTTCCCGATTCATCTCCAATAGTTCCTAACCGGGTTTGGCCCCGTGCAACAATTGCAATTGTCTTCAGTAAACTATATGATTGAACAAATTTTCAGTCGTTGGATACTAATTAACCATGCATTAACTAAGTTTAGCAGTAGGAGGAGCAAAGTCTCGAGTTGATAAAAATAATTAAGATGTTTGGAAAGAAAATAAATATTGCGGAGGTTTCTGGTGGAGTGAAAAAAATTATATCAGTTTGGAGTAAATTCAGTAATGCACACGAAATTTCTACTACAGAGATGTTAGTGATCTTTTTGTTAGATTGAACCTAGTTTTAGTTGCACTGGGAAAAATTAGCTAGTCCGTGGAAGCCCTTTAAAAAAATAAATAAAGATTACATAGGAGAAATTTAAAGATGAACCAACAAATTCTTTTTGACGTAAATTAATGTTTACTAAGAAAGGGTCGTGTTCCTGGCTCGTTGTCGAGGGTGCCCCCACCGCTCCTCCCCCGCATAGCTGCCGCCGAAATGCCACCGGGCAAAGTCTATGCGGTGACGGTGGAATCTCCCTTACCCGCAAGCGTGGGAGGGGGGGGGGGGGGGGGGGGGGGGGGGGCTTCTGGAGCAGCTTGGCTAGCGGGTGTGCTTTGTGATGGTGACCTCTCTCATGATGGTGGCGACATGCTGCTTCTTGGAGGTGATGGTGGTGGTGTATTGGGTCGCGGTGCTATTGTGGGTGGCAGCGGGCGAGGCTGTGTGCCATGGCGGGCTGGGCCGCGCAGCCCAGATATGGTCTGTCCAGGCCAATCTAGATTGGGAGGGTCTCGGTCAGACATGGTCGTCGCCGTACAACTGTGGTGACATGCGGCTGGATGTTCATCTTTGGGCTCCCGCGTGGCTAGAAATGCCAGATCTTGGACAAGCGGACCTAGATTTGCCGACCGCCTATCAAAACTCGTTTTGGGATTTGCGAGGTGCGAAACAACACGGAGTGACGTGTCGTTCTTGCGTGTCACACTTGTGCCACCTGCGTGTTGGCTAGTTCTAGGCCTACTGGGTCTCGATTTGGTGTCGGACTCCCCCGTCCATCCCGTTGGTCTCGGTGCGGTGGTGTTTTGCTAGATCTTGGATGTTGAGAGGGCGGCCCTAAAAGGTAGACTGTGCAGTCGTCTCGGAGAGCGACGTTGAGGTGGTGGTGGCTTTTCTGTTTGGTCATGTCGATGGCGAGGAGCCGACACCGACAGGGGATCCTGGTGTTGACGGTGTTTGGGTACTGGTAGCTCCCAGATCTTGTCCTGAAGGTCGGTTTTGCTATGTGGTACCGTGGTGTTGTGTGAAGATGATTTCGGGTGAAACCCCATTGCTCCGACGCCACCAGAGCTGATTAATGTGGGTGTCACGACACTCTTGGGGCATTGTTGTGGTCACCTTCCCCGCGTCAAAGTCAGGTGAAAACCATTGACCCTCTCGGTCTCGACGACGGCGTCGTATCGCATCATCACCAGCTTGGGGGCAATGTTGTGGGACTCCAATTCCTTTTGTTGCAGTCTCGATTTCGTCGGCAAGCAAGTTCGGATTCTGTCTCGAATCCCTTTCGGCTCTCACACCTGGGGCGATCTCGGCGGCCTCCTATCTTATACTCCTGATGTAGTTGTCAATGTTCTCGGTCTCGGTGTCTGCTGGCAGGGTCGGCGTTCAACGGCCCGGAGCGAAAGGACGTGCACTCCTCTCCAGCGACACATGATGTCTGTGAGTATCACCACTAGTCAGTAGTCTCGCGTACTTTTTTGGGGGGGGGGGGGGGGGGTGGCTACTCCTGTACTTCACTTTTATCTCTGATATGCTTTGTAAAAGGATTTTCACATCATTTTATATCGGATTGGGATTTGAGATTTATTCATAAAGCGCGACAAAATCAGTTTTGAGAGAACACAAATAAGTATTGGACGCTACTTAATTATATATTAAAATCGGATTTGTACTGGAGTCAAGTTAGTAGCACGAGACTTGATCTCGTCACAAGCTCGAGCTGCCGAAGCATGTAAATTTTGGAAGGGAATTTCAGCTAGCGGATTTCGTTGCAGCCATCCCATCCGACTGGAAACTACTCAGGGGCGTGTACCATCTTCACGACTAATCCAACGAGCGAGAAATCCCTAATAGACAGTGTTGTGAATCCCTAGCCGTCCACCAGTTTGTTCTGATTCAACCACGAAGCTTCGGACTAGTGCACTCAATTGCATAGGGCCTGTCTCTCCGCTATGTCGACGAAATAGGCCGAAGCCCCGCTATATAAATATAGCAAACAACCCATACAAGCAACAACAATGGCTGGGAAGAATCTTTTTTCATAAGCGTGAACTTTTCTATCCAGATGTCTTCCATTCTCAAAGCTTCGCATTACTCCATACGCAAGCATATAAGCAAAGCAACGACCTGCGCATCTGTTTGTTCTACATCTAATAACTACCTTGGTCATTTGGACTGAAGCAGAGGCTTGGATAACTATATGTTGACGGGCACGATATGGAGCTATGAACTGAGAAGAAGATGCATTGGTGTTCGTGAGTTATGAGATGACTAAAGCAGAGGAGTAATATATAAGGTTGGTAGAGAGTAGCAAGCTGGGACTGAACTGGAATTCCCGCAGTGATAGGATACACATATAAAGCAGGAAGTGAACACCAAATCCTCTTAGTCCTTTGAGTCCTTACTTATAGAGTCACACGATGCATGGATTCTGTTCTTGATCACCAACCAGCAAAAAACCTTCACCGTTAATGGCACCTTAAGACTCCACATTTTCTTATAAGGAAAATTTACTCTCTTCGTGGTGATGCCACACTTGTCCAATATGTAAATGTGCTGATGTCATTTCGTACAAGTAGTTTGACAGTTTCTGCAGTCATATCAAGATTCAACTACTCCCTCTCCGTCCACAAAAGGATGTCTCAAACTACACCAAATTTGTATGTATCTACACATATGTCTAGATAATGTAAATTTGGCTAGGTTGAGACATCCTTTTGCGGACGTAGGGAGTAGAACATTTGACAACAAGAATAAGACCACAACATATTCAGCTTTAATAGTTTTTAATCTAAACCACCATGAATTACACACCTATAAGCTCATGAGTCAAGAAACCCCAGAGGTGATGAACTGATGTTGCTGGTGCGTCTGCTGCTGAGCATCATAGGGGTCAACTGCTGTGGAGCCTCAACCTAAGTGCTCAGGAGAGACTAGCACCAGGACTGGAATTACACCAAGGAGAAATGGAACCGTAGAGCAGGTGAGGTGAGTCCTCTGGCAGTGAAGACCAACTCCTTGTATTACGTTTCGTCTTCCCAAAGTAAGTTTAAGCTTTTCGTGATACTAGAGAAGAAGAACCAGCTGCACTAAATTTATCCTCAGCACTGTGCCCAATTGTCTCATCACTGTCCTGGTCACGTACAAATTGACTACACCTTTCATTGCGGGTAATTTTTTTTATCCCGACGACTTCCATTCTTAAAACTCCGCATTACTCTTTACGTACAAAGTAAAGGCACTATGTGTCTCCTAACAGTCTGTGTGAACATTATGCAACTTTTTGCAAGGAATTAAGGGGTGAAGGACTGAAGATAAGTTGATGAGTGTAAGAGACGCGTTGAGAGGTGTGTGTATATATAGACAACACGATCTGTACTGATAAGAAGACGCATTGGTGTTTGTGAGCTATGAGATATTACCGTGATATAGTATGGTAGGTGGACTGACAGGATATATGTATTGGTGACAAAGCGCCGGGACCGTCTACTTATTCATTCGAGTTCTTCCACAACTTCTGTAACATCAGGCTTTAAGGTTTTCACGATCCGAAAACAAAAAATGGTTGCGGAGGTATCTGCAGCTTCACTCACAGGACTCACAGGATGTTACAGAAACTTGGGTACCCCAGCTGGGAGTCTGGGAGACAACGCTCGACAAAAATATGGCTCTTTCGTACTATGAAAAAAAGAGGAAGCATTTTTCTATTTGATGTTAATAAACTATATGATGGAACTAATTCTCAGTCGTTGGATACTAATTAACCTTGTATTAACTAATATTAGCAGTAGGAGGAGTAAATTCTCGAGTTGGTAAAAATAAGTATAATGTTTGGAAAGAAAGTAAACATTGCGGTGGTTTCTGGTGGCGTGACACAAAATTAAATCGATTTGGAGTAAATTCACTAATGCACACAAACTTTTAAAATATAAAGATGTTAAATCGAAGCCAATTTTAGTTGCACCGGGGAAAACTAGCTAGTCTGTGGAAGCAGTTTTTTAAAACAAAATAACGATTATATCGGAGAAATTTAAAGATGAAAAGGAAGCAAATTTCTAGTTGACGTAAATTAATGTGTACTAAGAAACGGTTGTGTTCCCGGCTCGTCGGCGATGGCGCCCCCTCCTCTCCTACCCCGCCTAGCTGCCGGTGAGTGCCGTCGGGCAAAGTCTGTGGGGGGTGACGCGGGATCTCCCTTACCCGCAAGCGTGGGTGGCTTCGTGGAGCAGCTCGGCTGGCGGGTGTGCTATGTGGTGGTGACCTCTCTCAAACGATCGTGGCGAGACGCAGCGGCATCGATGCTTCTTGGAGGCGATGACGGTGGTGTATTGGGTCGCGGTGCTGTTGTGGGTGGCAGCGGGCGGGGTTGTGTGTCATTGCAGGCTGGGGGGCCCAGCCCAAATCTGGTCTATCTGAGCCGGTCTAATTTCGGCAGGTCTTGGCCGGACATGGTCGTCGGCATATATCGGTGGTGACATTGATACGTCCAAAACGTATCTACTTTTCCAAACACTTTTGCTATTGTTTCTCCTCTAATTTGCATGATTTGAGTGGAACTAGTACGAACTAACGCTGTTTTCAGCAGAATTGTTTTGGTGTTTCATTTTTGTGCAGAAACTCAATATTTCCTTAAAATTCCTGGAAAATTGGAAAAAGAGTTTTTGACTCAAAAGACCCATGGAGCAAGGAGGACGGACAAAGGGGCGGCCCACAGCCACCAAGCGAGCCCACGGCGCGGTGATTGCGTGGATCACACGTTCGTTGGGAGACCCCAAGAGGAAGGTATGAAGCAGTGTAGCAGCAGTTTCCCTCAGTATGAAACCAAGGTTTAATCGACCAGTAGGAGCAAGAAATCACTTCTGAAGGTTGTTCGTGGCGCCGTTTACGATCACCAACGTGGAATCTGCACACAACACAATCAAACTACTTTGCCCCAACGAAACAGTGAGGTTGTCAATCTCACCGGCTTGCTGAAAACAAAAGATTAAACGTATGGTGTGGAAAACAGTAGTAAATTGCAGAGAATGAAAAAGGAACAATGTTTGCAGTTGGTTGTATTATCTGTGTAAAAGAATGGACCGGGGTCCACAGTTCACTAGTGGTGTCTCTCCATAAACGATAACTAACATGCTGGGTGAACAAATTACAGCTGGGCAATAGACAAAATATTGAGCGCATGACAATGCATATATATGACATGATGATTACTATGATATTCATGTGGGCATTACGACAAAATACATAGACCGTTATCCAACAGCGTCTATGACTAATAATCCACCGCCAGGTTGTCATCCGAGTTCCCCGTTGGTATTAAGTTGCAAGCAACAGATAATTGCATTAAGTAATGTGCGTAATGTAAACAAATGCATTAGACCAAACGGCGCACCCTTAAGCTAAGTATCGGTTATTTTATCCCTAGTGGCAACAGTACATCCATAATCTTAGAAGTTATTGTCACTCTCCCAGATTACCGGAGGCATGAACCCACTATCTAGCATAAATACTCATTCTTGGAGTTACAAGCATCTACTTGGCCAAATCATCTACTAGTAACGGAAAGCATGCAAGATCATAAATAACATATAAGATAGATTGATAATCAACTTGACATAGTATTCAATATTCATCAGATCCCAGCAAACACAACATGTAGCATTACAATAAGATGATCTTGATCATGATAGGCAGCTCACAAGATCTAAACATGATAGCATAAAGTGGAGAGACAACCATCTAGCTACTGCCATGGACCCGTAGTCCAAGGATGAACTACTCATGCATCACTCCGGAGGCAGGCATGGTGATGTAGAGCCCTCCGGCGATGATTCCCCTCTCCGGCAGGGTGCCGGGAAGAGCTTCTGAACCCTCCTGAGCTAGGGTTGACGGCGGCGGCGTCTCTGGAACTTTCCGTGGATAATGGCTCGGGTATTTTGGGTTTTCGCGTCGGGAGGAATAAATAGGCGAAAGGGCGGCGGCTGGAGAGGCTCGTGGGCCCCACACCACCCCACATCGCGGCAAGGGGGGCCGCGTGGCCCCATGGTGTGGGTGCCACGTGGCTCTCCTCCGTCTCTCCTTTGGACTCCGTGTTCGTGTTGGAAAAATAGGAGGTTATGTCCAAGTTTCGTCCAATTCCGAGAATATTTCCAGACTAGCTTTTCTGGAATCCAAAAATAGCAGAAAACAGGAACTGGCACTGTGGCATCTTGTTAATAGGTTAGTCCCAGAAAATACATAAAAATGCTATGAAATGTATATAAAACATGTAACAATTGGTATAATATCAACATGGAACATCAGAAATTATAGATACGTTTGAGACGTATCAAGCATCCCCAAGCTTAGTTCTACTCATCCTCGAGTAGGTAAAACGATAAAAACAAAATAATTTCTGAGGTGACATGCTACAATCATAATCTTGATCAAATAGTATTGTAAAGCACATGTTATGAATGAAGCGATCCAGGTCAATGGTCTATAGTTTGCTAGCAAGTAGATAATGAGCAAACAACTGAATCATATAAGCAAAAACTTTTCATGAATAGTACTTTCGAGACAAGCATCAAAGAGTTTTGCATAAGAGTTAACTCATAAAGCAATAGATTTTAAGTAAAAGGTATTTAACCAACACAAAGGAAGATTTAAGTTTCAGCAATTGCTTTTAACTTTCAACATATATATCTCATGGATATTTGTCAACATAAAGCAATATAATAAGTACAATATACAAGCATATAAAAATTGTTGCACTAAAGTTGACACTAGTGTTTGCTTCTAAGATAGAAAGAAGTAAGAAAACTGACTCAACATAAAAGTAAAAGAAAGGCCCTTCGCAGAGGGAAGCAGGGATTAAATCATGTGCTAGAGCTTTTTAAGTTTTTAAAATCATAAAGAGAGTAAAAATAAGTTTTGAGAGGTGTTTGTTAATTGTCAACGAATCAGAAAATGGAAAGTACAATATGACCCCTGCCAACCAGACTTTTAAGAGCGGCTCCCATGAAGGACGTTATTTCTACCAGCAAGCCAGATCACCCTCTTCTCTTTTGTTTACACATGCAGATATTTCACTGTTTGTCATTGCTTGACTGATAAATCAGGGCAAAAATGTGAAGAGAATTAAGCGGTTAAAGTTGTAATTAATTGGGACTGGGCACCCCATTTGCCAGCTCTTTTTGCAAAATTAATGGATAAGCGGATGTATATGCCGCTAGTCCGGTGGTAAAGTCTGTTTATCTCTCTCCATCTTTATGGTTAGCCTAGGCCATTCTATGTTTGCTCCTCTCAATACAAAACGTAAATCTCTTGGCTCCGTTTTAAAAAAAAGTACAAATGCCATTTGGTTCAAGTACTTCGAGATCTTGATGGTCAGTGCAACCTCAACGTTTTGACAACAAGAAGAAGACCTCACCAGATTCAGGTTAAGTAGATGCTATCCCCTAAGTCTCCGCAAATTATGTGTATCAACTTATGATTATGAAACCACCGCAACATGACATTCCTGTACGACATACCTGCAAGCTACCAATACCCATGAGACGAGTGGCGGGACTGTACTTTCCACTGAGACTGAGAACGCATAAAGCATGCCCGCAACACTAAATCCTGCTGCTTCCTTCGGGTCCTTCCACACCTTAAGTTCAAGCTTTTCATGGCCCCGTAGAAAGAAGGGAGAGACCTTTGCAGCCCCTAGGACTTGTTGAATCGGAAGCACTATGCTCAATTTCCAGGTCCGTGCCCTGGTCACCTAAGAATTAACTATAACATCCATTCTTGCTATCTTTTTTTATCCCAATGCCATCCATTCTCAAAGCTTTGCATTACTCCTTAAGCAGATAAGCCGCAAAGGCAACAAAGTTGGCATATCTATCTGTTCCTATATCTGAAAACTATTGGTGCGAACTATTTACCGATTTTTCGCGACGATCTGGAGGGTGAAGGTGAGCTGAGTAGCCAAGGAGATGCGTGTATGTATATATAGACAGATCACTATATAGGCGGGCACGAATATGCATTAATTGGTGTTTGTGACGAGCTGGGAGATGTTACGGTAGTATAGCCTGGTAGGTGGACTGAAAACATATATACGTTGGCCACGAGGGCTGCAAATAGAATCCCGCACAAACAGGGAACACAAAAGAAACGCAGTGAACACTTATTCCTAATCCGTGACCTTCCACAGCTGATTCAAGTTTAAGTGTTTAACCTTGTCATGTTCTGAAAGTAAGAGGACTTTGTAGCTCCGCTCACACGATACATGGCTGCTGGCAGTGGCGGACCCAAGAATTAAGGTTAGCCTGCGCGAAAATTAATGATTAATTTTTTAGGAACAAATGCAAGATTTGTGAAAACAAATTAAGGGTATAGAACATTTCGTTTTCAGGATGCATTAAATATAACTACTAGAAACGTGATAAAATATAAAGACTTGGAAACGATTAACGAGCTGGGCAGGAGTAGTACGTGCCACGGGGATTTTCTTCTAGTTTTTTTTATGGCTGATTTTCTTCTAGTGGAAGGTTGTGGTTAGCGAGTCAAGACTAGGGATGCGAGAGATACTTTTGAGGGGCTCTTTCACTTAAGCCGGGGCACCCAGTCCAGGCCCATCTCTCTTCTTTCCCTATACTCTAGTCCAGGCCCATCTCTCTTCTTTCCCCATACTCTTCCTCGACACAAAGCATGCATCCATCGATCCATGGCGGGCCTCTCCGCTCGGCCGCTGGAGGAAAGGTAGGAGGTAGAACGGTGTAGAAAGGAGTACAAACTACAGAACAGAGAGTACAAAATAAATAGGAAGTACAAGTACACATAAAGCGGAGTACAAAATATACTTGAAGTACAACTACATAGAAAACGTAGTACAAAATTACACAGGAAGTACATGTACACAGAAAGCGGAGTACAAAACTACATATGAAGTAAAAGTACACAGAAAGCGGAGTACAAAAATACACAGAATATGAAGCAGAAAGTACACATAAGTGGGAGTACAAAGTATACAGAACAGTACAAAAACAAAGTTCGTCAAAACCTCGTGTGACGGTTCGGTTTCCGCTTTTGTCGGGCGACGTTCTAGGCGATCTCGTGCGATCGCATCTAGGGTTCATCCGTCCTCGAATCCTCGCTGGTTTTCGTCCTGTTTTGATCGCTGTGTCTTGATCCCCTAGTGTTCCTTCCTTCCCTGTGATTCTCGGAAGGGTCGTTTTTTCTCCGCTTAAAACCCATACACCATAAGCCTTCTGTACGTTTGTCTAGGGCGTACGGTCGTAAAACAATTCTCCTAGTCTGATCGATCGTAGGGGAAGAAGGGAGTTGGAGGGAGTCCATGGTTTGGCACTCGGGTGTTCTGGTTTTCGCATGGAGGATTTGAAGGAGCGGGCTCTGCAGATCGTCCGCAAGTCGCGTGATCCAGTGCGATGTATGCAGATGATGCGGTCTAGAGCGGCCGCCGTACTTGATTCTAGGGCGCCGAGTGGTGTGTGCAAGAAGGCAGTGGTGGAAGGGCTAGGATCGGTCGCCTTTCCGGCCGACCGGCCGGCCGGTGCTTCCATGCGTTCTGGAATCAGCGACAGATCCATGTGAGGAGCCCATAAGTGAAGAAATGAGTTGTGGAGAGAGCTGCAGTAGACCATATGATTCGGCACAGGGGGCTGTTTCTGATGTGAGTACGCGCCAGATGAGATCTACTGGTATAAACAATTTTGGACATGGGGCTGCAGATGTAGCCGTGCGAAAAGCTATGAAGATTGTATCTCAAAATTGCCGGGGGCTTGGAAACCAGCTGGCTGTTACTAGCATCTCGGAGCTCCAAAAGGCAGAAGACCCCGACATCCTCTTCTTGTCTGAAACAAAAATGGATGAGAAGGAGATGGACTGGTTTCGGTGGAAGTTGAACATGCCAAACATGGTAGCGGTGAGCAGCAAAGTAAGGAGTGGAGGTTTGGCACTTTTTTGGCGGAGGGGAGTGGATGTGCAATTGAGGTGGAAGGGGCGCTACCACATTGATGTGGATGTTATTGAGGAAAGTGGTAGCAAATGGAGGTTTACAGGGATATATGGAGAGTCAAGATCGGGGGAGAAGGAAAACACTTGGAAGCTCCTACGCACCTTAGCAGGCCAATCAAATCTGCCCTGGTTGTGTATGGGGGATTTTAATGAGATTCTCTTTGGTCATGAGAAGGAGGGGGGGGGGGGGGGGGGCTCGGTCCCCTACGAGTATGGAGGCGTTTCGGAGGGCCCTAGAGGATTCCCAGCTTAGTGACTTGGGATATGTCGGTGATGCTTTCACCTGGCGGAACAATTGGCATGATGCTAACGGCTATATAAGGGAGAGGCTGGATAGGGCTGTGGCAAATGTGAGCTGGAGATGTATGTTCCCGTTATACAAAATTATAAATGGTGAACATCGACACTCGGATCATAGGCCTGTGATTGCTGTTCTAAATGATCAAGCCGTACAACCAGCAGATGGTGGAAGTGGAAAATGTTTTCGTTTTGAAGCAGCTTGGCTTCAAGAAGAGGATTGTGAGAAAATTGTGGAGGAGGCATGGAATTCAGCCTTTGAGGAGGGAGGTGTGTCGGTGGGGGATGGGGTTAGAGAAGTTGGGAGGCGGCTGTGGGAGTGGGACAGGGAGGTCTTGGGAGAGCTGAAGAAAAGAATTAAGAAAGCTCGAAGGGATCTTGAGAAGTGTAGAAGAGCCCTATCAGCAAGAAGGTGTGTCACGGGAACATTTGTTGAAGTATAAACTTAGCAGATTAGAGGAACAACATAGCATTTTTTGGCAGCAGAGAGCTCATGCCAATTGGTTGAAGTTTGGTGATCGTAATTCGAGCTATTTTCATGCTTTTGCATCTGAAAGGAGGAGAGTGAATGTTATAAAGAAGTTGAGAAGAGAGGGTGGAGGAGTAGTGGAGGGAGAGAAGGACTTGGGTCTTTATATATCTAACCACTACAAAAGTTTGTTCATGTCATCTATAGGCACAATAAATGATGAGCTGCTGCAACATGTCCCGAAAAGTGTTACTGACGATATGAATGATTCACTCATAAAAATATTCACAGCCGAAGAGGTAAAGGAGGGCTTGGATTCTATGGGGGACCTAAAAGCTCCAGGACCAGATGGTATGCCGGCTATCTTCTATAAGAAATTTTGGCATGTTGTTGGTGCGAAGGTTCAGGGGGAAGTTCTGGATGTGCTAAATGGAGGTCAAATGCCTTGTGGTTGGAATGAGACTACAATTGTGTTGATCCCGAAGGTTAAAACCCCGAAGAAGATCACGGAGTTTCGGCCTATCAGTCTTTGTAACGTCCTCTATAAGTTGATCTCAAAGGTTCTGGTGAATCGGTTAAAGGTGATCCTGCCGCATATCATTTCACCAACCCAATCGGCGTTCGTTCCCGGAAGGATGATCACTGGCAATGTGTTATTGGCGTACGAGATCACACATGCAATGCATAGGAAAAAGGGGGAAAGGGATGGGATGGTTGCAGTGAAGCTAGACATGAGCAAAGCTTATGATCGGGTTGAATGGCGGTTTCTGCAGAAAATAATGGAAAAGATGGGTTTTGCTGCAACTTTTATTGAAGTGATCATGAAATGTGTTCAATCAGTTTCTTATCGGGTGAAGGTGAACCGCAAGCTGCATGATGTCTTTATGCCAGAGAGGGGCCTTCGGCAAGGGGACCCTTTGTCCCCGTATCTTTTTATCCTGTGTGCAGAGGGACTGTCGGCGTTACTTAGGCAAGCAGAGGAGGAAAGAACTATTGAAGGTATCAAGTTGTGTCCTGGAGCGCCGAAGATAAATCATCTTTTCTTCGCGGATGACTCGCTGATCGTTATGAGAGCAAATGTGGCCAATGCGAGGAAGCTACAGCAAATTCTCGCGCTATATGAGACGCAGTCCGGTCAGATGATTAATAAGGAAAAATCAGCATCAATGTTCAGCAAAGGCACGAAGAGTGGGGCTAAACGAGAGGTTTTGGCTGCACTTGGTATCCCAAGAGAATCAAGAAATGAACGCTACCTGGGGTTACCGGTTCATCTTGGAGCCTCGAAGAAGAAGGAATTTGAATACTTGAAAGAAAGAATATGGCAACGGATTCAGGGATGGAAGGAGCGGTTGCTCTCCAAAGCAGGCAAGGAAATTATGATTAAAGCTGTGGCCCAAGCCATTCCCACATATGCTATGTCGTGTTTTGATCTCACGAAGACACTTTGTGAAGAGATCAGTGCCATGATCTGTCGGTATTGGTGGGACAACCAAGATGCTAAACATAAGTGCCATTGGGTGAGCTGGGAGAAGCTCTCACGGTCAAAGGAAGAGGGAGGAATGGGTTTTCGGGATCTATACATTTTTAACATTGCCATGCTAGCACGGCAAGGTTGGCGTTTACTGCAGAATCCGGACTCGTTATGCAAGACAGTTCTAAAAGCCTTGTACTTCCCAGACTGTTCGATCCTTGAAGCTACACCCAAAGCTGCAATGTCGTATTCATGGAGGAGTATACTGAAAGGAGTTGATCTGTTGAAACAAGGGATGATTTGGCGAGTAGGCTCTGGAGAAAATATCGATGTGTTTCGAGACCCATGGATACCGAGAGGTACGACTCGCCGGCCCGTCACGCCAAACAACTTGGAGGAACCAATGTATGTGAGTGATCTCATTGATCAAGATTCGGTAACATGGGATGAGGAGCTAGTACGTGCGGTTTTTCACGAGGATGATGTGAAGGAGATCCTTTCGATTCCCCTTCGGCATGACATGGAGGATTGGGTGGCATGGCACTACGATGCCAAAGGGGTTTTCTCGGTTAAATCAGCGTACCGACTTGGCGTCCAAATTCGAGACACAAAAGACAACCGGAACACAAGTTCGTCCACGGCAAAAGATGTGATAAACCATGTGTGGAAGAAAATTTGGAATCTAAAGCTCCCTGGTAAGGTGAAGATTTTTATTTGGAGGTTATGCCACAATAGCTTGCCCACCCGGATGAAAATAAAGCGAAAGAGTGTTGATTTAGATACTCGATGCCCGATGTGCAACAGACTAGATGAGGATGGCGGCCATCTGTTCTTAAAATGCAAACTGGTGAAGCCAATATGGCGGAACCTACTGCTAGAGGATGTGCGGCTCTCGCTCCTAGCTGCTCAGACACCTTTGATGCTGTTTGAGATGGTTTGTGCTCTTCCAACTGACCAACGCAGCTTGACTCTAATCCTGCTTTGGGACTGGTGGACAGTCCGCAACAAAAAGAATGCAGAAGGCAAGGATCGGAGTGTAGCTGAAGTGTGTCACCTGATACAGTGTCATGTTTTGGACTTTCAGCAACAGAGCTCACCACAATCCAGCCAGGTTTATTCACAGGTTGCGACTTGGCAAAAGCCCCCAGAAGATAGAGTGAAGGTGAACTTTGATGCCGCGTTTATTTCACAGACGGGCGAAGGGGCATGGGGTTTTGTAGCACGATCAGAAACTAGCCAGTTCATCGATGCAGCTGCAGGGAAATTGCACCATATTATAGATGCTTTACATGCGGAAGCAGAGGCATGTTTAGCTGCAATTGAAGGTGCATCAGCTATTGGCCTGCACCGAGTGATCCTGGAGTCCGATTCACAAGTGCTGGTGAAGGCACTAAAAAAGAAGGAGTGCGACCTAGCACCAGTTGGAGTTCTTCTGAAGGAGGCCCGTAGTCTTTGTATTGCTTCGTTTGAGTCTTTTGAGTACTTGTTTGCTCCTAGAAGCTGTAATACTGTTGCTCACTCTCTAGCCCAGTACGGCCTGCGTGCTGAATCTGAATGTACTGGCTGGGAAGGCGAAGCTCCAGACTTTCTTTCTGTATTAGTCGCCGGCAATATTGCCGTGCACTTTGAGTAATGGTAAATGGGGTTAAAATTTCAAAAAAAAACCCATCAACATGGGATCTAGTTTTGAAGTTCTCGACGCGATGAGCTCAAAAGTGAAAACGGTTCGTAATTTGGATAAAAGGATCTCAAGATATTTTGTTTTGAAGTTTCAGTTTGAAAAATAAAAGGCAAAAACTGCTCTCCCACCTCCGGTGTCCCTTTCTCTCTCCTGCTCCCCACTTTCAATCTGGTTGTGACACTTGGCAGACATGCATACAATGTTGGTATCGCGTGAAGGAGAGGTCGACACTTGTCACCACGAGATGGTCTGTTGGGTTCCCTTTGCAAAGGGAACCATTGTTCTAGTGATTCTCACCATTCCCTCGTCGTTCACAGTGGGTTGGCTACGACAAGGGCGCAAGTGACTAGAGCATGATGATGGCGGGAGCACGTTGGATCTTGGTATGATCTACGACATGCACATAAAGTTCACAGGAGTCTAAAGTGCGGCGTGTATGGATCGTGTATGTTAAACGCGTCGAGCAATGCACGGTGGTGATAAATGCACGGTGGTGGTAGTCTGATATCCGCGAGCTGGAGCATGATCGCAGGACAAGTTCGGCTGGGTCAAACACATAAGACGGGCATGCCGTATAGTTTGACGGATGACAACAGGTCAATCAGACATAAGTGGATGGTGAGATCGGCGATGGTGACGTAGTAGTGGGATACCGGTGATGTCCGAAATTCTGTGATGTGGCAACACGTGTCGCATGCATGAGGTCTTGCATGTTCGACATGCGATGACGTGGGGTTGACTCAAGACGGTGCACATTAGAGAGCTTGGAGTCAATGGATGCGAGAAGGTAAAGTGGCCTGCTACATGGATTCATATTGAATGTGGAGCTGGTTTCTGACGGAAGATTCCAGTCAGCTGATGGAGAGGTCGTGATGTTCACAGAGAGTCGAAGCCTATTTCAGCGGAAAACAATGAGTGACACGTTGTTCAGGCTGGAGCTTAGTGGTTCGAGGGATATGTGAACTCGTCACCGGTCGGTATGACCAGTGTTGTTGTAAAGTGGGGCTTGAGGTGGACTGGGTTCGTGACCCAGGAGGCTCGACGGGACTAGAGACGAACACGACGAGACCAAGACACTGGTGGTTGGACATGTGGTTAACCAAGTGTGGAGGTGAACAATGTTGGCTATTACCAGGTTCATGTTGGTGACTGTCTATCGATACCAGGAGATGGACAAGAGTTAACCATGAAGAATCTGCGAAAGTCCATAAGATAACTGTGAATTTGACTCGAGATGACTTAAAGCAACAACAAAATCTTTCAAAATCTTTCAACATGCAATCAACAATAGCGAGAATGATAAGTTCAGATAATTCTTATATGTGACACCTAATATGCGAGTTGTTCAATTTCACATAGATAAAGGAGGAGGCTCCCATGGTGACGATACAATGTTGTCGGATATGGTGACTTTATGATCGATATATGATGGCGTTTGATGGATACTCTAGAGAATTGGGAGCATAAAACAAGAGTGTGGAATAACTTTATTTGCGTTGACTGTGATGAAGCAAGGGAAGCAATACTGTTGCAGGTGGAGTCATATGAAGTTAAGGGAGTAATAACGAAGCTCTTGATTAATGGTTCAAGTCCAGGTACACAGATGTTCGCGCATTACGACTTCAAGATGCCGAATGTCATATTCGCTAAGGTGGAGTTTGTTGCAACATGTGTCGAATATGTGTACGAGTTGTGCTACAGTTGGTCTTGTAATTAACGGAAGGTAAGGTGTTTTGGTCGAACACGTGTAACATAAGACTAATATATAAAAGCACCATGGATAGCCAAAATAGACCAGAAGAAAAGTTAGGTTAGACATAAGATCTCATTGGAGGATGGTCCGGTGCCCATGCATGACAGGCGCGCCGGGTCGGCGTGGCGTTTGTGATCTGATGTGTCTGTATACCGAGACAGTGTATTGATTAGTACATGTGGAGGAGCGCCTGTTAAGCATACATCACAGATGCAAATTGATTGCTGGACTGCGTTATCAAATATCGGTGTCGTTTATTCTGTGATTGATCGTGCTCGGTAGATTGATTATTCGTCTTGGATTATAACACAGTGCGTTCTACGGGCTGGGAAGTGCCCCCGTCATATACACATTGGCTAGTGATTCTGCGCCTCGTAATTTTCTTAATCCTGATGCCTTCCATTCTCAAAGCTTCACATTACTCCTTAAGCAGAGAAGCAAAAACAGCAACTTTGGAAATCTTTTCTATCCGTATGTCCCGTTTCTATTGGTATGAACTGTATACACTTGTTTCTTGGGAGGAGTCGGGAGGATGAAGGTGAGCTGAGTGAAGGAGACGCGTGTGTATATATAAACATAACGACAACATATAGACTGACAAGATGAAGCGTCGGTGTTCATGAGGAGATACGAGATCTTATCGACTTACAGTAGCATTAGATGGTAGGTGGACTGACAAGACACATTCACTGCTGGTGACCAGCGGCGCGAATTAATGGAATTCACTCACAAACATGGTACAACACAAAATCCTCATCCGAGTGACCGAGTCCTTCCACAGCTTCTTCAAGTTTAAGCAAAAAGACTTCGTATCTCCACACACAAGATGCATGGCTGCTGGTAGTTGCGCCGCACAAGTTACGAGGCATCCGATGTCCCATCCGCGTCCATGTGTTGGTCACGTCGGGAGTCCGGATGGCACGCGTCGGGTTCGGGTTTGGCACCTCCATACCCACATCCGCCCCTTCTCCCCGCCGCCGCCACCCGCCCCCATACCCGCTGATGGGCACATAGTTTCACCATACCCGCCACCCGCCGGGTTTGCGGGACCCGACGGGTACCCGCAACAGATTGAACACAAGCTCACAACAATTCACAGAAAAAAATTCAGAGCAATTCACACATTAACACAACTACACAACAATCCACGTTGAAGAAGAGATCTGGAAAAGATAAAATGGGTGTTGTTAATATACATAAACCCGAATTTTTTTCTAAGAACAAACGCTAGATCTGGAGAAAAAAATCTGATGAACAAAAAACAAATTCCATTGCTAGATCTCGGAGGTAGGGAGCTCAGATCCGGCGCCCCATGGTCGGAGTAGATCTTCTCGCCGCCGTCGCGGCCTCCCTGCTTGACGCGCCTCCTCCCCGCCGGCCTTATCGCCGCCAGCGCGGCCTCCCTCCCACGGCAGTTCGCCGGACGTGGCTCCTGCGAACCACCCTTCTCTCCGTCGAAGGTGGCGGCGGCGTCGTGGGCCTCGTGGCTGGGGATCGAAGGGAGCAGGCGGCAGCGTCGTGGGCCTCGTGGCTGGGGATCAAAGGGTGCAGGCGGCAGGGTTGGGAACAGAAAAGAGGGGAGGGAACGGACGAGGAGACGGTCGGCCGACGGGGAGGAGGCGAGGGCGCGGGCGCGCGGCAAAGCAGGAGCGGCAGCGCAGGGCGCAGGCCACAGGCGGCGGCGGCGGCGGGGGAAAAGATGAGGAAAAGAATCGAGGTGGAGAATGGAGGAAAAGATGCGGTCACGTGGGGGGTTAGGGTTTCCTCCTTTTCTGTACAATGACAGGTGGGTCTGGGTGCTGGGAATCACTGACAGGTGGGGTTGGCGGGTATGCAGGTTAAAGGGTACGAGTTTGGCACCCCCATACCCGCCTCCGCTACACCCGATGGGTATGGATTTTACCCGTTAAGCACACCCGCGGTTTTTTCTTCTATATCAAACCCTATCCATTTGAGGCGGGTACCTGTCGGGTTTGCGTGTATCGGATACCCATTGCCATCCGTAATCGGGGGGTCACCAGGCGCTTTGTGGAGTGTCCTACTACTAGGCAAACATTTTAACCTGATATAATCGACCAGGGAAACTCGTTTGGTAAAAAAAAAGAAGCTATAGATAGACCTGATATTGTGCAACTTGGCTGTTAGTTTACTTAACTAATTTCGGTTAGGCATTAGTCAATCGAGGACGCAAGTTTGTAGCATGATTTTTCCCGGTTTTACCAATGTAGAGAACACATGTTAGTTCGTACAAGTAGTTCAAGATCTCCATATTCAGCTGCAACATTTCCCCCTTTTCCAGGAAAAAAACAAGAAGAGGAAGACCCCACCAGATTTAGCTCAAGTAGATCATATCATAAGCCTCCGTTAATTATGTGTATCAAGTTATGATTCATAACGACCGTAGTGCGAGACGACTCTGTTGTACAGTAGAGGGCTCAACTGCTGGAGCCCCAACCTACCAATGCAGTATGCACACGAGAAGCGCGGGTACTGAGAGGTTCATTGCGTCTGGGAACGCATAAAGGATGGATTGAACATCAGATCCTGCTGGTTCCTTCAGGTCCTTCCACAGCTTAAGTTTAAGCTTCTCATGACCGGACAGAAAAAAAGGAGAGAGCTTTGCCGAAGTCCTCAGCGCTTGCCATTTCCTAAGCACTACGCTCAGTTGCTTGGTTCGTGTCCCGGTCATGTACAAATTCACATCAACTTCTGATACTGCTAACTTTTTTTAACCCGATGCCTTCCATTCTCAAACCTTTGCATTACAGATAAGTAACGTAGGCATATCTGTGTGTTTCCTATATCTGATAACTATCGGTGTAAACGTTTTATAGATTTTTTTTGCAAGGATCGAGAGTGAAGGTGATGAGCTGAGTAGGGAAGGAGATGCGTGTGTGTATATATATAGACATATCACCGTATAGACAGGTAAGAAGATCCATTAATTGGTGTTTATGAGGGGAGCTATGAGATGTTACGGTACTATATAGCCTCCTGCTATTGGTAGGTGGACTAACGAGATATATACATTGGCGAGAAGCGCCGGAAATGGGGTGCACACACGGACAGGGAACACAAAGGTAGGGAACTTATCGAATCCTCATTCGAGCCCTTCCACAGCTGCATCAAGTTAAAGTTTTTCCTGTTATGAAAGCAGATGACTTTGTTTTTTTGATAAAGCAGATGACTTTGTAGCTAGCTCCGCTCGAGTTAGCATCAGGCCTGCACACAGCGGAGATCACTTACTGCCACCATTTCTTGACCTTTACCAGTGGCTTTGCTAGGACGACGACGTAAGTGATTCGAGCACGATGACAGCGGAGAGCTGTGGGTCCGTGTTGGCTCCCCTGCTCGTCGTCCCGTCGCTGCGGTGGTCGCATCTGCGTTGGCGGGCGGCACGCGCGAAGTGAAGGCGCAGGCGAGGGAGTGGGCACTGTTCGTGTTCGTCTCTTCCTCCGAGGACGACAAGGATGATCAGCTCGTGGACCTGCCCGTGGCCGGTCTATCTTTTGATTTTAATCTTCTCACCTGAGTTTTAGTCATTCAATACGTATTCCCTCCATTCCTTGACGTGGATTTGTCAACATAATGTATTTTAATGTGTAGAGGCAATATATGGTTGTCTGCATCTAACGACGCAAAGGCCATGGGTTAACCAACTAAAAAAAAAATGTTTTGTGCCTGATATTTGTGAACACAAAACACTCAAGGATGCAAATTTGTATCATTTTTTCACCGTTATACTAATGTAAAAGGACACATATGATTTCCTCCAAATATATCGACAGTTTCCACACTCTCATCTCCACATGAAACATTTGACAACAATGATAAGACCTCGCCAAGTTCATCTTGAATAGTTCCTAGCCAAAACCTCCGTAAATTATGCATATTAAACTCATGATTCATGAAGAACCACAAGTCAAGACGACTCTTTTAACGGTTCTACAGCACATGACTCAACTTCACGAGCCCTAAGGCTCCCAACCTACAAATGCCCACGATACGAGTACATTGAACACATGAAGGACGTAGTGAACACAAAATCCCTTGGTCTTTAGAGTCCCTCTACAGATTTTAAGTTTTCGACAATTATAAGGACTGAGGGTTCCATTTCTTTTCTCCTAGCGCGACACGATCCAAAACGTAAAATCTTGAGACGAACCGCATGATATCCAGAACGCTGAATGTACCTACCGTGTGGCAGCTTTGGATTGGGTTACACGTGTTTCCTGCCGTGACATATGCCAGCTCTAAGTTTTTCATGACCTCCAAGAGAAGATACTTGTGAGGAATTTTCTGCTGCCAGCACCCGATCTCTCCAGAGCACTGAATTAAATTGCGACGTGCGTGTCCCGTTCATACACAAATTGACCATGGCTGCTGATACCGGTATTTTTTATAATCCCGATGACTTCCATCCTCAAAGCTTCACTACTGCTTCAGCAGATTATCGAAGGAAATGAGTGTGACAAGTCTGTCGTGGGGAGTATCTCATAACTAGCAGTATGAGCGGTATACACTTCTTTTTTAGAGGAGCCAAGAGGTTCAAGGTGAGCTGAGGAGTGGAGGAGATAGAATTATAGACACAACACGATATGGACTAAGAAGATGCATCTGTGTGTTCATGAGGACCTAAGAGATGTCATGACAGTGTACTGTGGTAGGTGGATTGACAATATACACATTGATTGATGAGCACCGAGACTGGAATTCCCACATAGACGGGGAAACACATAAAGCTTCACTGACTGATCATTCGAGTCCTTCCACAACTTCTTCAAGATTAAGAAATAAAGGCTCTCCCCAACTATAGGGCTCTGCAGGTAGCCAGTAAAACTTGTTCAAGATTCAGTTGAAACTTGAAACCAAAATGGTTGGTGAACACCATATACTGGCTATGGTTAGTACCAAATGATCTTGATAATCGTTCGTTCAAAGCAGTATATGTCTATGGCTAATTAGTGATGTGAAATTCAGCCATGCTTTTGTGGTTTTTATTATTTTATTTTGGTATTTGAAAGGTTAGCGTACATGTCTGCCTTGGGCGGAGCTACTTGGGGACATGGGTGTACACATGTACACCCATTAATTTTGGGAAAAGACCTTGAATACCTTTGTATAGTTCACATATTCTTTTTTTAGAATTCTAAGTAAAACAACGGTCTTAGGAGAACATGTACACCCATTGTTTGTATGTTGGCTCCGCCAAGTCTAAGAAGCTAATTTGTGTGTTTTATCTCATCAACCTACAAAATGTATATTCTGAATGTATTTAAAAAAATCTCATTTTGCTTTGTAATAAACTTTCTCATGAGTTATTATTGTACTGATTCAGTTCTGCGTTGTGTTAGAAAATAAAATATCGACCGTCCAGTTCCATCAAAGGATAACAATTATTCATTCCACTATATATTTTTATTTTCTGTGTGCGGATTCTTGCTCATTGTATATCAGTTGAAGTTTGTCAGTTAAAGCTTGTAAAAGATTCAAGCTGAAACTTGAAATCGTAGTAAAAAACTAGCCGTTGGTCATCTTGTACGAAACTTTTATGTGTGATGATCCTTCACATATTCGATACAATGAGATTGTTAACGGTGGTATATTTAATTTGGCTATATTTTCATACCTTTTCTTGTACTCGACATGGTTTGCGACCCTATCAGTATCCTTTTTCCTTCGAAACAGAAGCAAACAGCTTTGCGTGATACAATAATAAAGAACTAGCGCAAAATTTATTTAATATATCAATTGAATTTTTTTTGTTTTGTGTATTGAATTCCTAATGGAAGTTAATATAGGGAAATCTGAATTGTTTTCCCTTGAATAATCCGAAAGGAAAATGTAAACGATAATGTTCATTTGAAAGTGTGTAAAGCTCATTTGTAGGTACATGATCCAATGGTAACCGGGTATTTGCACATTTTATAATTTGGATAAATGACTTGGTGTTAATGGGAGTGCGACTCCTGGCGCCGGCAAGGCCTGCTGGGGGAGAGGGCACTGACCTATGGTGGAGGCGGTAGCTCTCGTATCTTCACATATTGCGATAATTGTCCACCTGTACTGTAGCAAGTTAGACTGGCCTTCCGCGGAAAATTTCTGATGATACTTAACTAATGTCGACACAGGATCAGAAAATCGATTATCAGTTGTTTTGGTGGATGTGTTATTAAATTGATGCACTAGCCAATTATCCCAAAAGTCCGAACTGATGGAAAGGGTTGTGCAATGTATATATTATATTTCTGACACTCCCCCTCACGTCCAGGCTGTGGATTTTTTCTCACGAGTCTAGGACGTGGATTTTAGGGTGTCCGCAGATATTTAATTTTTAATACTGCGTTGGCCAGGACTTGAACTCTAGACCTCTGGCTCTAATACCATATTAAATTGATGCACTAGCCAATTATCCCAAAAGTTCGAACTGATGGAAAGGACTGTGCAATGTATATATTATATTTCTGACATGTGTTTGTGTGAATATGGACACCTTTGTATACCAGTGTAGAAGTTCATGCATAATTTCTGCAAGTACTTTGACAGTTTCTACGGTCATCTGGATTCAACTGCAACATTCGACATCAAGAATAAGACCTCGTTCCCGATTCATCTCCAATAGTTCCTAACCGGGTTTGGCCCCGTGCAACAATTGCAATTGTCTTCAGTAAACTATATGATTGAACAAATTTTCAGTCGTTGGATACTAATTAACCATGCATTAACTAAGTTTAGCAGTAGGAGGAGCAAAGTCTCGAGTTGATAAAAATAATTAAGATGTTTGGAAAGAAAATAAATATTGCGGAGGTTTCTGGTGGAGTGAAAAAAATTATATCAGTTTGGAGTAAATTCAGTAATGCACACCAGTTTCTGGTGGAGTGAAAAAAATTATATCAGTTTGGTGTTGTGAATCCCTAGCCGTCCACCAGTTTGTTCTGATTCAACCACGAAGCTTCGGACTAGTGCACTCAATTGCATAGGGCCTGTCTCTCCGCTATGTCGACGAAATAGGCCGAAGCCCCGCTATATAAATATAGCAAACAACCCATACAAGCAACAACAATGGCTGGGAAGAATCTTTTTTCATAAGCGTGAACTTTTCTATCCAGATGTCTTCCATTCTCAAAGCTTCGCATTACTCCATACGCAAGCATAGAAGCAAAGCAACGACCTGCGCATCTGTTTGTTCTACATCTAATAACTACCTTGGTCATTTGGACTGAAGCAGAGGCTTGGATAACTATATGTTGACGGGCACGATATGGAGCTATGAACTGAGAAGAAGATGCATTGGTGTTCGTGAGTTATGAGATGACTAAAGCAGAGGAGTAATATATAAGGTTGGTAGAGAGTAGCAAGCTGGGACTGAACTGGAATTCCCGCAGTGATAGGATACACATATAAAGCAGGAAGTGAACACCAAATCCTCTTAGTCCTTTGAGTCCTTACTTATAGAGTCACACGATGCATGGATTCTGTTCTTGATCACCAACCAGCAAAAAACCTTCACCGTTAATGGCACCTTAAGACTCCACATTTTCTTATAAGGAAAATTTACTCTCTTCGTGGTGATGCCACACTTGTCCAATATGTAAATGTGCTGATGTCATTTCGTACAAGTAGTTTGACAGTTTCTGCAGTCATATCAAGATTCAACTACTCCCTCTCCGTCCACAAAAGGATGTCTCAAACTACACCAAATTTGTATGTATCTACACATATGTCTAGATAATGTAAATTTGGCTAGGTTGAGACATCCTTTTGCGGACGTAGGGAGTAGAACATTTGACAACAAGAATAAGACCACAACATATTCAGCTTTAATAGTTTTTAATCTAAACCACCATGAATTACACACCTATAAGCTCATGAGTCAAGAAACCCCAGAGGTGATGAACTGATGTTGCTGGTGCGTCTGCTGCTGAGCATCATAGGGGTCAACTGCTGTGGAGCCTCAACCTAAGTGCTCAGGAGAGACTAGCACCAGGACTGGAATTACACCAAGGAGAAATGGAACCGTAGAGCAGGTGAGGTGAGTCCTCTGGCAGTGAAGACCAACTCCTTGTATTACGTTTCGTCTTCCCAAAGTAAGTTTAAGCTTTTCGTGATACTAGAGAAGAAGAACCAGCTGCACTAAATTTATCCTCAGCACTGTGCCCAATTGTCTCATCACTGTCCTGGTCACGTACAAATTGACTACACCTTTCATTGCGGGTAATTTTTTTTATCCCGACGACTTCCATTCTTAAAACTCCGCATTACTCTTTACGTACAAAGTAAAGGCACTATGTGTCTCCTAACAGTCTGTGTGAACATTATGCAACTTTTTGCAAGGAATTAAGGGGTGAAGGACTGAAGATAAGTTGATGAGTGTAAGAGACGCGTTGAGAGGTGTGTGTATATATAGACAACACGATCTGTACTGATAAGAAGACGCATTGGTGTTTGTGAGCTATGAGATATTACCGTGATATAGTATGGTAGGTGGACTGACAGGATATATGTATTGGTGACAAAGCGCCGGGACCGTCTACTTATTCATTCGAGTTCTTCCACAACTTCTGTAACATCAGGCTTTAAGGTTTTCACGATCCGAAAACAAAAAATGGTTGCGGAGGTATCTGCAGCTTCACTCACAGGACTCACAGGATGTTACAGAAACTTGGGTACCCCAGCTGGGAGTCTGGGAGACAACGCTCGACAAAAATATGGCTCTTTCGTACTATGAAAAAAAGAGGAAGCATTTTTCTATTTGATGTTAATAAACTATATGATGGAACTAATTCTCAGTCGTTGGATACTAATTAACCTTGTATTAACTAATATTAGCAGTAGGAGGAGTAAATTCTCGAGTTGGTAAAATAAGTATAATGTTTGGAAAGAAAGTAAACATTGCGGTGGTTTCTGGTGGCGTGACACAAAATTAAATCGATTTGGAGTAAATTCACTAATGCACACAAACTTTTAAAATATAAAGATGTTAAATCGAAGCCAATTTTAGTTGCACCGGGGAAAACTAGCTAGTCTGTGGAAGCAGTTTTTTAAAACAAAATAACGATTATATCGGAGAAATTTAAAGATGAAAAGGAAGCAAATTTCTAGTTGACGTAAATTAATGTGTACTAAGAAACGGTTGTGTTCCCGGCTCGTCGGCGATGGCGCCCCCTCCTCTCCTACCCCGCCTAGCTGCCGGTGAGTGCCGTCGGGCAAAGTCTGTGGGGGGTGACGCGGGATCTCCCTTACCCGCAAGCGTGGGTGGCTTCGTGGAGCAGCTCGGCTGGCGGGTGTGCTATGTGGTGGTGACCTCTCTCAAACGATCGTGGCGAGACGCAGCGGCATCGATGCTTCTTGGAGGCGATGACGGTGGTGTATTGGGTCGCGGTGCTGTTGTGGGTGGCAGCGGGCGGGGTTGTGTGTCATTGCAGGCTGGGGGGCCCAGCCCAAATCTGGTCTATCTGAGCCGGTCTAATTTCGGCAGGTCTTGGCCGGACATGGTCGTCGGCATATATCGGTGGTGACATTGATACGTCCAAAACGTATCTACTTTTCCAAACACTTTTGCTATTGTTTCTCCTCTAATTTGCATGATTTGAGTGGAACTAGTACGAACTAACGCTGTTTTCAGCAGAATTGTTTTGGTGTTTCATTTTTGTGCAGAAACTCAATATTTCCTTAAAATTCCTGGAAAATTGGAAAAAGAGTTTTTGACTCAAAAGACCCATGGAGCAAGGAGGACGGACAAAGGGGCGGCCCACAGCCACCAAGCGAGCCCACGGCGCGGTGATTGCGTGGATCACACGTTCGTTGGGAGACCCCAAGAGGAAGGTATGAAGCAGTGTAGCAGCAGTTTCCCTCAGTATGAAACCAAGGTTTAATCGACCAGTAGGAGCAAGAAATCACTTCTGAAGGTTGTCGTGGCGCCGTTTACGATCACCAACGTGGAATCTGCACACAACACAATCAAACTACTTTGCCCCAACGAAACAGTGAGGTTGTCAATCTCACCGGCTTGCTGAAAACAAAGGATTAAACGTATGGTGTGGAAAACAGTAGTAAATTGCAGAGAATGAAAAGGAACAATGTTTGCAGTTGGTTGTATTATCAGTGTAAAAGAATGGACCGGGGTCCACAGTTCACTAGTGGTGTCTCTCCATAAAAGATAACTAACATGCTGGGTGAACAAATTACAGCTGGGCAATTGACAAAATATTGAGCGCATGACAATGCATATATATGACATGATGATTACTATGATATTCATGTGGGCATTACGACAAAATACATAGACCGTTATCCAACAGCGTCTATGACTAATAATCCACCGCCAGGTTGTCATCCGAGTTCCCCGTTGGTATTAAGTTGCAAGCAACGGATAATTGCATTAAGTAATGTGCGTAATGTAAACAAATGCATTAGACCTAACGGCGCACCCTTAAGCTAAGCATCGGTTATTTTATCCCTAGTGGCAACAGCACATCCACAATCTTAGAAGTTATTGTCACTCTCCCAGATTACCGGAGGCATGAACCCACTATCTAGCATAAATACTCACTCTTGGAGTTACAAGCATCTACTTGGCCAAAGCATCTACTAGTAACGGAAAGCATGCAAGATCATAAATAACATATAAGATAGATTGATAATCAACTTGACATAGTATTCAATATTCATCGGATCCCAGCAAACACAACATGTAGCATTACAATAAGATGATCTTGATCATGATAGGCAGCTCACAAGATCTAAACATGATAGCATAAAGTGGAGAGACAACCATCTAGCTACTGCCATGGACCCGTAGTCCAAGGATGAACTACTCACGCATCACTCCGGAGGCAGGCATGGTGATGTAGAGCCCTCCGGTGATGATTCCCCTCTCCGGCAGGGTGCCGGGAAGAGCTTCTGAACCCTCCCGAGCTAGGGTTGACGGCGGCGGCGTCTCTGGAACTTTTCGTGGATAATGGCTCGGGTATTTAGGGTTTTCGCGTCGGGAGGAATAAATAGGCGAAAGGGCGGCGGCTGGAGAGCCACGTGGGCCCCACACCACCCCACGCGCGGCAGGGGGGCCGCGGGCCCCATGGTGTGGGTGCCACGTGGCTCCCTCCGTCTCTCCTTGGACTCCGTGTTCGTGTTGGAAAAATAGGAGGTTCTGTCCAAGTTTCGTCCAATTCCGAGAATATTTCCAGACTAGCTTTTCTGGAATACAAAAACAGCAGAAAACAGGAACTGGCACTGTGGCATCTTGTTAATAGGTTAGTCCCAGAAAATGCATAAAAATGCTATGAAGTGTATATAAAACATGTAACAATTGGTATAATATCAACATGGAACATCAGAAATTATAGATACGTTTGAGACGTATCAAGCATCCCCAAGCTTAGTTCTACTCGTCCTCGAGTAGGTAAAACGATAAAAACAAAATAATTTCTGAGGTGACATGCTACAATCATAATCTTGATCAAATAGTATTGTAAAGCACATGTTATGAATGAAGTGATCCAGGTCAATGGTCTATAGTTTGCTAGCAAGTAGATAATGAGCAAACAACTGAATCATATAAGCAAAAACTTTTCATGAATAGTACTTTCGAGACAAGCATCAAAGAGTTTTGCATAAGAGTTAACTCATAAAGCAATAGATTCTAAGTAAAAGGTATTTAACCAACACAAAGGAAGATTTAAGTTTCAGCAATTGCTTTCAACTTTCAACATATATATCTCATGGATATTTGTCAACACAAAGCAATATAATAAGTGCAATATACAAGCATATAAAAATTGTTGCACCAAAGTTGACACTAGTGTTTGCTTCTAAGATAGAAAGAAGTAGGAAAACTGACTCAACATAAAAGTAAAAGAAAGGCCCTTCGCAGAGGGAAGCAGGGATTAAATCATGTGCTAGAGCTTTTTAAGTTTTTGAAATCATATAGAGAGTAAAAATAAGTTTTGAGAGGTGTTTGTTAATTGTCAACGAATCAGAAAATGGAAAGTACAATATGACCCCTGCCAACCAGACTTTTAAGAGCGGCTCCCATGAAGGACGTTATTTCTACCAGCAAGGCAGATCATCCCTCTTTCTCTTTTGTTTACACATGCAGATATTTCACTGTTTGTCATTGCTTGACTGATAAATCAGGGCAAAAATGTGAAGAGAATTAAGCGGTTAAAGTTGTAATTAATTGGGACTGGGCACCCCATTTGCCAGCTCTTTTTGCAAAATTAATGGATAAGCGGATGTATATGCCGCTAGTCCGGTGGTAAAGTCTGTTTGACAGTTGACATAAAGACATCCACCCCGTCCTCATGAGCTTGGTAAACATTGACACAAAATAGGAGTAATAAAGTTTGAATAGTTTAAAGGTAGCACATGAAAAATTTACTTGGAATGGCAAGGAAATACCACATATAGGTAGTTATGGTGGACACAGATGGCATGGATTTTGGCTCAAGGTTTTGGATGCACGAGAAGCATTCCCTCTCAGTACAGAGTTTAGGCTAGCAAGGTTATTTGAAGCAAACACAGGATATCAACCGACACAGCAAGACTTATATGAAAACATATTGCAAGCATTATAAGACTCTACACTGTCTTCCTTGTTAACCAAACCCTTTTACTAGAAAATATCTAGACCTTAGAGATACCAATCATGCAAACCAAATTTCAACGAGCTTTACGGTAGTTCTTCATTAATAGGTTTTAACTACATGATACAAAAGCTTAAACATGAACTACTTGATAACTCAAAACAATTGACAAGTATCAAATTATCCAATACATGATCTACAAGAATATGTAAGCTTTTTCCATTATACCATCTACCACATGCAACATTTTCTGTTCCAACCAAACACCAATCAATTTATTTCAACATAAACTCTCCAAACAATTATAAGTGAAGCAAGAGAGTACTTTCTTTAAAAGAACTAACAGCTCTGAATAAGAGATGCATGCAAAACAGGAGCTAAAAGCATAGCAATAGCTAGATAAGAATACTCAACAAGTATAAGTGAAGAATAGGAGTATTCATATGAAAAAGCGGAGCGTGTCTCTCTCCCAATCAAGAATGCTGGGGTCCAATCAAGTTGACCATAAGAAAAATAAAATACTGAAAATAAAAGCACACAGACGCTCCAAGTAAAGCACATATGATGTGAAAGAATTAAAATATAGTTTCACTAGAGATGACCTGATAAGTTGCTGATGAAGAAGGGGATGCCTTGGGCATCCCCAAGCTTAGACGCTTGAGTCTTCTTGAAATATGCTGGGGTGATCCATGGGAGCATCCCCAAGCTTAAGCTCTTCACTCTTCTTGATCACATTATATCATCCTTCTCTCTTGACCCTTGAAAACTTCCGCCACACCAAACTCAAGTAATTCTCATTAGAGGGTTAGTGCACAATCAAAAACTCACATGTTCTATAAGGACACAAACATGACCGTTACTTTTAACATTACTACTGCCACTGATGTTATGTGAAGCTCTTCACCCTAAAAAAGAATTCCACTCAACACTAGTAAAAGAGAGAATGCGAAAAATAAAAGACAGAATCTGTCTAAACAGAACAGTCCGCAAAGACGAATTTTTTCGAGGCACTTACGTTGCTCAGATCGAAAAACTTTAAACTAACGAAAGATGCGTACATATCTGAGGATCACGCACAAAAATTTGCAGATTTAAATAATTTTTCTGTGATTTTACAGAATTAAAACGGTGAACAGCAGAAATCTGTTCCTGCGCAGAAATCCAAATCTAGCATCATCTTCCTATTAGAGGCAATACTTGGCACAACAATGCGATAAAATAAAGATACAAAGGAATTGTTACAGAAGTAAACAACTCCTTGACAAAAACTGAAAACAAAAGATAATGGGTTGCCTCCCAAAAGCGCTTTCTTTAATGCCTTTTAGCTAGGCTTGAAGATTTTAATGATGCTCTCATAAGAATAAGAGTTGAAAAACAAAGAGAGCATCAAGAGGCAAATATCAAACACATTTAAGTCTAACCCACTTCTATGCAAAGGAATCTTGTAACAAAATAAATTATTGAAGCATAAAGCAACTAGCATAGAAAGATGAAACAAATAAACTTCAAAACTTTCAACATAAAGAGAGGTTTTTAGGACTTGAAAACTTTTACAACCATATTTTCCTCTCTCATAATAACTTTCAGTAGCATCATGAACAAACTCAACAATATAACTATCACATAAAGCATGCTTTTCATGATCTACAAACACATAATTTTTATTAAGCTAAAAAACAGTGGGGTCATTAAACCCACTTTTGACAATAGTAGTATAAAAATATCATTAGGCAATATAGGACCATCATCAAGAGCATTATCATATAAACATTAGGGAGCACATTTTTACTTTCTGCAATTTCCTTTTCTTGAGTCAAGGAGTTGTTACTTCAAATTTATCAAAAGGAGATATTTCAATAGAATCATGACATTCAACAATATAGCATTTCTCCTCCTTAGGTAGGCATGGAGGGTAATCATATAATGTAAGAGTTAAAGAGTTACTATCATTAGAGGTAGATCCTCCTTTTGTTCATCACTCTCTTCCTCTTTTTCATCAATGAGCTTTCAGTTTCAGCAGTTTCTTCTCCACAGGTTCCTGAAAGGTAGCAAGTTGTTCTGGAGAATAAGTTTTCTCAAGAAATTCAGTGATATAAGGATTATCATTGTAATATTCAAGGCAATAACCAAGTATAGCAAAATTTTCAGATTTATAAGGAGAATCATCATCTTGAATATAACCAGCAATTTCATAGGCACCCTTAAAAACAAAAAATTCTTCAGTTTGTTCAAGATTACCAAAGTCATAGTTTCCTTTAGCATAAGCAGCCAAGGTTTCATTATCATTATAATCACATTGGAAAGGGAGGTGTTTATGCCTTCTACAACATAAAGATTCATTAAAGCAGTAGGATTCATCATAAGTAGAGCACAAGTTCTTAGCAAAATAATTCAATGTACTTATTTGTTTCCATAAATGTACCTTTTTTAGAAAAGCGGTATTCCTTATAATTTTTGTTGATCCTCCGTGAACCCACTTAGCCAACAAAATTTTGTTTCAAAGAGAAAGACATTGATAGTAAGAAAACAACTAGACATAATAACAAACCGAAAAACTAGATGCAGAAACTAATTTTTTTGTGTTTTTGATAAATAAAGCAAACAAGACTAGATAAAAATAAACTAAGCAAGACAATAATAAAGTAAAGAGATTGGAAGCGTGAAACTCCCCTTGCAGAAATCGTTTTGCTCCCCGGCAACGGCTCCAGAAAATATGCTTGATTGCGTGGATCACACGTTCGTTGTTGGTGGCGCCGTTTACGATCACCAACGTGGAATCTGCATACAACACAATCAAACTATTTTGCCCCAACGAAACAGTGAGGTTGTCAATCTCTCCGGCTTACTGAAAACAAAGGATTAAACGTATGGTGTGGAAAACAGTAGTAAATTGCAGAGAATAAAAAAGGAACAATGTTTGCAGTTGGTTGTATTATCAGTGTAAAAGAATGGACCGGGGTCCACAGTTCACTAGTGGTGTCTCTCCATAAAAGATAACTAACATGCTGGGTGAACAAATTACAGTGGGCAATTGATAAAATATTGAGCGCATGACAATGCATATATATGACATGATGATTACTATGATATTCATGTGGGCATTACGACAAAATACATAGACCGTTATCCAACAGCGCCTATGACTAATAATCCACCGCCAGGTTGTCATCCGAGTTCCCCGTTGGTATTAAGTTGCAAGCAACGGATAATTGCATTAAGTAATGTGCGTAATGTAAACAAATGCATTAGACCTAACGGCGCACCCTTAAGCTAAGCATCGGTTATTTTATCCCTAGTGGCAACAGCACATCCACAATCTTAGAAGTTATTGTCACTCTCCCAGATTACCGGAGGCATGAACCCACTATCTAGCATAAATACTCACTCTTGGAGTTATAAGCATCTACTTGGCCAAAGCATCTACTAGTAACGGAAAGCATGCAAGATCATAAATAACATATAAGATAGATTGATAATCAACTTGACATAGTATTCAATATTCATCGGATCCCAGCAAACACACCATGTAGCATTACAATAAGATGATCTTGATCATGATAGACAGCTCATAAGATCTAAACATGATAGCATAAAGTGGAGAGACAACCATCTAGCTACTGCCATGGACCCGTAGTCCAAGGATGAACTACTCACGCATCATTCTGGAGGCAGGCATGGTGATGTAGAGCCCTCCGGTGATGATTCCCTCTCCGGCAGGGTGCCGGGAAGAGCTTCTGAACCCTCCCGAGTTATGGTTGACGGCGGCGACGTCTCTGAAACTTTTCGTGGATAATGGCTCGGGTATTTAGGGTTTTCACGTCGGGAGGAATAAATAGGCGAAAGGGCGGCGGCTGGAGAGGCTCGTGGGCCCCACACCACCCCACAGCGCGGCAGGGGGCCCGCGCGGCCCCATGGTGTGGGTGCCACGTGGCTCTCCTCCGTCTCTCCTTTGGACTCCGTGTTCGTGTTGGAAAAATAGGAGGTTCTGTCCAAGTTTCGTCCAATTCCGAGAATATTTCCAGACTAGCTTTTCTGGAATACAAAAACAGCAGAAAACAGGAACTGGCACTGTGGCATCTTGTTAATAGGTTAGTCCCAGAAAATGCATAAAAATGCTATGAAGTGTATATAAAACATGTAACAATTGGTATAATATCAACATGGAACATCAGAAATTATAGATACGTTTGAGACGTATCACGCGGGTGAAGCCTTGGCCGCGCCGCCAGGTCGCTTGCTCCCCTCGTCCGTCGATTCACGATGCCCTCTGGGCTAGTTAAAGCCTCTGACCTAAAAACGTCAGGACGGAACTCTTTCGGACGAAACACACACCCGAGCTCCGCCGCCATCTAAACCCTCGCTCGGGGGTCTGCAACTCCGTTCTGGCACCCTGCCGGGACGGGGATTCGGAGGAGATCATCGCCATCGTCATCACCAACGCCTCTCCATCAACCATCCATGATTCCCCCATCCCTGTGTGAGTAATTCCCGCTGTAGGCTGAAGGGGATGGTAGGGATTGAATGAGATTGTTCATGTAATAGATGTCAGATTGTTAGGGCATGGTGCCTAGTATCCATTGTTAGTGCTATTTATCGTTGTTGCAACTTGTTGTGCTTAGTGCTTGACACTTAGGGCCCGAGTGCCATGATCTCAGATCTGAACATGCTATTGAATCATGAGTATAATTATATTTTGGATCATATCTGCGAGTTGTATACACCTGTCGTTGTCCGGAACCCGAGGCCCCAAAGTGACAACAATTGGGACAACCGGAGGGGATGGCTGTGACTTGAGGATTACGTGTGTTCATGGAGTGTTAATGCTTTGCTTTGGTACTTTATTAAAAGGAGTACCATAAATGCCAGTAGTTTCCCTAGAGGCCCGCTGCAAACGGGCTGGCGGGACAAAATATGTTGTGCAAGTTTCTCATTGCGAGCACGTACGACTAAATACGGAACACATGCCTATGTTTGACTAGTACTTGGATGCTTTATTATTATCTACCTGCAAATGCCCTGTGTTATGACTATTACATGAGCTATCTTATCCATGCAACGCCCGTACATCCGTCCCTATGCCTACAGTATTTTAATCCTGCTGTTTACCGAAATTACTACTGCTGTCTTCGTTACACTGTTGCTACTGTTACTTCACTACTACTGCTGTTATATTACCGTTGCTACTGATAAATTGTGTCTAGCAAGTTTACTTTCAGGTGCAGCTGAACTGACAATTCATCTGTTAAGGCTTATATTTATTCTTTGGCTCCCCTTGTGTCGAATCAATAAATTTGGGTTTTACTTCCCTCGAAGACTGTTGCGATCCCCTATACTTGTGGGTCATCAAGACTATTTTCTGGCGCCGTTGCCGGGGAGCATAGCTTTATTTATAAGCTCATCTGAAAGTGATATTATTCGCTGCAATTCATTTATCATGGGGAAAGCTCTTGATAAGAAGGTGGCCATATTGCCATCCACTACAAGGAAAGGTACAACTATAAACACCGCTGCTGCTCTTGATTCACCGTCTGTTATTAATAGACTAGTTACACCACCACATGTGCCTATTTCACGTGTTATTACTGCTGGATCTGAAAATACCTCTGATGAAGTTAATGATGCTTCTACTGTGCTTAGTGAAAGTGGTTCGTTAGGTGCTTTCCTAGATGCTACGATTGCTAGGTCTAGACAAACTGAAAATACTGAAATACCTGATGAAAATATTATTACACCTGCTGATTCACCTGAGTCTAGAGAGCGTCCTAGTGATGATTTCGAGGAGGACTATGTTGAATTTGATGATGAATTCGTTGAAAAGTGCATGAACCACGATTCTTTTAAAAATGCTGAGGAAATGAGAAATTTTATTGAAAAACATGCTGTTAATTATAAACTCTCTCCTGATCCTAAGTTTGCAACTTCACCTATAAATATAAGAGATAAAGATTATAATTTTTCTGTGGATTTGTCTCTTATATCTGTTGTTGAGGATGAACCTTTTCGGGGTGCTGAAAATGAAAGTGCTGTAGAACACATGAACAAGCTTTCTTCTTTAAGTAGTTTGTTTTCTGATGATATTAAGAAACACAGTTACTTTGTTACTAAAATATTTTCTTTCTCATTGAAAGATGATGCTAAAACTTGGTTTGGTAATTTATCTCCTGGTTCTATTAGAAGTCCTTTAAGCTTGATTGAGTATTTCTTCCAGAAATATTATCCTGCTAGTGCTCAACATGTTGCCTTGCAGAGAATTTTTAACTTCAAGCAATTACAGGAAGAAAACATGTCTGAATCTTGGACAAGGTTTTCCTATTTTTTAGGATTCGACTGGGACATCAACTAGCTAAAAATGAACTTCTTGATATATTCTATAATGGACTAACTGTCGAATCTAGGACCTACCTGGATAGTTGTGCTGGTTGTGTTTTCAGGAAACGAACTCCAGATGAGCTGAGGAATTAATAACTAAGATAAGCCAAAATCATGAAGATTGGACTATGCCTGAACCTGCTACGGTACCTGAACCTGCTCCAGTGCCCGCACCGAGGAAAAGAGGTGTTATTGAATTGAATGATGAAGGAATGAGAGAAGCCAAGAAACTCTTAAAGAGAGAGGAATTAAATCTGAAGATGTGAAGAATCTACCTCCAATAGAAGAATTATGTAAGCCAATTCCTCACCCTTCTACAGTTGAGGTACACTCTCTCCAATATTTTAATTCTGGTGATGTTCCTTATCGTAAGCCTCCTGATCAATACTTAGATGAATTTGATAATTTTATTGTTAAGCAGGAATATTTTAATAGGAGAGTGCAAAATCATCTGTTAGAAAATTCTCGTATTATTAGTCATTTGCATGATGTTTTGGAAAGAACTGCTAATGATGTTAGAGGCCTTGTTAAACATCTTAATATGGTTCAAACTCAAATGGAGCAAATTACTAAAGTACAAAAAGATCTGCTAGCTAAAACCTCTAAAAATGATGATACACATGCTTTTGGTATACAAACTAGAGGTGGTGCTTCCACTCAGGACCCCTTGTATCCTGAGGGACATCCAAATAGGATTGAACAAGACTCTCAATTAGCTAATGAACTTGGTACTTCTTCTAAGAAAAAGAAGAACATAAACATGTTGTAGAATCCTCTGAAACTGTTAAAGATAAAGAGCCTGTTAATGATCCTAATAGTATATCTGTCTCTGATGCTGAAACTGAAAGTGGTAATGAACATACTAATGATAATGATAAGAACAATGCCTCTGGAAGTGAAGAGGAACCTGAAAAGCTTTCTAAAAATAAAAGGTATACTAAAGAGGATTTTATTGCTAAGAAACATGGTAATGAGAGAGAACCTTGGGTGCAAAAACCAATGCCTTTTCCTAATAAGAAACATAAATCAAAGGAAGAAGAACACTACAATAAATTTTGTGTGTGGCTGAAACCTTTGTTTTTGCAAATTCCTTTGACTGATGCTATTAAGTTGCCTCCTTATTCGAAATATATGAAAGATATTGCCTCTAACAAAAGGAAGATTCCTGATGAGGAAATTTCTACTATGCTTGCTAATTATTCTTTCAATGGTAAGGTTCCAAAGAAGCTTGGAGATCCAGGTATACCAACTATTCCTTGTTCCATAAAAAATAATTATGTTAGAACTGCACTTTGTGATCTTGGAGCAGGAGTAAGTGTGATGCCTCTCTCTCTTTATAAAAGACTGTATTTGGATAAATTGATACCAACTGATATATCTTTGCAAATGCTGATAAATCTACTGCTGTCCCCGTTGGTATATGTGAGGATGTTCCTGTTCAAGTTGCTAACAATTGCTTGATTTTAACTGACTTTGTTGTGTTGGAAATGCTGAAGATGATAATATGTCTATTATTCTTGGAAGACCTTTTCTTAACACTGCAGGAGCTGTTATTGATTGCAATAAAGGGAAGGTTACTTTCAATGTCAATGATAAAGAGCATACTGTTTATTTTCCCAAGAAGCTGGATAAAATATATGGTGTTAATACAATTGCGAATTTTAGTACTGTCAAAGTGGGAAGTATTGATTGTCCTATATATGAAAGGCATAAAGAATATCAATTTATTATGGTTGGGACAATAGCTCTCAAAATGGAGGTAACATAATTGCTTGGTGGAATTCAAAAAAAATTATGACCTCTAAAATATTTTTGGTGGTAAGACTTGATCAACCTTGCCAACAAAAATATTTTAAATGCATAAAACTATGACCACCATGTCCTTCCTTCTTCTTGTTTATTTATTTATCTCTGCAATTTTGTTTCTATAAAATCATTATTTTTCTGCTATGCCATCTTCATTAAGTAAACTTTGGATTTACCCATTTTAAAGTTGTCGAAAGTTCCTTCAAAAATTGAATTAAAAATTTGTGCGTAAAGTGAGACCCAGTGGCACTAGTGGCTGACCAAGGGGACCCACCATGAGGGCAGGCGACCCCGGGGCACGGGTGAGCCCTTGGCCGCGCCACCAACCCGCCTGGGGCCCTCAGGGCACCCCACAAGGAGTCCTTCCTCCCAGTCCTTTCTCTCTCCCGAAAAATCGCTCCACCATAGTTCAAGCTCGCGTTCTTGCTGCTCTTGCTCGAGATTTTCGATCTCCTTCCTCAGCCCATTAATCTTGCTAGATTTTAAGCTTTTGTTCTCTGGTATGAGACTCCTCCACTTATCCAAGTAGAATTTTGAATGGTTTTGTATTTCTTGAGTATTTAGCTACTGTAGGTGACTTGTTTAGGAGTTTGCATGCTTGTTTTAGAGTTCAGTAGCTATTTTTGATGCATGGTTTAGTCCCCTCTTAAGTTCCTGTAGGGTCTATTGTGATTATTGTAGCTCAAATTCATTTTTTATGAGACTTGTTAAAAATTTCAGAAAAGAAGCATGAATAAGCTCAACCTTTCAAAGATATTTGGAAGGAAGAAATCCACCACTCCAGATACAAGGGCTTCACGTTCTGACCATCCCATGAGGCATTCCTACAATGAAGATGTTGAGTCACCGGAGCTCACTTTTGTAGGCCGTCTAGAAAAGGTGCATCCGTCGGTCTACCCTTGCCGTGAGTTTTTGAGTGCTGCAGGTATCTTGGAGGACTTTGATATATTAATCTCAAATGCAGGACTAACAACTTTCGTGCAGGATGAGAGTCCGCAGTATTTGAGACTAACTAATATTTTCGTGCAAAGTTTTAAGTTCACCGATGATGAATTTAATCCCAGAATTGATTTTATGCTTTACGACAAATCGTATGGGATGGAGCTTTTTGAGTTTTGCAGGGTTCTTGGTCTTCCTTGTGGGGGGATAACGAAGAAGATGCATCGACAGTATGAATCGCTCAACGCTCTCCATAAGGAGATTTGTTACGACGATTCACGAAATAAGATAAGTAGCATTCAGTTCCCTGCTGTGAGGTATCTTGCTTATTACATTGCTAGAGGAGTACTTGGGAGAGAGAACACTAGTGAGCTCACTATCCCTGACCTTGCTATTCTTGCTACTGCAATTAATGGAGATAGAACTTTTAACATTGGTGCTTTAATTGCTCGGCGTATTTGTGCTAATGGTCCCAAGGGGACGATTTATGGAGGTATCTTGCCTCACGTTTGCTTGCTAAGGAGGGTAGAGCAGCTAGTCCTGATGATGAGGAGCTCCGTGTTGATAGACTTGATTTTGATGCCATGAAAAAACACGGATTTTTACATAGGAATTCTAAATGGGATGAAATGTATTATCAAATTCAGTTTTTATCTCACCGCGAGCGCTCTGTCCGGCTGCCAGCACCCTTTTTGTTTGATAATGTTTCAGGCGAGGGTGGTCTTTTTCGGAGGAGGAGCTAGACGCGTATCTTACGCCGCCCACCTATGCGTGGCCCCCTCCGCCCCCGCAGCCTGAGGACGCCGCTGAGAGCAGCGCCCCGCAAGGGGGCATCTCCATGTACTACTACGGAGCACCCCCGTCCTATGAGGACGCGGCTGGATGGAGCGGATGGTAACTTCATCACTGATTGCCAACTTAGGCCAAAAGCCTAAGCTTGGGGGGGGGGGGGGGGGGGGGGGGGGGGGGGGGGGGGTACGCGTATGCCGACATCTCAGTCATTTTCTGTTATAATATTTTGTCGGTTCTTTGTATATCCATGTTTCATTTTCTTCTAGTTGTTCCTTTTGTATTCGTTTTTACTTTTTCAAAACCCCAAAAGACCAAAAATATTTCCTTTATTTCTCTATCTTTTATCTTCGCACTTCGGATTCTAGTTTGTTTTATCTTTTTAATTTCGGTTTGATATTAAAAAAAATCCAAAAAGATTTCCTTATTTATTTGTTTCTTTTCTGCCTTGTTTTAAAAATCGAAAACCCAAAAATATTTGTTGCTCTTCTTCTGTTTTGTATAGTTTTTGCAGAGTTCAACAGACTTTCGTGACTCCACTTGGGGCTTGGTTATCATTTCATATCATTCAAGCCATGCAAGTGAAAGGCAATAATGACGATGTACGACAATCAGAATGTGGTGAGAGGCTGGTATGAACTCTATTTGTTTTTCCTTTTTGTACATATACTTATCATATGAAAATGCTTAGCTTGTCATGGTATTGACTATGTTATTTAATGATTGCTTGGCAGTTCATGTCTTCTTATGATCAATACCAACTTGGTAATAATAGATAATATGTCATATAGATATTTGCTTGCATTGTATTATTCGTAAAATGGTATGGCATTGTGGTATCCTCCTTGAATGATTTACTTGAATCGACTTGGCACATGCTCACACATGTTTATGACTGAAATAAAAAAGTCAATTGAGCCTTGATGATTTATTTTCCTCAGAGTTCTAGTATCACTTTTATGCCTCTGTTAATTTTATTCTGTCGCAAGTATGATTATGACGGTTATTGCTCTCTTGGTTGTCGCTTCCCAGTCTATTGCTAGCCTTCACTTGTACTGAGCGGGAATGCTGCTCGTGCATCCAAAATCCTTAAAACCAAGTTATCCCAAAGAGTCCACTATAAATTTCTATGCATGGTATTTCAAACCATTCCAAGTAAATTTTCATGTGCTACCTTTAAAAACCTTCAAAATACTTCTCATTTTGTGACACTGTTTTTAGCTCATGAGGACGTGGTAGTTGAGATTATTATCTTCCATGCTAAATTTAGTTTCTCAGACTAGCAGCTTACATCTGCTTATCTACTTTTGCACAAGAGCTGGTTAGACCACTATAACATCTGAAAAGTAATGAAAATAGACACTCCTCCATGGTATGTGATTGTTGGCAGGCATCCGAGGATTCGGTTAGCCATGATTTGTGAAAGCAAAAGGTTGGGAGGAGTGTCAAACTATATTAAAGTGCATGCTATAAATGGCTAATCTCAATATCTCGGAACCGCTCTAAAACTTGTTTAGCATGGAAGATGATAAGAACTCTATTACTATTCGTTGACAGGAACAATCACCTCTCAAAACAATTTTACTTCTGTTTTCAAAATAAAAAGCTCTAGCACATGTTAATCTCTGCTTCCCTCTGCGAAGGGCCAATCTTTTATTTTAATGTTGAGTCACCATCCCTTCTTTGAGCACTTCTTCGAGAGCATAACTGTCATTCTTAGTGTAATGTACTTGTCCCAGAATATGGTTGACTGTGGTATAACTTTGATGCTTTTATCTTTGATATCTTTATATCTAGTCTTCACTTAAACTTCAGAGGTGCCCGGGCATTTATGTTTTGCTGTACAAATACAGGCAAGCGAGATACCACTTTACCATATCTTATTACGAACATTGCAATCCTGCACATAGATATATTTTATGTTATTTATTCTTAGTGTGTTGGCATCTTTTCATGGTCTACATAATTACCAGACATCATTATCTGCATAGTTCCTATTATGATTTGCTTAGACTTTGATCATAACATAAGTATGTATACATCATATGAAGCAAATGTGTTCGTAAAAGTTTTCTTTTACCGCGTTCAGTTTGTCAACTGAATTGCTTGAGGACAAGCAATAAGTTAAGCTTGGGGGGAGTTGATACGTCCAAAACGTATCTACTTTTCCAAACACTTTTGCTATTGTTTCTCCTCTAATTTGCATGATTTGAGTGGAACTAATACGAACTAACACTGTTTTCAGCAGAATTGTTTTGGTGTTTCGTTTTTGTGCAGAAACTCAATATTCCCTAGAAAATTCTAGGAAAATTGGAAAAAGAGTTTTTGACTCAAAAGACCCACGGAGCAAGGAGGACGGACGAAGGGGCGGCCCACAGCCACCAAGCGGGCCCACGGCGCGGGTGAAGCCTTGGCCGCGCCGCCAGGTCGCTTGCTCCCCTCGTCCGTCGATTCGCGATGCCCTCTGGGCTACTTAAAGCCTCTGACCTAAAAACGTCAGGACGGAACTCTTTCGGACGAAACACACACCCGAGCTCCGCCGCCATCGAAACCCTCGCTCGGGGGTCTGCAACTCCGTTCTGGCACCCTGCCGGGACGGGGATTCGGAGGAGATCATCGCCATCGTCATCACCAACGCCTCTCCATCAACCATCCATGATTCCCCATCCATGTGTGAGTAATTCCCGCTGTAGGCTGAAGGGGATGGTAGGGATTGGATGAGATTGTTCATGTAATAGATGTCAGATTGTTAGGGCATGGTGCCTAGTATTCATTGTTAGTGCTATTTATCGTTGTTGCAACTTGTTGTGCTTAGTGCTTTACACTTAGGGCCCGAGTACCATGATCTCAGATCTGAACATGTTATTGAATCATGAGTATAATTATGTTTTGGATCATATCTGCGAGTTGTATACACCTGTCGTTGTCCGGAACCCGAGGCCCCAAAGTGACAACAATTGGGACAACCGGAGGGGATGGCTGTGACTTGAGGATTACGTGTGTTCACGGAGTGTTAATGGTTTGCTCCGGTACTTTATTAAAAGGAGTATCTTAATTGCCAGTAGTTTCCCTAGAGGCCCCGCTGCAAACGGGCTGGCAGGACATAAGATGTTGTGCAAGTTTCTCATTGCGAGCACGTACGACTAAATACGGAACACATGCCTATGTTTGACTAGTACTTGGATGCTTTATTATTATCTACCTGCAAATGCCCTATGTTATGACTATTACATGAGCTATCTTATCCATACAACGCCGGTACATCCGTCCCTATGCCTACAGTATTTTAATCCTGTTGTTTACTGAAATCACTACTGCTGTCTTCGTTACACTGTTGCTACTGTTACTTCACTACTACTGTTATATCACCGTTGCTACTGATAAATTGTGTCTAGCAAGTTTACTTTCAGGTGCAGCTGAACTGACAATTCATTGTTAAGACTTATATTTATTCTTTGGCTCCCTTTGTGTCGAATCAATAAATTTGGATTTTACTTCCCTCGAAAACTGTTGCGATCCACTATACTTGTGGGTCATCAGACATGCGGCTGAATATTCATCTCTAGGCTCCGGCGTGGCTAGAAAAACCAGATCTAGGCCCGCCGGCCTAGATCTGGCGATCTCCTAGCAAACTCATTTTCGGATTTGCGACGTGCAACTCGCGGGCAACACAGAGCAACATGTCGTTCTTGTGTGTCACACTTGTGCCACCTGCGTGTTGGCTATTGCTGGGCCAGGTGGGTCTGCATTTGGTGTCGTCCTCCCCACGTCCATGTCGTTGGGCTCGCCGCGGTGGTGTTTTGCTTGATCATGGATGCTGGGACGACGGCACTAAAAGATGGACTCGGAGTCGTCTCTCCGGCGAGCAACCTTGAATTGGTAGTGGCTATTTTGTTTGTCCATGTTGATGGCGAGGAGCGGGGGACATGTATGGATCCTAGTGTTGACGGTGTTTCGGTACTGGCAGCTACCAGATTGCGTCCTGAAGGTCGGTTTTGCCGGCAGTGGGCGGTTTGTGGTACCATGGTGTTGTGTGAAGAAAACTTCAAGTGAAACCCCATCGCTTCGGCGGCACCAGAGCTGATTAATGTGGGTGTCAAGACCAACTTGAGGTGTTGTTGTGGTCACCTTCCCTGCGTCAGAGTCAGGTGAAAACCCTTAACCGTCTCGGTCTCGACGACGGCGGCGCATCGCATCGTCAGCTACTTAGAGGCATTGTTGTGGGATTCTGGTACCTTTCGTTCCAGTATCCTTTTTGTCGGCAGACAAGCTCAGAATCTGTCTCGAATCCCTTTCGGCTCTCACACCTGGGGCGATCTCAGCGGCCTCCGATCTTATACTCATGATGTAGCTGTCAACATTCTCGTCCCGTTATCTCCTTACAGGGTTGGCGTTCCACGGCCGGAGCGAGAGGACATGCACTCCTCTCCGGCGACACCTAATGCGTGCGAGGCGTGTTGTCACCACTAGTCAGTAGCCTCGCGTACTTTGGGAGGTGTGGCTACTCCCGTACTTATTTTGTATCGGATCGGGATTTGAGATTTATTTATAAAGCACAACAATATCTGATTCGAGAGAACAAAAATAAGTATTGGACACGAATTAATTATATATTAAAAACGGATTTGTATTGGAATCAAGTTAGTAGGAGGAGACTTGATCTCGTCACAAGCTCGAGCTGCCGAAGGATGTAAATTTTGGAAGCGAATTTCGGCTAGCAGATTTTGTTGCAACCAGGCCATCTGACTGGAAATTACTCAGGGGCGTTTGCCATGTTAACGACTAATTCAACGAGCGAGTAATCCAGTTTTTTCTGATTCAACCACGAAGCTTCGGACGACTGCACTCAATTGCGTTGGGACTGTCTCCGTCCTGTACAAATTAACTATGATGTTTGATAAGGGTGAACTCTTCTATCCAGATGTCTTCCATTCTCAAACTCCGCATTACTCCATAAGCAAGCAGATAAGCAGAGCGACGATTTACGCATCTGCTTGTTGTTACATCTCATAAATACCTTGGAGTATATAGGATGTCTTTCAGCGAGTAGTCAAGAGGGTGAAGGTG
Source organism: Poa pratensis (assembly GCA_947311845.1). Classification (NCBI taxonomy): domain Eukaryota; kingdom Viridiplantae; phylum Streptophyta; class Magnoliopsida; order Poales; family Poaceae; genus Poa; species Poa pratensis. The sequence goes on along the minus strand of CAMZMU010000117.1, from coordinate 91,018,660 downwards.
AGATGAGGACTGAAGCAGAGGCTTGGATAACTATATGTAGACGGGCACGGTATGCAGCTGTGAACAGGGAAGAAGATGCAATATTGGTGTTCGTGATTTAAGAGATGTTATTATATTTAAGACTGAAGCAGAGGAGTAATATGTAAGGTTGGTAGACAGTAGCAAGCTGGGACTGAACTGGAATTCCCGCAGAGATAGGGAACACATAAAGCAGGAAGTGAACACCAAATCCCCTTGTTCCTTCGACTGCTTACACAGCTTTAAGTCTAAACTTTTCATGATCCAAAGCAAAAGCACTTGGCATCCTCGATCACATGATGCATGGCTGCTGGTAGTTGCGCAGTGCTGCACGAGAAAGCATCATCTTGCTAGAGGCATCCCTGTATAAGGAGCTGCATCATGCCTGCATATCTGCCGTTCCCCGACGCGCACACATTCGTTTGGAATTGGGCCTCTCTTCGGTAGATTGCGGCGAAGTACGATGATAGCGGAGAGCGTGGCGGAGCTGGTGTCCATGCTGGCTCCCCTTCTCGTCGTCCTGGCCGTCGCCGCCGTGGTCGCGTCGGCGTCGGCAGGCGGCGGCGAGCGCGAAGTGGAGGCGCAGGTAGACGCGCAGGCGAGGGAGTGGGCGCGGTTCGTGTTCGGTTCCTCCGAGGACGCGGACCAGGTCGTGGATGGTGGAGCCGTGTTGCTCTCGCTGTGTGAATAAATGGACGCGTGTCTCTACTCTCTCTAGCATCTCTGCTCGTGTACGAGACAAAATATTACATTACCGGTAGTACGGTACCGTAGAGCGTGTATATTGTTGCAACTTGCAAGCGTCGGGTTTCAACCTATCTTTTCAGATGTTAAGCAGATAAAATTTCTTCTTTTCGAGGGACATAATTACATAAAAATCCATTGTTGCATGTGCTGCCAACAGGTCTGCGTCTCTCTTGTGTTTCGCGAAACAAAAGGCCAAATTATCTGTAGTAGTTATTGGGCTAAGCTGTGCACTTAGTGAACGTGTCATATCTATTATCAATACTTTTTATAAGACAAAACCAAACTAAAAAATATATTAAATTAGTCTATCTCTACATGCAAAGTGACCACAACATTCACTATTTGAGCCATGCATTTACCCATGCCATCACCATATCATCCACTATTTGAGACTTTCATTATCCATGTTATTCCATATTTATTAACGAAATTCATCCATACATGCAAAATATTCACTTTATAAATTCTATTAGGCATACAATTTTGCACATCTTCAATTTTTAGCGGATATATATACGCACATTTTATATTAATTAAATTAAATATTTAACTATTGTGGCTAATCAAATCCTTCATATTCCCGAGAAGTTTTTCCATTTCATGCACCAAATATCCTTTCTTTATACTATAAGGTTCCGGCTGCAACGCGTGGGGTATCTTTCTAGTATAATTGACATGCGCATCCTTTTTAGCTCAAAAAACTTATCCATCATCCCGAATTTTTGGGAACCGATGCGAGCTTAAAAATAGGCCCACGAAGGCACAAAAAAAAACCTTGGTTCTCAACCAAAATAGGATTTTAACAACAGCGAAAGAAATGAAGAAACTAAGAAGATAGTCAAGTCTTAGCAGATAATTTAAGCAACGAACAAAATAAGAGCATTCTTTTTTCTCTCCAACTATCTCTCTCGCATTCTTCTTCTCTCCAACTCTCTCGCATTCTATTTCTCTCCAAGTCTCTCTCTCAGCCTGACAAACAAACTGAACATAGTCAATCACACATAATCATTAGAAACAACTTTTTTCGAGCATCTGTTGATGACAGTCATCAACGACAATATCAAGATTGATATCATCAATCATGCTCGTTCTCAATACAACACATGCCCAAACCTTTAATCTTCCTATAATCCTATGACATTGTTTTTTACTAGATAACAACATAGTCATGACAATAAAAATCAATAGAGTTTTGTCACATTTTCTTCCGAAATCGTAGCAATTTTGTTGCTCGTTCCGTTAAATAAGAAGAGAGTTTACGAGGTTACAATCCAAAGACGAGGTCACCCAACATGAGCTCAAAATACAAAAGCCTACCCTCCCGGAACTAGATAACCCAAATGTTTTGCGCGGTCTTCGCCCAAAGCAACTATCGACTTTAATTGTGTCCACAATAGAAAAATACAAAGAGGATTTCCTTTTGAAGGTTTTTTGCGTTCCTCTCGTTCCACAAATTCCAAGCCACGAGAATTATGAGGGAAAATGTGGCTTTACGACGCGATCTCTGGAGTGGAGGAGACGTTGTCGCACCACTTCTTAATTGACTCGAAGTAGGCCAGACATCGGTGTCAAGGTGTATGATTCCAAGCCAAACGCGGGGAGAGTTCCATAGACGCAAGGAGTACTGGAATTTGAAAAGCATGCCGTCCGTTGCCCAGACACGGTTTTGTTATATTAACCGAACGAAGAATTTGTATTTTGGAGAGGCCCAAATCTTCGAGATGGTATGCTGCGTGGGAGAGGCCACCAACCTTTCAAACTGAATCTTGTAAGCAGAAGATGCCGTCTAGGAACCGCTATTTGTGAACTTCCAAACAATAGAATCCGGCAAGTCGGTTCAAAATGACTCCTCGGAAGGTTGCTTTTTATATGGGTAAAGTTTTCTATCCAGATGTCTTCCATTCTCAAAGATCCGCATTACTCCAAAGCAACGCAAATGTGTTTGTTCTCATATCTAATAACTATCTTGCGAACTGTATAGGATGTCTTTTTGCGAGGAGTCAAGAGGGTTAGGGTGACATGTGGACTGAAGCAGAGGCTTGTATATATACATGTAGACGGACACGATGTGGAGCTACCAACTGACAAGAAGATGCATGGGTGTTCGTGAGTTAAGAGATCGATGTTATGTTATGGTTATCTGGTATGGTAGGTAGACAGTAGACTGATATACATTGGCGACTAGCACGTCGGGACTGAACTGGAGTTCCCGCAGAGACAGGGAACACAAAAGCAAAGCAGGAAGTGAACACCAAATCCTGTTATTCCTTCGAGACCTTAGACTGTTACACGGCTTGAAGTCTAAGCTTTTCATGATCAAAATTAAGCAAAAGCACTTTGCGTGTCCAGTCACACGATGCATGGCTTCTGGACCAAGTCCTAAATTTACAGATAATCATGTTTTCTTGGTATTTCTAATTATAGAGCTTCTAAAAATAGTGATAGATTGCAGTCGAGCGCTAGTAGTTGCACTGCACGAGAAAGCAGCATCTAGCGAGGCGTCCCCTATATACGGAGCTACATCATGCCTGCATATCTGCCGCTCCCTATATACGGAGCTACATCGTCCCAGGAGAAAGGTATGATGTAGCGTAGCAGCAGTTTTCCCTTAATTACAAACCAAGACTGTCAAACCAGTAGGACTTGGAGAAGGCTCCGGAAAGGTGTCAGCGGCGCCGTTTACGATTACTGACATGGAACTGCATACATACGAACAAACTAATTTGCCCCAACGAAACAGAGAGGGTGTCAATCTCTCCGGCTTGCTGAACACAAGGATTAAACGTATGATGGAAAATAATATGAGAGCAAAAATGACCAGCAAGCAAATGATTAGGAAAAGCTATTAAAACGGTTGTAGGCAATGTAGGAAAATAGGACCGGGGTTCACAGTTCACTAGTGGTGTCTCTGCAAAAGATAAACGTGTTGGGTGAACAAATTACAGCGGGGCAATTGACAAACATGGGCGCAACACAATACTATCATGACACATGGTTCACCGTTTCATTTAATATGGGCATTACGTCAAAATACATAGAGCGTTATCCAACTACATCTATGACTAATAATCCACCCCGAGATCGCTATCCAGCATGTCACTCGAAAGTATTAAGTTGCAAGCAACAGATAATTGCAATAAGCAAAGTGCGTAATGTAAGCAATGAATACAAAAAGCAACAAACACCGCTGTTTTATCCCTAGTAGCAACAGCACATCTCAAGTTCTAATCGTTTCTGTCAACTCGAGCTCGAACAAGAGAGGTATGAACCCACTATCTAGCATAAATACTCCTCTAATGACACAAGTAATTACTTCGGCCAAAGCATACACAAGCATCGGAGAGCATGCAAAATCATAAATAAAACATATTATAGATAAACTGAACCATAATGTCAAGACTCCATAATTCATCGGATCCCGCAAACACAACACATATTATTACATAAAGATGATCTTAATCATGTAGGCAGCTCATAAGATCTAAACAATGGAGCATAAAGGAGAAGAGACAACCATCTAGCTACTGCCATGGACCCGTAGTCCCGTGGTGGACTACTCACGCATCACTCCGGAGGCAGGCATGGTGGTGTAGATGCCTCCGGTGACGATCTCCCCTCCGACGGGTGTTGGGAAGAGTTTCAGAACCCTCCGATCTAGGGTTGGCGACGGCGGCGGCCTCGGAACTTTTTTGGAAAATATGATCGGGTTCCGAGGGTTTTCGAGAGGAAGACAATTTATAGGCGAAGGGCGGCGTCGAAAGGTTCTCGAGGGCTCCAGGTGGGGCCAGGCGCGGTCCACCCTGGGCCATGCCTGGGGGTCATCTGGGGGCTGTGGGGCCCCCTGCAGGCTCCCTCCTGACTCCGTCTTTGTTTCTTCATAAAATAAATCATGTAAATTGGCAGCTCATTCCGAGAAAATTTCCCGACTAGCTTTTCTGAAACAAAAAGACAGCAGAAAACAGGAACTGGCACCTGGCATCTTGTTAATAGGTTAGTTCCATAAAATGTGCCAAATGATATAAAATATTATAAAAGCATGTGGCAATGATATATAATATGCATGGAACAACCAAAAATTATAGATACGTTTGAGACGTATCAGCATCCCCAAGCTTAATTCCTGCTCGTCCTTGAGAAGGTAAATGATAACAAAATAATTTTTGGTAGTGACATGCTACCAACACGATTATGATCAAGTAATGTGAAGCATATGAACTGAATGAAGTGATCTAAGTCAATGGCCTATAGTTGGCATAAAGCAAATAATGATTAACCATGTGTAACATTTAAGCAAGAATTTTTCATGGATAGTACTTTGGAGACATGACAATTATAAGGCTTGTCATGCTTGATAGTTCACAAAGCAATAAACTTTCGACAAAGGTGCTCAACCAACACAAAGGAAGATTTAAGTTTTCAGAAAGAAGCTTGAACTTGTAACTTATTTATCTTAAGATAATGTCAATATAAAGTTTTCACAATTAAACATAAATATAGCATGTAGTAGACTTGTACCTCAATTGATACTATGCATTTGCTTGAGAGAAAAGATTGGAAAGGAAAATTGAATCAAATAAAAGTAAAGAAATGCCCTTCACAGAGGGAAGCAGAGATTAATTGTGTGCTAGAGCTTTTTAGTTTTTGAAAGCATATAGAGACATAAAAATATTTATTTGAGAGATGCATACTATGGTCAACGAATGCTAGTGAACAATGCATTACTACATTTGCTAGACCGACTTTTAAGAGTGACTCCCATGAGGAACGTTATTTCTGCAGCAAGCAGATCATTCCTCTTTTATCTCCTTTGTTTACACATGCAGATGTTTGACTAAATTCACAGGAACAAATGTGAGGAGTTTTTGGTGAAAGTTGTAATTTATCTTTTATGGGCTGGGCACCCCTTTGCCAGCTCTTTTTGCAAAATTAATGGACAAGTAGATGAAGCATACATGTCCTGAAATAAGTCTGTCCAACAAATGCAATAAAGACCACTCACTACTTCCTCATGAGCTTAGTAGTAGAGGCACAAAATGGAAGTAATAACATTTTGAATATTTAAAGATAGCACACGAAAAATTTACTTGGAGTGGCTTGGAATACCACATGTAGGTAGGTATGGTGGACACGAATGGCATGGATATTTGGCTCAAGGTTTGGATGCACGAGAAGCATTCCCTCTCAGTACAGAGTTTTTAGACTTAGCAAGGTGTCAAGTAAACACATATTAACAACCGAATACATGAATGACCACAAGATATACATTAAGCAAACCATTAGACCCTACATTGTCTCCCTTGTCAACAAACATGCTTTGCAAAAAGAATATCTAGACTTTGAGAAATAACAATCAGAACAAGTATCATAATTCTAAGTCTTTACGGTATTCCTCCATAAGTCCATTCTTAAGCAAATGTTCCACAAGTTTAAGCATTCATCTACTTTATATCTCAAAACAATTGACAAGCATCAAATAATTCAAGACAATGCTATTTGAATTTCTTTTACCACTTCCACATGATAGTTCCTTTCAAGCAAACACCAATCAATTTAATTGAAACAACTCTCTAAGCAAATAGGCATGTAACACAAGAGAGTACAACCTAATGATTGCGTGGATCACACGTTCACTGGGAGACCCCAAGAGGAAGGTATGAAGCAGTATAGCAGTGTTTCCTCAGTATGAAACAATGTTTAATTGACCAGTAGGAGCAAGAAATCACCTCTGAAGGTTGTTGGTGGGCCGTTACTCGATCACCAACGTGGAATCTGCACACAACACAATCAAACTACTTTGCCCAACGAAACAGTGAGTTTGTCAATCTCACCGGCTTGCTGAAAACAAAGGATTAAACGTATGGTGTGGAAACAGTAGTAAATTGCAGAGAATGAAAAGGAACAGTGTTTGCAGTTGGTTGTATTATCAGTGTAAAGAATGGACCGGGGTCCACAGTTCACTAGTGGTGCTCTCCGTAAAAGATAACTAACATGCTGGGTGAACAAATTACAGCTGGGCAATTGACAAAATATTGAGCGCATGACAATGCATATATATGACATGATGATTACTATGATATTCAGTGGGCATTACGACAAAATACATAGACCGTTATCCAACAGCGTCTATGACTAATAATCCACCGCCAGGTTGTCATACCGAGTTCCCCTTGCATTAAGTAATGTGCGTAATGTAAACAAATGCATTAGACCTAACGGCGCACCCTTAAGCTAAGCATCGGCTATTTTATCCCTAGTGGCAACAGCACATCCACAATCTTAGAAGTTATTGTCACTCTCCCAGATTACGGAGGCATGAACCCACTATCTAGCATAAATACTCACTCTTGGAGTTACAAGCATCTACTTGGCCAAAGCATCTACTAGTAACGGAAAGCATGCAAGATCATAAATAACATATAAGATAGATTGATAATCAACTTGACATAGTATTCAATATTCATCGGATCCAGCAAACCACCATGTAGCATTACAATAAGATGATCTTGATCATGATAGGCAGCTCACAAATTTAAACATGATAGCATAAAGTGGAGAGACAACCATCTAGCTACAGCCATGGACCCGTAGTCCAAGGATGAACTACTCACGCATCACTCCGGAGGCAGGCATGGTGATGTAGAGCCCTCCGGTGATGATTCCCCTCTCCTGCAGGGTGCCGGGAAGAGCTTCTAAACCCTTCCGAGCTAGGGTTGACGACGACGGCGTCTCTGGAACTTTTCGTGGATAATGGCTCGGGTATTTAGGTTTTTCGTGTCGGGAAGAATAAATAGGCGAAAGGGCGGCGGCTGCGGAGCCACGAGGGCCCCACACCACCCCACGACGCGGCAGGGGGGCCCACGTGGCCCATGGTGTGGGTGCCACGTGGCTCCCCTCCGTGTCTCATCTGGACTCCGTCTTCGTGTTGGAAAAATAGGAGGTTCTGTCCAAGTTTCGTCCAATTCGAGAATATTTCCAGACTAGCTTTTCTGGAATACAAAAACAGCAGAAAACAGAAACTGGCACTGTGGCATCTTGTTAATAGGATAGTCCCAGAAAATGCATAAAAATGCTATGAAGTGTTGATGCATGTAAAATGCATACATGAACTTTGCATTATATTACTTATATTTCAATCATATTTGCATCATATAAGGTTATATCATTGATTTATATTGATTTTGGGAATATTTCATTGTTTCCCTATTTTTCTGGAATTAACCCTGCACGACAGAAAACCCTATTTTCTATATTTTGATGTGTCAGGGACCCAAACGACGTCCAAATGACCTAATAATTTACGAGCATCAGTTTTTGGAAGGAACAAAGCGTGGGAGCGAAGGAAGCGAACAAACGGAGGCCCGAGGGCCAGAAGAGGGTGTCCCACGTGGCCAGATTCCCTGGACGCGTGGGACCCACCATCTGGGGCCTCGTGGCTCCGTTGCCGTCGATCTTTTTTCCCGAGCCTCCGTCTTGACCTAAAAACGACTATAAAAATAGTCCCCGAAGCCCTTCGGAAAGGAGCGCCGCAGAAAACAGAAACCACGAAACAGAGACCTGGAGTTGCAGATTGGAGGGGGAAAACTCGGCGGGGCGCTGCCGGCGTGGTTTCCATCTTCTCCAACGACTTCTCCACCGTCTCCATGATGAAGAGGAGTAGTCCACCCTGGACTATGGGTTTGTGGAAGTAAACTTATGTATCTCTCTTCTTGAGCTTCACTAATTAGTACGTATGAGCTGCTGAACATGATTACGGTCATCTATGTAATACCTTTGTGGTGGATCTTTTTTGAGTTAATATATGTTTGAGATTGCAATAGTTTTGTTTCAGTTATGAATTAGATGCATATTATGTACCCCGTTCTTGTTTACTTGTTTTGATCAAGCATGTGTATGAGAGCGTGTGTGTAGGGGGAACGTGTGCATTAGTTGGAGTAACGGGGGGTGGCTAGTGCGGTGAACGTGAGAGAAAGTTCCGCGATCCACTTGGGTTTTTACCTTACTTTGTTGCCTCACTAGGGATAAAGAAAAATACCTTGCTAC
>CAMZMU010000117.1:90667647-91009333 GCA_947311845.1 Poa pratensis | reverse complement strand
TTTAATAAAGTGGTAGACAATGGAACACTAGAATTGACATATGAGATTGCAACAAAAGGTTTCATGACAAGTTACTAATTATATGGGCATCACGTCCTAACATAGAGATCTTTTGTTTATTAATCTCTCTTATACTCCACCAAGATGCGAACTAAATCATAACACCTTAGTAATTAAGATAAATCAGAGCATAGCATTAAGTATCATGACATGAAGTTAAAATAAGAACATGCTAGATCTAGTCATGGAGTAGTGGCAATGGTCACACCCACATCTCCGGTAGCAAGGTATTTTTCTTTATCCCTAGTGAGGCAACAAAGTAAGGTAAAAACCCAAGTGGATCGCGGAACTTTCTCTCACGTTCACCGCACTAGCCACCCCCGTTACTCCAACTAATGCACACGTTCCCCCTCACACGCTCTCATACACATGCTTGATCAAACAAGTAAACAAGAACGGGGTACATAATATGCATCTACTTTCATAACTGAAACAAAACTATTGCAATCTCAAACATATATTAACTCATAAAAGATCCACCACAAAGGTATTACATAGATGACCGTAATCATGTTCAGCAGCTCATACGGTACTAATTAGTGAAGCTCAAGAGAGGAGAGATACATAAGTTACTTCCACAAACCCATAGTCCAGGGGTGGACTACTCCCTCTTCATCATGGAGACGGTGGAGAAGTCGTTGGAGAAGATGGAGACCACCGGCAGCGCCCCGCCGGAGTTTTCCCCCTCCAATCTGCAACTCCAGGTCTCTGTTTCGTGGTTTCTGTGTTTCTGCGGCGCTCCTTCCGAAGGCGTCGGGGACTATTTTTATAGTCGTTTTTAGGTCAAGACGGAGGCTCGGGAAAAAGATCGACGGCAACGGAGCCCGAGGCCCAGATGTGGGTCCCACGCGGCCAGGAATCTGGCCGCGTGGGCCCACTTCTTGGCCCTCGGGCCTCCGTTTGTTCGCTTCCTTCGCTCCCACGTTTGTTCCTTCCAAAAACTGATGCTCGTAAATTTCCAGGTCATTTGGACGTCGTTTGGGTCCCTGAAACATCAAAATATAGAAAATAGGGTTTTCTGCCTGTGCAGGGTTAATTCCAGAAAAATAGGGAAACAATGAAATATTCCCAAAATCAATATAAACATGATATAACCCTTATATGATGCAAATATGATTGAAATATAAGTAATATATGCAAAGTTCATGTATGCATTTTACATGCATCAACATCCCCAAGCTTAACCTATACTCGTCCTCGAGTATGAAGGTGATAAAACTAACATGGACTTTGCAATTTAATACTATCAATGGATATCAAAGATGATTACTATTGCTACATAGAGTCAAATGATTCATTCTTCAAAGGAGTAGCAAATACGATGAAGTGATATCAAATATTCAATGTAAGGATGTTCAATGATAATTCACAAAGTGTAACATAGAAGAAAGTACTATGGACCAAATGTATGCATAATGAAAAGTAAAAACATCCTATAATGGTCATAGAGTATTCTTATAAATCTGAATATAAAAGGTGGACACTTTGGAAAGATATATAATGAGTAGAGGTAAAACATGAATAAGTTTCATCTAACTTCCAAATGCTTCTACTTAAGTTAATGTTTGCAATGTGGTATTGGTGTCAAGCTCTCATTACCCCTATCATAGCATCTTGAATGTTAAAGTTTAAAGTGAAAGCAAATATGAGTAGTATGCTTGACAAAGTATGGGTTGAATGTCTCATGCCCCGTGAATACGAGTACCTACACCACGGTGTTACTCAACTTGGGACACAAAGCAAGTTCAAGTTAAGGTCATTGTAAGTATAATAGCGTCATCAAGAGCGTCAACTGGGGTACCTCTTGTCCCAGGACATGGAACAAGCCCATGTCAAAATGACAAGACAAACAAACAAAATGAACAATCTCACACCCTTTTTATTTACTATTGGTATAGCTTTTTATTGTGGGGTGCATCACTGAAGGTTCACCATAGCATGTAAGTAAATTTCCACCATGAATGATGCATGGCTTAGATTAGCGGCCCAGGCGTCTCTCTAGCCATTTATACAAACTCATTAAACTCACTAAGTTTCCACATTTATTTGGCACCATGATAAGCATCCATAAACAAAAGTACATGATATCAACAAAATATAAAGAGCACGTTGAAAGCTTGCCATGTGACAGCACATATGAGCTAACTCCAACCAAGACTCTTGTCAAGCTACAACTTCATAATTTTAATCACAATGGGTCATGTTTATTAAGTGCAATAAAAGTAAAGTGTGCATCAAGTTCGTGAGAGCTCTTTAACCAACTTTTCCCATAACAATCAATAACATAAGCATTTTAATTCAGAGTATAGATAATACAAAATAACATGATAAACATACTCGGAATAGCATAAAGCTAATAGGTAGATATGGTGGACTCACTGGAAAAACTTTGGTTGAAGGTGTTGGAAAACAAGTTTTTACTTGTTGGAATTTTTGGGCTAGCAAGAGGGAGAAAGTTGACCGTCTAAATGCATGCATAAGTGTCCATAGAACTAACCAATCCATGTTAAACAAAGTAAAGTAACATTCAGCATCAAAACATGAATAAAAGATAGCTCTTGATAAAACACTTGCAAATTAATATTCATTAAAAGCATATGAATCATGCAACTATATGTATCTTTTGAATCAACTCAAACATCCCTTTCCCAATCTTTTTAATAGCATCCAACTTAATTCAACCCAAATTTCCAGTAGCTCTCTCATATATAAATGATAGTGGTGGTCTCAAGACAAACAAAAATCAAACCGAAATAAAAACAAATAAAAGACGCTCCAAGTTTATGCGATAAAGTGCATTGATCGAAAAACAGAAGTTAGACGTGTGCAAACCGAGAGTGTGTTGGTCCAGTGGGGTTGTCTTCACATCCCCAAGCTTATGGTCTTCACCATCCTTGGATAGCTCTTGGTGCATCTCCTCTAATCCCTGTGAAAAAACTTCAAAACACCGTTTCTCCCATTTCTTTTCTGTGGGGTGACATTAGTAGTGATACAAATGAATTCTTGCTGCATAATCCTTAAACAAAAATTCATATGAATGTCCAGAAAGTGTATAATGTTGTATGCCTACTTATAAACTCAATTGGATAAAAAGATTCAAGTTAAAAGTTCAAAGCATGCATCAAACAAAATGGGACAGAATCTGTCCAGAAAAACAGCAGCAGCAAAACGTATTTTTCTACCCTACTGTCGAAAAATTCTGAAAAATTCATGCATACAGAGGATGAAAAGTTGCAACTACAGTTCAAATATCAGCTCATTCGGAGTTACAGAATAGAATTAAAAATCATACCGTGCACAGATTCGTGCTGGAATAAAATCTCCGAATGCAAATAGCAACTTTTTCAAACCAAAATAGGTAAAACTTGGCACTTTATTAAAAATTCCAGAACAAAACTAAAAACTAAGTCTCTTGTTACAGCAAGAGGACACAAAGAAAATCAAAAATAAAAACAACCGGGTTGCCTCCCGTAAAGCGCTTTCTTTATAGCCATGTAGCTAGGCTTCTTACTTGATATTTATTGTGGACGAAGCTCATGAGGGAGCTTGAACTTTGATGTGTCCCTCTTCCTTGGGAAGTGTTCCATGCACTTCTTGTGTGGAAACTGAAACTTCACATTCCCTTCTTTTGAATCAATGATAGCACCTGTGGTACGAAGAAAAGGTCTTCCAAGAATAATTGGACTAGAGGTTTTATTCCCCATATCCATGATTAGAAAATCAACAGGTACAAATGTCATATGTAACTCTACCATAACATCACTTACTTTTCCTAAAGCATGTTTAATGGAATCATCAGCAAGTGCAAGTTCAATAGAGCATTTTTCAAGATTTTTAATTCAAGTACTTCATATATTCTTTAGATAAAACAGAGACACTAGATCCTAGATCAATATAGCATGGTGTGTCTCTTTTCCAATGGTTACTAGTACTTTGGGAATCCAATATCCCCAAGCTTAGGTGGTATCATAGCTCTTGGTTGTACCTAGCAATCTTTTCTTTTAAAACATGATTAGCAATATAAGAACCAAAACCTGCTTGGTTAACATTGATGGAAGGATCACTTGCAAATTTTTGTAAGATAGATATTAATTCATGCAAGCTACAATTCTCTAAGTCAAGCAATGGTTCCTTGACTTCACTAAGCATTTTAACTTCCTCAACTTTTCTCTCTTTCATTACCATAATAGTTTCCTTAGCAATTCTCTCTTGCTCATGAATATGTTCCCAAGATTTATTTATAACCTCTTGACAATATTTAATTGTTTCCTCATGTTTTTGAGCTATAATGGTGTTCTTTAATGAGGAAACTTCCTTAGTGAGCTGATCTACCCTTTCAAACAAAGAGTCTTGTTTTTCAAACTTAGATATAAATTCCTTATTAAGCTCCTTTTGAGTAGATATAAATGATCTAATGGTGTTTTCCAAATCACTAGAAACATTACTACTAGTGGCATATTTGTTTGGCACATAGGGGGTTTATTATAGGAATTATAATTGTTGTTACCATACCCATTATTACCATAGTTCCTAATGAAGTTAACATCAACATTTTCAGGATTATTACCAACTAGTTCTTGCAAAGGCACATTTTCAATATTTTGTTTATTAATGAAAGCAAGAATAGTGTCCATTTTAGATGACAAATCATTTGTTTCTTCTATGGAGTTTACTTTCTTAGATGGATTAGGTGCTCTATCAGTATGCCATTGACTATAGTTTTGCAAAATACTTTCCAATATGTTCTTAGCTTCTACTATAGTTTTTCCCATAAAAGCCCCTCCAGCAGCGAATCAAGAATATTTCTAGACATGTAATTTAGACCATTGTAAAAAGAGTGTAATATGGTCCATTCGTTGACCCCATGTGATGGACAAGTTCTAAGCATAAGTTTTATCCTATCCCAAGCCATGGCAACATGTTCATTTTCATTTTGCCTAAAAGAAAAATATTGTTTCTATTTTGCAAAATTTTAACAGGATAATATTTCTTAATGAAAGCTTCTTTTAGATCATCCCAAGAATTAATGCTACCAGTAGGTAATGAATGCAACCACTCTTTAGCTTTTCCTCTAAGTGAGAAAGGAAATAACTTCAGTTTTAGAATATCACTTTCCACATTTTTAAACTTTTGCATGTCACATATTTCAACAAAATCATGAAGATGCATAGAGGCATCCTCCATAGCACTACCGCCAAATTGTTCCCTAGTTATCAAGTTCAACAAACTAGGACTTACTTCATAACTATCAGCAGTTATCTCAGGTGTGGCAATGGGCCTAGCAATAAATTGATCATTTGGAGTGTTTGTGTAATCACACAACTTAGTTCTTTCTCCCATTTTTGCTTTTTAATTTTTTATGAAAACTGAAAATAAAAATGCAAACCGAAATAAAATGACATGCAAGACAATAACAAAACAAAATAAAATGATTTGAAGGTAAAGATGGATAAGATGATGCTCACGTAGGTGCAACCTCCCCAAGCTTAGGTGTTTGCACAAGTTGGTGATGAAGTTGATTTTGTTGTGAGATACCCTTGGATAAACCTTTACAACAATGATTCCCCGGCAACGGCGCCAGAAAACTGTCTTTCTGAGCGCTAAGTTGACGGGAATATATTGCGGTGTTGCTTCTATCTCCCCGCAACGGCGCCAGAAAACCGTCTTGATGGCCCTTGACGTAGTTACCTGCGTCAAAAGAATATGGGTTAGGTTGAGACTCCAAGTGCAGAGTGTATAGTATAGGAAAGACGATTTTCCCACGAGGGGTGACTCGAGGGTTATGAATGCAAGATGTAAAAGTGTTTTTGTATTTTCGGATTTTTAAATGGCAGAAAATGTAAAGTGGATAAAAGTTGTTGGAAAGGTGTTTCTTATGATTAAAAATGGACCGGGGTTCATGGTTTCACAAATGCACTCTCTCTTTAATAAAGTGGTAGACAATGGAACACTAGAATTGACATATGAGATTGCAACAAAAAGGTTTCAGGACAAGTTACTAATTATATGGGCATCACGTCCTAACATAGAGATCTTTTGTTTATTAATCTCTCTTATACTCCACCAAGATGCGAACTAAATCATAACACCTTAGTAATTAAGATAAATCAGAGCATAGCATTAAGTATCATGACATGAAGTTAAAATAAGAACATGCTAGATCTAGTCATGGAGTAGTGGCAATGGTCACACCCACATCTCCGGTAGCAAGGTATTTTTCTTTATCCCTAGTGAGGCAACAAAGTAAGGTAAAAACCAAGTGGATCGCGGAACTTTCTCTCACGTTCACTGCACTAGCCACCCCCGTTACTCCAACTAATGCACACGTTCCCCCTCACACGCTCTCATACACATGCTTGATCAAAACAAGTAAACAAGAACGGGGTACATAATATGCATCTAATTTCATAACTGAAACAAAACTATTGCAATCTCAAACATATATTAACTCATAAAAAGATCCACCACAAAGGTATTACATAGATGACCGTAATCATGTTCAGCAGCTCATACGGTACTAATTAGTGAAGCTCAAAGAGAGGAGAGATACATAAGCTACTTCCACAAACCCATAGTCCAGGGGTGGACTACTCCCTCTTCATCATGGAGACGGTGGAGAAGTCGTTGGAGAAGATGGAGGCCACACCGGCAGCGCCCGCCGTAGTTTTCCCCCTCCAATCTGCAACTCCAGGTCTCTGTTTCGTGGTTTCTGTGTTTCTGCGGCGCTCCTTTCCGAAGTGCGTCGGGGACTATTTTTATAGTCGTTTTTAGGTCAAGACGGAGGCTCGGGAAAAAGATCGATGGCAACGGAGCCACGAGGCCCCAGATGATGGGTCCCACGCGGCCAAGGAATCTGGCCGCGTGGGCCCACTCATCTTGGCCCTCGGGCCTCCGCTTGTTCGCTTCATTCGCTCCCACGCTTTGTTCCTTCCAAAAACTGATGCCCGTAAATTTCCAGGTCATTTGGACGTCGTTTGGGTCCCTGAAACATCAAAATATAGAAAATAGGGTTTTCTGCCTGTGCAGGGTTAATTACAGAAAAATAGGAAAACAATGAAATATTCCCAAAATCAATATAAAACAATGATATAACCCTTATATGATACAAATATGATTGAAATATAAGTAATATAATGCAAAGTTCATGTTTGCATTTTACATGCATCAGCTGTCACATGGCAAGCTTTCAACGTGCTCTTTATATTTTGTTGATATCATGTACTTTTGTTTATGGATGCTTATCATGGTGCCAAATAAATGCGGAAACTTAGTGAGTTTAATGAGTTTGTATAAATGGCTAGAGAGACGCCTAGACCGCTAATCTAAGCCATGCATCATTCATGGTGGAAATTTACTTACATGCTATGGTGAACCTTCAGTAATGCACCCCACAATAAAAAGCTATACCAATAGTAAATAAAAAGGGTGTGGAGATTGTTCATTTTGTTTGTTTGTCTTGTCATTTTGACATGGGCTTGTTCCATGTCCTGAGGCAAGAGGTACCCCAGTTGACGCTCTTGATGACGCTATTATACTTACAATGACCTTAACTTGAACTTGCTTTGTGTCCCAAGTTGAGTAACACCGTGGTGTCGGCACTCGTATTCACGGGGTATGAGACATTCAACCATACATTGTCAAGCATACTACTCATATTTGCTTTCACTTTAAACTTTAACCATTCAAGATGCTATGATAGGGGTAATGAGAGCTTGACACCAATGAATACCACATTTCAAACATTAACTTAAGTAGAAGCATTTGGAAGTTAGATGAAACTTATTCATGTTTTACCTCTACTCATTTATATATCTTTCCAAAGTGTCCACCTTTTATATTCAGATTTACAAGAATACTCTATGACCATTAGGATGTTTTACTTTTCATTACGCATACATTTGGTCCATAGTACTTTCTTCTATGTTACACTTTGTGAATTATCATTGAACATCCTTACATTGAATATTTGATATCACTTCATAATCTATCTTGTATATTGCTACTCCTTTGAAGAATGAATCATTTGACTCTATGTAGCAATAGTAATCATCTTTGATATCCTTTGATAGTATTAAATTGCAAAGTCCATGTTAGTTTTATCACCTTCATACTCAAGGACGAGTATAGGTTAAGCTTGGGGATGTTGATGCATGTAAAATGCGTACATGAACTTTGCATTATATTACTTATATTTCAATCATATTTGCATCATATGAGGGTTATATCATTGTTTTATATTGATTTTGGGAATATTTCATTGTTTCCCTATTTTCTGGAATTAACCCTGCACAGGCAGAAAACCCTATTTTCTATATTTTGATGTTTCAGGGACCCAAACGACGTCCAAATGACCTGGAAATTTACGAGCATCAGTTTTTGGAATGAACAAAGCGTGGAGCGAAGGAAGCGAACAAGCGGAGGCCCGAGGGCCAAGATGAGTGGGCCCACGCGGCCAGATTCCTTGGCCGCGTGGGACCCATCATCTGGGGCCTCGTGGCTCCGTTGCCGTCGATCTTTTTTCCCGAGCCTCCGTCTTGACCTAAAAACGACTATAAAAATAGTCCCCGACGCACTTCGAAAAGGAGCACCGCAGAAACACAGAAACCACGAAACAGAGACCTGGAGTTGCAGATTGGAGGGGGAAAACTCCGGCGGGGCGCTGCCGGCATGGTCTCCATCTTCTCCAACGACTTCTCCACCGTCTCCATGATGAAGAGGGAGTAGTCCACCCCTGGACTATGGGTTTGTGGAAGTAACTTATGTATCTCTCCTCTCTTTGAGCTTCACTAATTAGTACCGTATGAGCTGCTGAACATGATTACGGTCATCTATGTAATACCTTTGTGGTGGATCTTTATATGAGTTAATATATGTTTGAGATTGCAATAGTTTTGTTTCAGTTATGAAAGTAGATGCATATTATGTACCCCGTTCTTGTTTACTTGTTTTGATCAAGCATGTGTATGAGAGCGTGTGAGGGGAAATGTGTGCATTAGTTGGAGTAACGGGGGGTGGCTAGTGCGGTGAATGTGAGAGAAAGTTCCGCGATCCACTTGGGTGTTTTACCTTACTTTGTTGCCTCACTAGGGATAAAGAAAAATACCATGCTACCGGAGATGTGGGTGTGACCATTGCCACTACTCCATGACTAGATCTAGCATGTTCTTATTTTAACTTCATGTCATGATACTTAATGCTATGCTCTGATTTATCTTAATTATTAAGGTGTTATGATTTAGTTCGCATCTTGGTGGAGTATAAGAGAGATTAATAAATAAAAGATCTCTAAGTTAGGACGTGATGCCCATATAATTAGTAACTTGTCATGAAACCTTTTTGTTGCAATCTCATATGTTAATTCTAGTGTTCCATTGTCTACCACTTTATTAAAGAGAGAGTGCATTTGTGAAACCATGAACCCCGGTCCATTTTTAATCATAAGAAACACCTTTCCAACAACTTTTACCCACTTTACATTTTCTGCCATTCAAAAATCCGAAAATACAAAAACACTTTTACATCTTGCATTCATAATATTAAACCCAAAAATATCATCCATCATTGTTTTCATCATCATTGCATATTTATTTACTGTTTTGCATTCATTTTATCTTGATATCATTCTCACACCTTGTGCTTGACAACCACTTGGTGAGGTTGAGGGCCAAAATAATTTACTTTGTTTGTAGGTTTTCAAGAGAAGGATAAGAAGATAAATCTTTTACTACTGATTCCCGATAGTTCGATATTAAACTCGAGTCACCCCTCGTGGGGAAAACCGTCTTTCCTATACTACACACTCTACACTTGGAGTCTCAACCTAACCCATATTCTTTTGACGCAGGTAACTACGTCAAGGGCCATCAGCTGTCACATGGCAAGCTTTCAACAGTGCTCTTAATTATATTTAGTTGATATCATGTACTTTTGTTTATGGATGCCTAACATTGTGTGAAATAAAAGTGGAAACTTGGTAAGTTTGAGGAGTAAGTATAAATGGCTAGAGAGACTCACTGGGCGGCTAACCCAAGCCATGCATCATTCATGGTGGAAATTTACTTACATATCACGGTGGACCTTCAGTGAGGCACTTCACAATAAAAAGCTATAACAATAGTAAATAAAAGAGTGCTGAGATTGTCCATTTTGTTTGTTTGTCTTGTCATTTTGACATGGGCTTGTTCCATGTCCTGGGACAAGAGGTACCCCGGGAGCAACTCTTAATGATGCTATTATTACTTGCAATGACTTTAACTTGAACTTGCTTTATGACCCAAGTTGAGTAGCCAGTTGGAGAGGTACTTGTATTCAAGGGGCATGAGGCATTCAACCCATACTTTGTCAAGCACATTACTCATATTTGCTTTCACTTTAAACTTTAACCATTCAAGATGCTATGATAGGGGTAATGAGAGCTCCACACCAATGGATACCACATTGCAAACATTAACTTAAGTAGAAGCATTTGGAAGCTAGATGAAACTTATTCATGTTTTACCTCTACTTATTTATCTATCTTTCCAAAGTGTCCACCTTTTATATTCAGATTTACAAGAGTACTCTATGACCATTATAGGATGTTTTTACTTTTCATTATGCATACATTTGGTCCATAGTACTTTCTTCTATGTTACACTTTGTGAATTATCATTGAACATCCTTTCATTGAATATTTGATATCACTTCATAATCTATCTTGTATATTGTTACTCCTTTGAGAATGAATCATTTGACTTTATGTAGCAATAGTAATCATCTTTGATATCCATTGATAGTATTAAAATGCAAAGTCCATGTTAGTTTTATCACCTTCATACTCGAGGACGAGTATAGGTTAAGCTTGGGATGTTGATGCATGTAAAATGCATACATGAACTTTGCATGTTATTACTAGATATTCCTACATATTTGCAACTGATATGATGTTATATTCGTGTTTTATAATGATTTCGGGGATTTTCTAAACAATCCCCCCTCTTTTGGTTCTAACTCTGTTTTCCAGAAAACGTCTTTTTTAGTGTTTCGGACTTTCCGGGAGCTTCGGGACTCCAAAAAGGGCAAGGCCAAAGAGCACAGTTCCGAATTTTCGAGACGAACGCAATGGGCTGAAAATGAAGACCAGAAGCCCAACCAGCAGGGAATTAGGTGGTACCACGCGGCCAGATTCCCTGGCCTGGCCGCGTGAGGCACCCTCTCTCCCCCCTCGTGGCTCCGATGCCGTCCGTTTTCGTCTCCGTGGTTTCGTCGTGACCTAAAACCGACTATAAAAATAGTCCCCCGAGGAGTTTCACGGGAGGCGGTGGAGAAACACAAAACCACGAAACAGAGAGTCAGAAGGCTGTCGCCGGAGAAGATTGGAGGGGGGAAACGCCGCCGGATCACCTCCGGAAGGCTCCTCCATCCCCCTCTGGAGTCTCCATCAACACCATCGTCAAGACCAGCACCATCTCCATCACCATCTTCGTGATCCACTTCACCCCCCTCATAGTTTGAGATTATTCGAACCCTAGCTATTGTCTAAGTACTATTCTATATGTTTGTGAATTGCTACTTGTCATTGTTTTGTGGGGAGATTATATTTTCAGATTGTGTTGTATCACTTATACCATTGAATCATATCATGTCTTCGCGTTGTGAGTAGTTCTCTCATGTTCCTGGGGGCATAGGATGGATTGGCAATGATTTCCACTTAACATGTATTGAGTATTTGGTCAAGTTTTTATCTTTTATGGTTATCTTATTGTACAACGTATGGGTGCACACATATGTTGAGTAATGCATGAAGGTGATCACACTAATGTGATGGAATGGGTAGGACCTGGGAGGACACGTAAACCTGTGGTCTAATACATGAAGTACCATTAGGAGGGGATTTATATCGGGGACCTTAGAGTTTAAGGTTATGGTGGGACTCTATGTCTTAATAACTCTTGTGCAGTCATTTACTTGGCCATAAGAACCATCATAAGGGGTTTAGTTTATTTATTTAGCTACACCTAATTATGGCTCCGTCCAAAGAAGATTAAAACTTGACAAAATGTTTACCTTGTTGTTCTAGAAATATCTATGCCATGAAATCCATCTAGCCCTTGGGAACGTTTTCCACGCATAAGAAACACACACTTAAGATTGTCCTCTTGCTGCATAGAGGATTGGGCTTTCTCTCTTTGAGAGCTTTCACTTGTCATATTTTATTTTCAGCATTTTATTTTATTGCAAACTCTACACCAAAAACCCAAAAACACTTGCATCATTTTACTTTGTCTAGTGCATAGATAATAAGAATAGTGACACTCTTATTTGAAAGGATAAACACTTATACCTTCTACTCCTCATGGGATCGATACTATACTTACACATTGAAGATTTCAATGATCCCCTATACTTGTGGGTATCAGTAGGACACAAGTGCTGGCTGAATAACATAGAAATTCGAGTACGACTTCAACTCTACGAAAAGCAGCATGATGTATCGAATCTGGTTTTGGCATGTTTTTATTTTTCCGCGAGAGGGCAACATCTGTATTATGTGATCCGCGCCTTGTGTATTAGACATATTTATGTTGGGCAAGAATATAATTTGATATGTATCTTGATGTATCTTGTACAAGACACTAAAGTCAACTGATCGCTTCCGCTACCGGAGGTGACCGATTGCCTTTTTTTTTTAATATATATGACCCACAAAGGAAACGGACAAAACAACCGTTACAGATAAGCGCTCTCACATCAGCATCGGAAGAGGGGCAACGAATGCTTTCTCCGTTGCCATAGAAGGTTTTGGCCCGTTGCTGATGTATCATTCTGTACTAGTGTACCCTTCTTAGTCCTTCTTGGCTCTTAGTTCCCCTTCATGTGGTATTATGATAAGTTCAGCATTATCGACCGGTATGGGATCATATCCAACTATCTTGTGAGTAGTGACTATTCATTACTCCCTCCATTTCTTGAAACAAGTTGCTTAAATTTTGGTCAAAGTCCAACAATGTAGAGATTGACGAAGTTTATAGAAAATATATTAACATCTACAGTGTCAAACCAATATCATTAAATACATAATAAAATATATTTTCATATTACATCTACCTAGTTTTATAATTTTAATATTTTTCGCTATGTTAGTCAAAGTAAAAGATCGGTTGACTTTTTAGAAAAAACATACTTCTTGGTTTACAAACAGAGGTAGTATGCACCAGGAAGCCAGTGAACAGAACATGCTTGCATATGTTTTTTAAACAGAGGATTTTTTTTGCCCCAATCTATTAATTAAGATGAAGTTTTACAAGAAAGTAAATTTATTAATTACAAAACCTACTATCCCAACATTATTTCACCCAATTGTTTTGCACCTGCAATAACCCAAAGCCTTGCCTCTTTCTTGATTTTATCCATCAGCACGAGACAAGGTGTTTGCCTTGTTTTTTTAAGACACAGGTGTTCCTCTAATTCCAAATTTCCCAAGATGTGAGAAGGGTGATAGATGCCACGATCTTTGGGTCGGGTGATGTAGCGCCGGTCATGAGAAGCCATCAACTCTTGAGAGAGAGAGATTGCGCCAAGATGTGTTTCAATGTTAAATAGGCCTAGCCAATCCTTTAAAATGCTCCAAATCCGGATGGTAAAGCGGCAATGCACAAAGAGGTGGTCTGCCGACTCGGTGGTTCTCTTGCAAAGCAGGCAAAGCCCATAATTTGGCCAGCATCTCTTCTCAAGCATATCCGTTGTCTAAAGCCTATTTTGAGTTACGAGCGGAGCGAACGTTTTACTTTAGGAGGAGCGCAGTTCTTCCAAACCAATTTCTTCGTGTCGCTAGAGGTGGCTTGCTAGTGTCATCTTGATGCTCTGGTAGTGGTCTTTTTTTGAACAAGATGCTCTGGTAGTGGTCAATAGGTTTAGGCGAGTATATTCTTCTCAATTTATGTTTTCAGTTCACTCGATCTATTATTACATCATTCCAAGCCTGCTGTTTATGAAAAGTTGTGTGGTTAATCGATCCATTCGCCTAGCTGTTCTTTATTTCGTGGCACGGAAAACCCTCCCAGGCGAATAAATACGCAACCGTGTGTTGCTCTTGCTTTGTCGTGCCGTGTCGAGCTGGTCGCTTTCTGCATTTTGATATCGTCTCCGTGATCAAACAAATGGATCGTAACATATCACTGGAATGGTGTTTCTGGTTGTAAGTGTCTGGCCGGCAGAGGCAATGCACGCGACACTTTTTTGAGGAAAAAATATGCTTTTCAACAAAAGCAAGTCAGGAAAAATTCCAAGCCAAACATTACGGCCAGTTCTAAACAACTCACAAAATTATGAGCCTCCTTGTTTGTCACCCGACCATTTTGCACGGAGAATGAATTGGTGAACTGGCGGGGGCTTTGGTTAATCTCACACAGCATGGCAAACGTGTGTGATGTATGAACTCTCATGTCCTAAGTACCGAGGTGGGACCCACTCAGATGTAGACTAATTCCGAACAAATTTTGGAGATAGAATATAGATTAAATCCGAACGGAGGAAGTACCTTCCAATGTGGTTTGTATTTCCCACCCTCTTGGGGGCGTCGTAGTGGAGCTCTGTACCTGTCAACTGCGTAAGCTGACATCGGCGGGCAAGTTTGGATCCTACCTCGTCGCTCATGATGCTCTGACGTTGGGCGATCTTGACGGTTTCCTATCTTGATGACAGCTTGGTGGGTGTGTGGCGACGTGGTCTGGTGTTTTCACTTGGATACACGGTGTTTTACTTCTAGTCGGTAGTCTCGTGTATTTCTTGGAGGGTGCAACTACTCCTGTATTTTTTCTGTTTTTTCTGTGATCTGTCTATAAGAGAGTTTTCTCATCATTGTATCGGTTCGGCCATGTGTGGCTTTATTTATAAAGCGGGGCAAAAACCTGTTTCGAGGAGGAGCATGAGCAACCTTTGCCGACACATACATTGTTGGCCTATCTTATGCCAACACATCAAGCAGATGCCTCCGTCGTCTCGTTCCGCTTCTAGTTTTGCCCCGAAATTTTCCAATCGCGTGCCCATCTCTCCTTGATGTGCGTGGACGGTTGCCCGTTGTCCGCCTCTAGTTTTGCCTGAAATTTCGCATACCCATCTCTCCTTGATGCGCGTGGACGGTTGCTCGTTATCCGCCACGTGGGAACTTACGCGGAATCTTCCTTCTGTCCACGTGAACCTCTGCCGACAGTTGAGCAGTTCGACATGTAGCTAAGTATATACCAACAGATGCAAGGTGGTGATATCTCCATCTTTTTTCTCTTTTTTTAAAACTAACAGGGAGTTCATCCCTGGTTCCATTGATAGAGCTCAACGAAACCCGAGCCAGGTGTTACAAGGCGCAGAACGTTCAATGAGTTCGTTCAGTTAAGCTAGCAGATGCTAGAAACTAAGGAAACAAAAGCAAAACTGGCAGGACTAGAAGTTTTCATGACAGCATCCAAACATCCACGCAGGGTTTTGGAATGCTCAGGAACATATCTCCATCTCTGCCAACAAACAATGTGTCGGCATAGCTCTAAAGATACGCCGACAGATGTTTTGCGTGTGCGCGTATACATTTCCCTACATAAGTGTGTCAGCAAGTTCCTACCGTGCTGTAGTGCAAGTCGCCGCCAAGTTCTTTTGCTTGAAGCTTGAAGCTCCTAAGCTGCACTCAATTGAGTAGCAAGTGCTCCAATCATGTATAGATTTACTACATGGTTTGCCCTGCCCGGTCTCTTTTCTATCCTGATGCCTTCAATTCTCAAAGCTATGATTACTCCATGACGAAGCATTTAATCAAAGGCAACATTGACATCTTGTGTGTCTTCACTATTAATGTAAACCGTACACACTTTCTTTTCACGAGGAGTCAAGAGGACTAAAATGAGAAGTGAAGGGGAGTGTGTGTGTGTATATATAGATGAGCGTGAATAACTTGAAGACGCGTTGATGTTATGAACGTGGTACACTGGTACTATAGTATGGTAGGTGGACTCACAAAATACAATGTTTTTTTTCGAGCAAAGCTCACAAAATACATAAACCGGGACATTTTGAAGCAGGCAGTGAACATCAAGTCCTCGAGGCAGAGGCCCGTGGTACTGGGCTTCTCTAGAGCTCCATCGTTGGGCTTTCGTGGAGGCCAGCGAAGGCCGCGAGCCCGCGACCATGCCGCGCACACGGGAGTTTTGGCGGGAAATCCACATGTGAGTAAGCACTGCGGACCCTCTATGTCAGTGTCCCGCGTCACAGTGGAGGCCAAACCCTTCTTCCCTTCTCCGTCTTCTCCCCAACTTTTTCCCCACCCCCTTTCCCACTTCGTCCCGTCAATCCACGAACATCAACAAGTCAGCGGTTGCGAAGTAGGCGAAGGAAGCACGAGAGAGAGCGGGCCTCCTAAATCAGACAGCGACGAAGGTATGAGCCCCGTTGATCCAATCCTATCAAGCCTCCCGCCCCATAAAAAATATCAACATCCATAATACCAAATGCATATAATATAAAAATATACTTTATGATAAGTTTAATAGTATAGATTTTATATTACATATCCTTGATATTTCTTTCTAAATATTTGATTAAACTTGGTAAAGTTTGACTTTGACTAAACCTAGAACGCAAAGTAAATAACAACGGAGGGAGTACTTGAATTCCAAGCCCATCGGTTAAAAGTGTGTGATTATTCCAATCACCTACATGTTATTTATGATGTACGCCCCCGCCCCCCACACGCGCACACACGCGCGCACAAATGCAAAAGTAGGTAACCGTGTACTACTTTGTCGTCTCGTGAAAACCCGGAACTCTTTTCTTAGGAAAATTCTGCTTTATAATCAATAATATGGGGATACAAAAGAGGTCAGGAAAAATCCAATCACAAAGCTTCTCAAAAAAATATGAGCCTCCTTGTTTGTCACCCATGCCTTCTTGCACGAAGAATGACTCGGTAAATTGTCGGTGGCGTTTGTTATCTTGCATAGAATTGTTGTAGTACGCTCCACTGTCACTACAGGAATTCAGGTATATTGCAACAAAATTTATTGCTACAGCTATCTTTCGTTGCAATAAACTGTGATATTACCACAACATTCCATTTCATGGTAATAGGAGCAACATATTGCCACAGTTTTGTTTCGTCGCGATAAGTAGTCCTTTTGTTGCAATAGAAGACATGTATTGCCACAAGTTGTATCAATGTTGTAATATGGTAGTGATATTGCGATAGTTGCGTTGCGTAGCGCAAATTAGTCAATTTGTTGCAATAGAGACTAGGTATTGCAACAAAGCAAATATTTATGGTAATATTCGGACATATATTGCAACAATTCTGGCATGTGGCGATAGTCATAGATATTGTTGCAAAAAATGGCTTTGTATTGCAACAAAACAGATATTGGTTGTAATAGGTTGACTTCTTGCCTCACCTTCATTTTGTTGCAATAACTATTACATATTGCGACAAATTGTCCATCCATGGTAATATGTAAAACATATTGCAACAATCACCTAATGTTACGAAAAAGGAACTGCAACGATATTCTCTACAGTGTCCTATCGCTCATGATTTTTCTTTATTTAATATACTTTTTCTCATGATCTGATTAAAGGGGCGTACTAGTTTATAGAGGTACTAACACATTTGGCACAATTTGCACCTAAGTTGCGTTTTAGTCCCACATCTTGCAAAGTGCCCACCGGTGATGCCACAACTTGATAATCGGATTGGTTTAGATCCTGGAGCCCTCTGCTGCCGACACGTTTGCGCCACAGTTGCATGTAAATTGCAGAAAACCCCCTATAATTATTAATCTTTACCGAAACCTCTCAGCTCTTCAAGTCATAACCCTAGCAAGTTTTGGATCTTCACGTACAACACCTGCTCGCTTCGACAGGACAAAAATTCCCCCACATTGGCGACCGCCCGCACGCATCGATGCGTGGACAAATTGGTCATAAATTTATGACGATTTTGCGTTCGCAGGGGCCAAGACCTGGTAAAATTACAACTAGGCCAAGACCTGTGATATTTTGATTAATAATTGAATTGTAATCTGTGTGTCCCACATGTCAACATTGTGTGGGCCCCACTAGTACATGCGGGTCCCAAATGACCAAATGCCACGTGTATGTTGTTGCAATAGTTTCTTGCTACAAACATTTTGCTCGTTGTGATAACTATTTATCACCACAAAAAACGAGTATGTTGCAATTTCCTGTTACGACGGCTGGAATGTTTGTTGCCATAAGCTAATGCCACAAGCTTAGCGGTTTGTGGCAAAATGCCTAATGCCACGAAAACAGGGATTGTTGCCATAGTTTCTTGCCACGATTGACTATTGCCACGGAAGAGTATGCGCCACGAAACGACCGTTGTTGGCATAGGTTGTTGCCACAAATGTCTATCGCCACGAGCTATCAGTCGCCACGATTCTTTGAATGTTGCATTAAAGCTATCTCCACAAACCAAATTGTCGCATCAGGTCACTGCTGCCACGGGAAAAACTGTGGCAACTTTCCACATGGCTATTGCAATAGCACACTTGTATTGCCACAATTGTTTTTTTGTGGCGATAACCTATTACCATGCGTCCAATTGCAACGGCTGCCAACGTTTCGTGGCAATAGGTACCTATTGCCACAAATCGACATGTACTGCGACAAACGATTTTGTTGCAATAGATCCGGATCCTTGTAGTGCTCTCTTACTCAAGAATTGTTGAGTTCCCTTGCCGAATATAAAGCCTCCGAGCATGACATCGCTTCCAACGTTTTTGGGTTTGCTATGACATCGATGCCTATAGCCGAAGTACCAAGAAGTGCATATTTGGTGTCTCTGCAAAATGCTCATATTGCTTCACCATTTCTAGTTTTTGATATAGCTACATCAACATGTGGCTTGGCCTAGCCAGGTGGCGAAAGCCATCACGTCTTCCACCCTACGGGTTCTTGCACATGTCATATTCTCCGAACGTAAGGCAACTAGAGTTGATGAAGTCGAAGGTAGAGATCATGACTTCGAAAAAAGTCTTTGTGGATCGTCTTCCTACTAGTTTTCCAAATGGCCTTGATGAAATCTTCATGGGGAGGGTCTCCACCAATATGAAAATGCCAAACTTTGGCATCTCCACAACAATTAGTTGTAATATGTTCAATCAACACCTCATCGATTAGTGCCCAAGTGCATTTATCCATGCTGCACTCCAAGAGAGTGCCTCCTTGAGCTTCTTGCATTTGGTACAAACACAATGTCGCCTTAGTAATTTGAAACAAGTCATGAAATAAGTAGTGATTGCCCGAGAGACCGATTAACTAGGGATCTTTTCCCCTTGTTGATATTGTATTCTCCATATATTTTGGAACCTATTCCATACATGATCTTCAACATAATAAAAACTTCATGGACCGACGATCCTACGTAGTCAGCATCATGAAACTTCTCCTAAAATGATTCATTTCCTACATTTACCATAATCTCGATCTCTTCTCTTAGCTTCTTTTGACATCATTGTTCAAATGTATGAAAAGTATTGAGGTTTTGGAGTGTAGATTGTATGGGTAGTGATCTTTAAACCGAATGTGTAACTTTCAGTACATGGGAATTATATATCTTCCATTGGATAATTCAAACAATAAGATCAGATGTCATAAACAGAGAAAAAAATGAACCATACTTTGTTAAGAGTTTTTTCCACCGCTGTTTTAGTGCGTAGAGAAGCTAAGAGGCGTAAGTCGTTTCTAGATCAGAGCAAAAAGTTTAAACTGAAATGAACTAAATTGTTAACTATTATGTTGCATTGGAAATAACATAAGTTTTGTTATTCAAAATATATATTGATAGATAGAAGAAATTAGTTATAAGATGCGATGGACAAAAATTCTATAATCAATGGTCACAAATTTTATTGTATCATAAACAAATAAGTTGTTACATTTGAAGCAAAATCCACTTACAAAGTACGCAAGTTTTGGCCCGCGAAAAGTCGCCAATCAGACGGAGCGCAGGTTATTCTTTTGCTTAACCACGACTTTCCTAAATTGCACTCTCATGGGTACCAATTGTTCCAATCATGTATAAATTTAGTACATGGTCTACCCTGCCCAATTTTCTTTTCTATCCTGATGCCTTCAATTCTCACGGAAATATAGGATTACTGCATGTGGAAGCAAAGAATCAATGACAACTGTCATTGGAATTTATATGGCATAAGTATGGGATACACTTCCTTTTCGGGAGGAGTCAAGAGGATGAACATGAGAAGTGAAGGAGATGTGCGTGTATGTATATATAGATGAGCGCGACTTGCTTGAAGATACGTTGATGACATGAACGTGGTACACTAGTACTATAGTATGGTAGGTGGACTCACAAAATAAATAAAAAATCGAGCAAAACTCACAAAATACATGAACCGGGACATTTTGAAGCAGGCAGTGAACATCAAATCCTCCAGGCAGAGGCTGTGGTACTGGGCTTCTCTAGAGCTCCCTTGTGTTTGGGCTTTCATGGAGGCCAGCGAAGGCCAATCCCATGCCGCGCACGCGGGGAGTTTTGGCGGGAAAACAACACATCAGTAAGCACTGCGGGCCCTCTCTGTCAGTGTCCCACATCACAGTAGAGGCCAAACCCTTCTTCCCTTCCCCGTCTTCTCCGCCACTTTTCCCCGCCACCTTTCTCCCATCGTCCCGTTCAATCCACGAACAGCAGCAGCAAGTCGGCGGCGGCGAAGCAGGCGGAGGCAGCGCGAGAGCGGGCGCCATGCCGCCTAAATCTGACAGCGTGGAAGGTGTGAACCACGCCGATGCAATCAAATCCAACCCCCTGCCTCGTAACCCCTGATCCCAATAATCGCTTGCTCGGCCTCATCTGTATATCTGAAGTTCCTGTTACTGATCTTCTTACTGGTTTCCTATGCAGGAATCGTCCTCACCTACATCAACGAGGTAACGACCCCCTCTCCTGAAACCCCAAATTCCCTGCTTTGGTACTTCCGATTAGGTAGAAAGCGATGCACTACAGAATCATACCCTCTCCTGAATCCAATCTTTACATTACTACGCAATAGTGTTCTGTTGACAATTACTATGATTCTGCAGAAAAACAGGCCATTGAATTCTCAAAATGTAGCTGATGCACTACAGAAGAAAGCGAAGGTGGATGTTCCAGGAGCTATGGTATAATATTACTGTAGAAGGAGTATACTTTGCTTAGGACCAGTTCCTGGTATTGCTTTTGTAATGCTTGGGGTGATCTGATGGAGAGAAAACTTTGAATCTTGTATTATCAGTTTTCATGGAAACGAAAATTGGGGGCCATTTGGCTCCTTATGTCGAAAGAAAAAAAATGGTATAATATTACTGAGAACAGCCCGAAAGACCTGAAGGAATTTAATGTTTTTGGTCCCCCTTTTTGTTTTACCCTTGGACACTTGATTTATGCATATAGGCTCAGGGGCGGAGCTAGGGGGACCAGCAGGGGCCAGCCCCCCCCCCCCCCCCCATGCCGCAGCTTCCCAGGGATCTATACTCACGGTGGTTGGCCTTCGTGAGTTTCGGCCATTGAATCTGGAGGAGAGGGAGTCATTCTGCTGGTAGAGGAAGACGATGAAAGTTATAACTTGATGGCATGGTCCCTGTTGTCCGTTTAGTTAGGCTCGTGGGTGTCTACTAGATTTATCCTTCAACGCTGAAGTCTCCCAACTCTTAAGGCCCATGAGGCAGAAGTAGATCGAGCCACGTAGTCACGTACTCCCTCAAGAAAAAAACGTGCTCCCTCAAGATCATCTTGCTACCTAGCGACCAAAATCTCCTAAAAAAACCTAGCGACCAATTTATGCTACCTAACGACCAATTAGTACTAAACTTTAGTGTCTTCTGTCCGTAAAGAAAACAGTATTGCCATCTAACTAGCCCTCCTCCTTGGAAAAAAAGTTCTGCCCCCCTTATGCTTATATCCGGGCTCCGCCACTGTATAGGCTCCTTTTGATCTGAACATTTGAATGGCAGGCTGTAATTGTAGTCACTGCTACGGTAAAAAAAACTGGTAGTCACTGCTTATTGTCACTTAATTTTCTATTGCTGTCACCCTACCAGCCGTCCTATAATGAATGATATTCGTGTTTGCATGAAGAATTTGGTCTTGAGTATGAATAAAATGTCGATGTGACCTTCCAACCGTACAGTGAAATGCTGTCGAGTCTCAATAAAAGGAGAAAGTTTCTCGCATGTTACAACAGTTTAATCAGCCAAACAACTCCATGGTTTTACTAATTTATTCGGCAGAGTGTTTGTTGTAGTTTGTCCAGACAGACAATGTTGTCTGCTGATAATATTTATGACCACGGTACTCTTAGCTGGTAGTAGCTTAAGTTATAGTTTATCTCATTAAGTAATGAGGTTTTTAACCAGTTGTGTAATAGACATTGTTCAGCATCTTTAATTATTTCGACAAGTAAGGCATCTTACTGAAAACATAAGCTTATATTTTTTGCTCTCTGCTTGGTGAAAACATCGGAATCGAATTAATAATATCTATCTTCCCATGTTTCTATATACATCACACAGTACATCAAATCAAAAATTAAGATTCTGCATCATATGACAGCGAACTAACAAAGTAACAATATTAGGATATCAAGAAACCATATCTGCCATTGACTTATGGTTGCAGCTGAACTGCTACAGCCCTCTATTTGTCCTGACTGAAGCCGGCCTCGGCCTGCACCTTTCACTGGGGGCCCCGGACCCGGCTCAGAGAGCTCCACGGAAGCCTTCGCGGAGCCGCTGATTCGCAAGCAGCCTGCGCCGCCGCTTCCACGTCTTTGAATGTCAGCGCCGGGTGGGCAGAGACGATGTTGCTTGCGGCGCCGTGCGCCGCGTCTCGTCGTCCTGGTTATTCGTCCTCTGGCTGTGGTTGGAGTACCCGGGAAACAAAGCGTTTTTCCATCTTCTTCTTAGCACTCTTAGCTGTAGAAGCCTTGGATGCCCCTCCATTCACGTTCCCATCAGTCACCATTAGAACAACAGGAACCTCCAGCTGAACTGCCGCCGGCCGTGGAGGAGCTGTCACAACCGCAGCCACGACTTCAGCCAGCACAGGTACTGCAAGTGGTATCGCAGCAACCTGTTGCGACCCTGCGCTTGTTGCAAAACTAAGCCGGGAAGCTGTCGATCCCAGGAGCTTTTTGAAAGATTTGGAATATTGATTGTATTGCTTGATTCTAGATTGATTATAATGAGCCACGGTGGGCTGTATATAAAGGGGTACAAAATTTGGAGACTACGAAACCTAATAGAGATAGACTTGAAACGCAATCCTAAATTACCAAATATATCTAAACCGTAATATACTCTAACACGAGGTAGCGGCACGCCTTGCCGAGCTTGCCAGACTCGGGAACGCATCGGGGACAAAGGCACGCGCCGGTGTTGCCAATATCGGACATGCGAAACAGGGACCACCATGAACCTTGCGAGCCAGAGTCGGATGAAGAAACAGAGGAGATCTCCGTGATCGGTCGGTGCGTAGCGTAGATTTTTCGCCGTTGTTTGCCGGAGTAGACGAAAAGGTTGCAAAAATTAAATTGAGCAAAAATAAAAATAGACTGCAATTCTGGTGGCCCGGTGTGTGGTGGACAAAGACGGCATGGTGGTTGTTGAAGACGTTTGCTGGTGTAGATAGTTTGTCGGCGATGTAGAGGTAGAAGATGCCGAGGACGTTCTTAATGTAAAAAATTATCGGCGATGATGACCACGAGCGTTGTTGGTGCAGCCCTTGTGTTGACGGCGAGGCGCGTAATGGTCGATGTTGTCGAAGACGACCCGGCGTGGTGGTGACGTGCGGAGGTTGCAGCCGTCGATTGCCGGAGATGAGTCGACGACGTGTTGAAGTAGTGCGCACATGGACGACAGGCGGCGGGCGACGCAATCCGATCTATGATCGGCGAAAGAAGAAGAAACGCCGGTCAAGTGGCCGGCAAGAAAATTTTGACGGACGAAGATCTAATCCACTATTTGCGCGCCCCCGGCTGAGATGAATCTCATCGGGGGCGCGCGGCGGAAGCGTTGGTGGCTAAAACCTAAGTTGCAGACAGATTGCTCTGATACCATGAAAGATTGCGGAATGTTGATTGTATTGCTTGATTCTAGATTGATTACAATGAGACACGGTGGGCTGTATATAAAGGGGTACAAAACTTGAAGACTACGAAACCTAGTAGAGATCGACTTGGAACACAATCCTAAATTACCAAATATATCTAAACCGTATTATACTCTAACACTTTTAATGGCCCTATTTGGAAGAGCGTGTCACCAATCACTCGAGTGCTCTGATCATGTATAAATTGATCATGTCTGTCTGTCCGCCTAATTTTTTTATCCTGATGCCTTCCATTCTTAGAGCTATGCACTACTCCATGAGGAAGCAGATAAACGATGTTGGCAATGACTTTAGAAGATCTGGCATTCTTGTATACCATTACTATGACTTTGAGTCTAAACTGTATACACTTTTTCTTTGCGATAGTGAAAAGGGTGAAGGTGAGGTTAGCTGGTTAGGAGTGAAGGAAAGACTTATGCGTATATATAGATGAGCGTGACTGACAAGAATATGCATTGATGCTCGTAAATAAGAGAAAAAAGAGATGTTGCTGTGGTACTATATGTAGAATGGTAGGTGGACTTATATGCATTGGTTACCACGAGGGCCGGGACATGTAAAGCAGACAGCGAACACAACTATGTGTTCCTATGGAGCCCCGCTGTGTTTAGGCTTCCTCTGACAAAATATGTGTTTCTAGTTATACATTGAGCCTTTTACAAGTCATCACTTTTATGAGGACCATAACTTTCTTGTTACTGATGGAATCTGAGTATGAAAAAGTTAGTGCCGATTATTTAACTGATATCATTTTTACTGTCAGTGTGAATAAATTGCATATGAACGATAAACCAAAGAGTGATGGTCCCAAAATATCAAACTTCCCAGGCGAGGATAAAATAATTAATGTTGTCCAGGTTTAAAGATCTCCAGGGAAAAAAATGTGTTAGATCTTGAAAAGAGGCTTAAAGTGTCACGGGCACTTGGCCATCCATTTATCATACTTTTCAGTTTTAGTACTTTTGAGCTCAGTTCTTTCATAACTCAACTTTGGGTTTAACCTATCTAAATTATAGATGATTATGTATTTTCCGTTAGAGGCTAGAGCTTTAGATCATGATAATACCTGGAGGAAGTATGGAAAAGGGGGCTATCATGGCTTGAGCCTCTTCTTGTATATTGCATAATCTTCGGAAACAGTTATTAGCCTGATAGGTGAAAGGTTTTTCTGCGGTTGACAAGTTGAATTTATCAGTTGTTTGATAGGTGATAAAATTCTTTGTAGGCTAATTGATAATATGAACAGATACATCTAATTTGTGATCCATATTTAGATATTTTTACTTAACCCAAAGTCTCTGAAATTGTGTTTTGAGAGAAAGTGCGTGCTTTTCCATTAAGCCTACTAATATGTGTGTGTCAAATGTTTTGACTTGTTCCTAGCTTATCTTTCATGCAAGATTGACCGCTACCGCAACATGCTTTCACCTTTCATACGCTCGCCACTTGTTTGATAATTTCAATGAATTTGGTGGGCAAATCAGTCCTTTTATGCCAGACTAAGGTGGGAGATCGACGAAGACCTCTTTTGGAGCTCGGGCTACATGGTGGCTGTTTTTTTTTTTGAAAATTTGAAATTGCACAAAAAAGACAAACTGGTGGATCTGGGTGGTGAACAATACAGAGCTTCAAAATTTGAATTTTTCACTGATTTGTCTTTTTTGTATAGACCAAAATATAACGAATTTGGAGTTGAAATTTTGCATGGTTGTAGATCTCGACAATATCTTCACCCGGGATTTTTTTCGCGATTTTTGGAAATTTTAAAATGTCGATTTCAAATTTTCAAAAAAAAACGGCCACCATGTAGCTCGGCCTCCAAAAGTCCTCTCTCACTGCTACATATTTTAGTAACTGCCTTACACTTCCCACTTTTTATGGTAATCACAATGAACTTTGCTAGGGACTAGTCCTTCTTGGCTCTCACTTTCCCTTCTTGTGTTGTTCTGATATTATGGTTAGTATAATCGACTCTATGGACTGATGTCTCCAACTATCTGTTTGTACTATCCCCGAACAAGCAAAAATTCCACTATGCACTTGTCACTTTGAACGTGAGAACGGGCTTGCATATTGTCACTTTGATACTCTCATAATGGTCGATTGAGTATACTCTTCTCAGTTATTTTTTCGAACCACCTGGTGCAATATTTAATTTTTTCCAAGCCTGCGACTTAAGACAAGTTGTGTGGTTAATCGATCGAGCGGCCTACCTGTTCTTTATTTCGTGGTATGAAAAGCCCTCCCAGGCGAATAAATACTCAACAGTGTACTGCTTTGTCCTGCCGCGTTGGTCTGGCGGAAAGTCCATTTGGACGCTGAGCTCCATGCATGGAGCTCGGTATTCCAAAAAAAAAAATCTACATTTTCATGTTTCCCAAATTTCAGGATATCATGAGACATTTCTCCTAATATGATTCATTTTCTACATTTTACCATAATCTTCATCTCTACTCTTAGCTGCTCTGGACATCCCTTGTTGAAGTTTATAAGGAGTGTTGAGATTTTGGAGTGTGTAGATTGTATGGATGGTGCTCTTTAGACCAAATGATCCAAATTTTTCAGTACATGGGAATAATATAACTTCTATCGGACAATTCTAACAATGAGATCAGATGATATAATCCGAGAATAACAGGACCACACTTTTTTTTAGAGTTTCTTTCCACCATTGTTTTCGTGCGTAGAGAAGTTGAGAAACAAAAGTCGTTTGCAACTGAAGGCGAGAAGTTTAGACTGAAAAGAACTAAATTTTTCATTACCTACTTTGTTGCCTTGGAAATAAAGTAAGTTGTGCTATTTAAATTATTGTTAGATAGAAGAAATTGCTTACAAGATGCAACATATAGAAATTTTCCAATCGGCGGACACAAATTTTACTGTATCAGAAACAAATAATTTGTTACATTTGTTAGATCCAAGCAAATTCGTCATGCACCGCAATAAAGTTTTGGCAAGCAAAGAATCCCCGATGTTGTGAATGCCATGTTTGCTTGAACCTTGACACTCCTAGGGCGTACTCAGATGAGTAGGAAGTGCTCCAATCATGTATAAATTTACTACATGGTTTGCCCTGCCCTGTTTCTTTTCTATCCTGATGTCTTCTATTCTCAAAGCTATGACTACTCCACGATGAAGCAGATAAGCAAAGGCAACTGCCACTAGCATCTTGGATGTTATAACTACGAGTGTGAACCGTATAGACATTCTTTTTCTCGATGAGTCAAGAGGATGAAGATGAGAAGTGAAGGGCAGGTGTATCTATATATAGATGAGCGCGTCTTGCAAGAAGATGGTTGATGTCTTGAACGTGGTACTATAGTATGGTAGGTGGTCTCAATTTGGTTAAGAGCGTCAGGACACGTGAAGCAGGCAGTGAACAATTTCCTGACGGCCTGATACATTCACGGTGGTCTTGAGGCATCCGTCGGGAAAGATCCGTGTTTTGACATGGGTGACTTCTCGTCAGGAAAGTCTAGAAATTTTCTTAACGGGAGCCCAAACAACCGTCAGGAATACCGTATGCCGTTCGGAGCGACGACTATACACGAGTACAAGACGAAGCACTTGAGCTAACTAACCTCCTAGTAGCTAGGATAGTTGACTACGTGCACTCAGGATACCTCTCGGGGATGATGCCGTAGGACTAGGTGCAACACTAATAAACACTAACAGCTAGGGGAACGAGTCACACTCGCTAACAGATAGATCCAAGCAGGTTCGACATACACCGCAATGAAGTTTTGGCAAGCAAAGAATTCCCGATGTTGTGGATCCCAAGTCGCCGCCAAGTTGTTTTGGTTGAACCTTGAAGTTACTGTACCGCACTCAGTTGAGTAGCAAGTGTTCCAATCATGTAAAAAATTACTACTTGGTGTGCCATGCCCAATTTCTTTTCTATCCTGATGCCTTCTATTCTCAAAGCTATGATTGCTCCATGAGGAAACAAATATGCAAAGGCAGTTGGCATTGGCATCTTGTATGTCATAACTACTAGGGTGAACTGTATACACTTTTTTTTGCGATGAGTCAAGAGGATGAAGATGAGAAGTGGAGGGGAGGTGTTCGTATATATAGATGAGCGCGACTTGCAAGAAGATGTGTTGATGTCATGAAAGGAAGTACTATAGTATGGTAGGTGGGCTTAGATTTGGTTAAGAGCGCCGGGACACGTGAAGCAGGCAGTGAACCCTCGAGGCAGAGGCCCGTGTTATTGGGCTTCCCTAGAGCCCCATAGCGTTTAGGCTTTCATGGAGCCCTGCGAAGGATAAATCCTATAAATCGCCCGCAGGTGATGCTTCAGCCTCGCGTCGCCTACGGGGTGGTGGCGCTGGTGGGCCGGCCCGTTTCGGCAGATTTTTTCGCTTTCCTTTTTACTTAGCTATTTTTCCTGTTTCTTTCATTAATTTTTATTTCTGAACAGTTTTTCAGATTTCGAAAAAAGTTTTTAGAGTTTGAAATTTGTTTAGATTTTTTAAAATTGTTTCGATTTGAAATTTTTCAAATTCGAAATTTGTTCAAATTTAAAATTGTTCAAACTCAAAAAATTGTTCAAATTTGAAAATTGTTCAGATTTGAAAAATGCACAGATTTGAATTTTGTTCAAATTTAAAATTTTGTTCAAATTCGAAAGTTGTTCAAATTTAAAATTGCTCTGATTAGAAATTTGTTCAAATTTGAAAATTGTTCAGATTTTGAAAATTGTTCAAAGTTTGAAATTTGTTCCGATTCGAAATTTGTTCAAATTCAAAATTTACTTAAATTCAAAATTCCGGTTTGAAATTTATTCAAATTCGAAAATTGTTTAGATTCGAAAGTGTTCATATTTGAATTTTGTTCAGATTTTTAAAATATTCACTTTGAAAAAATAAGATAAGAAAAATAACACTACCTTCTTTTTTTTTAACACTACCTTTTTTGTTGGGCCGCTTGTTGAAGTAGCCCATGAGGCGATTCCTTCAGCCGACCGATGCTCCGTGCGTCGCTGCGGGCGACACACAGGAGCTCCCCTGCGAAGGCCTCGCCCATGCCGCCCACGCTAGGAGTTTTGGCGGGAATTCAACACGTCAGTAAAAACCGTGGGCCCCATCTGTCAGTGACCCGCATCACAGTAGAGGCCAAACCCTTCTCCCCTTTCCCCGTCTTCTCCCCAACTTTTTTCCCCACCTCCTTTCTCCCTTCGTCCCGTTCAATCCACGAACACCAGCAAGTCGGCGGCGGCGAAGCAGGCGGAGGAAGCGCGCGCGAGGGCGGGCGCAATGCCGCCTAAATCAGACAGCGTGGAAGGTATGAGCCCCGCCGATCCAACCCACCACCTCGTAACCCCTGATTTGACCACCCCCCGCGACTCCTCCCCCAATTCCAACAGTCGCTTGCTCGGTGTCGTCTGTATATCTGAATGTCCTGTCACTGATCTTCTTACTGGATTCCTATGCAGGAATCGTCCTCACCTACGTCAACGAGGTAACGACCCCCTCTGCTAAAAAAACCCTCTCCTGAAACCCCCAAAATGCCTGCTTCCGGTTAGGTTTCACCTTGTGCTTGCTGCCGTACTTGCACGATGAGGGTTGTTAGTTTTTTTCTCCCATCATGCATCTTGTGGGTTTGGTCCCGTGTGAGAATGTTTGTAAACTTTAGCAGGGTTGGCTCGTTCTATTGCAAACGATGGTAGGTAGAATCTGCCGCAGTTTAGATACATGCGTATATGTCAGGAGCGCGTAATGGAGTAACTTCTTTTTGGTGGGCACACGGGACATATTAAGGCGATGATTAATTGCGGGGAGGCTCGTGGTAATAACCTGCTCTTTGATTTGTGCTGGTTATCATCCATATTTTCTTTGTGTTATGTTAAAAACCACAATTTTAATTCTAGATAATCGATCTATGAGCATTTCATTACTTTGTTTATCATAGGGTTGACAGAACTCCAGATGACTGAAGCTGTGTCACCCTTCAGTTCACACTAGTCTTTGGAATTTTGTGCTGATTGTAAGACTGAGAGTTGTCTCTAACTCGATAAATAGTTCCTTTTAAACTTCTTTCCTGCTACTTAACTCTTTCCTCTCAATTTAGCACTATTCGTTTGCGATTGTTTAAGAATTTTCTGAGGCTAACTGTGACTGCAAAAAGGTCACTTGAAGTGCTTACAAATGGAGATACTAGTATTTCCAGATCAGTTTTGTCTTCTTCAGTATAGGCTGTTTTTATGTATCAGGAAGGTTTTATAATTGTATACATCTGAAGCGTTAGTGCATTGCTGCATAAGTTATCATTATGACGATTAGTTTTACAGAGGCGTTTCTCTCGGACAGTGCTCTTACATTAATTTTTGTTAGGACCAACCATCCATGCAATGAGAAAATTATTTGAAAAAGCAGTTCTATATTGTGCTTGAACTTTATGCAGAATATCAAGAGATGCACAAAGTGGTCAGCTTTAGATGATTTCAAAATTATCCTGTATCCACTCAATTTTGTACCATACATCAAATGTTTACATTAGTAAGCAAGTGTTATATTAACAATTACTATGATTCTGCAGCAAAACAGGCCATTGAATTCTCAGAATGTAACTGATGCACTACAGAAGTTACCCAGTGGATAAAGCGAAAGAGGATGTTCAAGGAGCTATGGGATAATATTACTGAGAACAGCCCCAAAGAGCAGAAGGAATTTAAGTTTCTTGGTGCCCCTTTTTGTTATTACCCTTTCTCGCTTGATTTATGCATATAGACTTCTTTTGATTTGAACATTTGAATGGCAGGCTCTAATTGGTAGTCACTGCTTATTGTCAGTTAATTTTCTATTGCTGTCACTCTACCAGCCATCCTGCAATGAATGATATTCGTCTTTGCAGGAAGAACTTGCTCTTGAGTATGATGAAGATGTCGATGTGACCTTCCAACCGTACAGTGAAATGCTGGCGTGTCTCAATAAAAGAGAAAAGTTTCTCGCTGATGATGTAGCATGAGAATATCTCAGATCAGATGTATGTTACAGCAGTTTTATCAGACAAGCAGCTCCATGGTTTCGCCAATTTCTTACGTAGGGTGTTAGTTGTAGTTGGTCCAGACAGACAATCTTGTCAGCTGATAATATTTCTGCCGTCGGTACTTTTAGCTGGTAGTAGCTTAAGTTATAGTTTATCTCATTAAGTAATGAGGTTTTCAACCAGTTGTGTGATAGATGCTCTTCACCTTCTTTAATTATTTCGACAAGCAATGCATCTTACTGAAAACATAAGCT
The DNA here is from genome assembly GCA_947311845.1 of Poa pratensis. Taxonomy (NCBI): domain Eukaryota; kingdom Viridiplantae; phylum Streptophyta; class Magnoliopsida; order Poales; family Poaceae; genus Poa; species Poa pratensis. The sequence goes on along the minus strand of CAMZMU010000117.1, from coordinate 90,977,887 downwards.
TATGGTTTTTGCTCTCCGCTTGGTGAAAAAATTGGAATTGAATTAATAATTTTTATCTTCCCATTTTTCTTTGTACATCACATAGTACAGCAAATTAACAATGAAGAATCTGTATCATATGACTGCGAACTAACAATATTAGGATATCAAGAAACCCTATCTGCTATTGACATATGGTTGCAGCTGAACTGCTAGAGCTAGCCCTCTGTATGTCCTGACTGAAGGCGGCCTCGGCCTGTACCTGTCATCGGGGGCCTGGACCTGGCTCGCGAGAGCTCTATGGTAGCCTTCGCGACAGCCGGCTGCCGTAGCCGCTGATTCGAATGCGGCCTGCACCGCAGCTTCCACGTCTTTGGATGTCAGCACCGGGTGGGCAGAGACGATGTCGCTTGCAGCGTCGTGGTGGTTATTCGTCCTCTGGCCGTGGTTGGAGTACCCTGGTTCCTCGTACGAGGGGTTGTGAAGGAAACAAAGCTTTTCTCTCCATCTTTTAGCACTCTTAGCTGCAGCAGCCTTGGATGCATCTGCATTCTTGTTCCCGTCAGTCACAATTGGCACAGCAGGAACCTCCATGTGTACCGCTGCTGGCGGCGGAGGAGCAGTCACAAGCGGAGCCACCACTTCAGCCACCAAAGGTACTGCCAATGGTATCGCAGCAGCCAGCAACCTGTTTCGCCCCTTGCACTTGTTGCAAAACTAAGCTGGGAAGCCGTCGATCCCAGGAGCTTTTAGTGGCCCTATTTGGAGGAGCGTGTCACCAATCACTCGAGTGCTCTGATCATGTATAAATTGACCATGTCTGTGCGTCTGCCTAATTTTTTTTTATCCTGATGCCTTCCATTCTTAGAGCTATGCACTACTCCATGAGGAAGCAGACAAACGATGTTGGGAATGACTTTAGAAGATCTGGCATTCTTGTATACCATGACTATGACTTTGAGTCTAAACTGTATACACTTTCTCTTTGCGATAGTCAAAAGGAGTGAAGGAAAGACTTGTGTGTATATATAGATGAGAGTGACTGACAAGAAGATGCATTGGTGCTCGTAAATAAAAAAAAAAAAGATGTTGCTGTGGTACTATAGAAGGGTAGGTGGACTTATATATGCCTTGGTTACCACGAGTGCCGGGACATGTAAAGCAGACAGCGAAAACAACTCCTCGTAGTCCGGTGGTATTGGGCTTCTATGAAGCCCCGCTGTGTTTAGGCTTCCTCTGACAAAATGTATGTTCCTAGTTATACATTGAGCCTTTACAAGTCAAAACTTTTATCAGGACCTTAACTTTCATGTTACTGATGAGAATCTGAGGATGAAAAAGTTAATGCCGATTATTTAACTGATATCATTTTTTTCTGTCAGAATGTGAATAAATTGCATATGAACGTTAAACCAAAGAGTGTTGGTCCCAAAATATCAAACTTCCCATGTGAGGATAAAATAATTAATGTTGTCTAGGTTTAAAGATCTCCAGGAAAAAAATTGTGTTAGATCTAAGAAAGAGGCTTAAAGTGTCACAGGCACTTGGCCATCCATTTATCACTGGCCAGTGATCATACTTTTCAGTTTTAGTACTTTTGAGCTTAGTTCTTTCATAAACTGAACTTCGGGTTTGACCTGTCTAACCCATAGATGGTTATGTATATTCCGTTTGAGGCTGGAGCTTTCGATCATGATAATACCTGGAGGAAGCATGGAAAAGGGGGCTATCATGGCTTGAGCCTCTTCTTGTATATTGTTTAGTCTTCAGAAACAGTTATTAGCCTGATAGGTGCAAGGTTTTTCTGCGGTTGACAAGTTGAATTTATCAGTTGTTTGATAGGTGAAAAAATCTTTTTTTTCAAGGAAACGCAAAAACTTTGCGTTTCTTTTTATTGGAAAGAAAGAAGTGTTTCAGTTACACCCTCCTAGGAGGTACGGGACAGCAAAAATGAATTACATCAGTGTACATCCCAAGTCTGAGGTAGGATGGCTCTAAGACCTAGTGCACCAGCGCTGGCCCAGAGCCGGGCCTCCTAGGAGGGTGTAGGCTAATTGATAATATGAACTGATACATCTAATTTGTGATCCCTACTTGTATGTGTGTGTCAAATGATTTAACTTGTTCCTAGCTTATCTTTCATGCAAGATGGACTGCTACCGCAACATTCTTTCAGCTTTCTTACACTCGCCACTTGTTTGGTAATTTCAATTAATTTGGTGGGAAAATCAGTCCTTTTATGCCAGACTAAAGGTGGGAGACTGCTACATTTTTTAGTAACTGCCTTACACTTCCCACTTTTTATGGTAATCCGCAATGAACTTTGCTAGGGACTAGTCCTTCTTGGCTCTCACTTTCCCTTCATGTGATATTCTGATATTATGGTTAGTATAATCGACTGTATGGACTGATGTCTCCAACTATCTGTTTGTACTATCCCCGAACAAGCAAAATTTCCATTATGCACCAGGAAGACAGTGAACATGGGAACGTGCTTGCATATTGTCACTTTGATGCTCCAATAATGGTCGATTGAGTATATTATTCTCAGTTTATTTTTTCGAAGCACCTGATGCAACATTTACTTAATTCCAAGCTTGCGGCCTAAGATAAGCTGTGTGGTAATCGATCGAGCCGCTTACCTATTCTTTATTTCGTGGTATGGAAAGCCCTCCCAGGCGAATAAATACTCAACAGTAGTGTACTGCTTCGCTTTGTCGTGCTGTGTTGAGCTGGCGGAAAGTCCTATTGGAGGCTGAGCTCCATGGAGCTCGGTATTCCAAAAAAAAAAACATTTTCATGTTTTCAAATTTCAAGATATGGTTCGTCAAAAAATTTCAAGATATTGTGAGACATTTCTCATAATATTATTCAGTTCCTACATTTTACCATAATCTTCATCTCTTCTCTTAGCTGCTCTGGACATCCCTTGTTGAAGTTTATGAGGAGTGTTGAGATTTTGGAGTGTGTAGATTGCATGGGTGGTGATCTTTAGACCAAATGATCCAACTTTCAGTACATGGGAATTATAGAACTTCCATCGGACAATTCTAACAATGAGATCAGACAACATAATCCGAGAACAACTGTAGTGAAGTTGAGAAACTAAAGTCGTTTCTAACTAAGAGCGAGATGTTCAAATTGAAAAAAAACTAAATTGTTCATTACCTGCTTTGTTGCGTTGGAAAAAAAGTAAGTTGTGTTATTGAAATTATTGTTAGATAGAAGAAATTACTTACAAGATGCAACATATTGAAATTTTCTAATCGGTGGACACAAATTTTACCGTATCAGAAACAAATAAGTTGTTACATTTGTTAGATCCAAGCATATTTGACATGGACGGCAATAAAGTTTTGGCAAGCAAAGAATCCCCGATGTTGTGGATCCCATGTTTGCTTGAACCTTGACTCCCCTTGGGCGTACTCAGATGAGGAAGAAGTGCTCCAATCATGTATAAATTTACTACATGGTTGAACCTCTCGCGAAGGGATAAGGGTACTGTTTGAGAGCGGCGGAAAAGAGGCGACCCAGTTCTTGGTCCTCTCCGGCGAAATCCGCCGCTCCCCTTCACCTCTGGTCGCCGTCTCGGCGCCGTGAGGTGGAGGGGAGCTCCGTGATCTCGTCGTGTGTGGATAGATAGGTTTAGGTTCGGTTCCCGGGCGGCGGCTACGAAGACGGTGGCGTGGACGTCGGTGTTTGGGTGTTTGTCCTCCCCTCCTTTCCCCGTTCCGGCGTTCGCGCCGGGGAGGTAGTAGAGTTAGTTTGGTGCCGGGGCTTGACCGGCGAGGCGGCGGCGGTGGTCAAGCTATGGCTTTTGTCCTGGATCTTCTTCTCCGCTTCGCTCGCGTGGGCTCTGGCGCGGGCGGTGAAGATTCCAGGTGCTTGTACAGGAGCGTCTTCTGCTCGGGCTCGGATCCAGCACAGGGAAGGTGGTATGTTCGTGGCAGATCCGGTGCGGATTCGTCTGCTGCTGGACCTTGGGGAGGGAGCGCCATGGCCGGTGTTCGTTCAGCGAGCCAAGCTCCGTCGTGCTACGGCGGACGACCTCTCCGGTCTTCTACATGTGTGGGGGTGCTCCCTGTTCCAGGTATGGCGGCGACCTTGCTTCTTCTTCCTCGGCGGCGTTGCTGGCGGTGGACTGCGGCGGCAGGGTCAGTGGTGGTTCAGCTTTCTTGCTGTTGTGTTGGTGTCTCGATTCCGGCTTTCTTGGATTTCGGAGTTCTTCGCCGGCTTTGTGCTCTGCTTCTTCATCGTTCTGCTTCCTCTTTCTCCGGCCGGCCGTGGTGGCGAGGGGAGAAGGGGTGGTCAAGGCGTGCTTTCGGTGCCTCCGGCGAGCAGTGGTGGTGCTCAGTGCAGGGCTGTTTGGGAGAGTGGTGGTTGCGGGGAGGTGGCGCCATGGCCGTGCGCTTTCAGCGATCTTCGGTCCCGTCGCTTGCGGCGGGCGGCTTCTGCGGTCTCTACATGAGTGGGGCGCTTCCTTGCCCGGGGATGGCGGCGGCCTGGCGTCCTCCTCTCCGGCGGTGTTCGGCGTTGGAGTTCGTTCTCAGGCGATGCGGTGGTGCAGCGGCTTCCTCCGGCGCTGCTGTTGTACTGGGTTCCCTCTGCTTGTACTCTGCGTATTTCTGTTTTCTCTGTATCCTTTGTTGAATACGCAGTGTAAATCCTCTCAAAAAAAAAAATTACTACATGGTTTGCCTTGCCCAGTTTCTTTTCTATCCTGATGTCTTCTATTCTCAAAGCTATGACTACTCCACGAGGAAGCAGGTAAGCAAAGGCAACTACCACTGGCATCTTGGACGTTATAACCATGAGTGTGAACCGTATACACTTCTTTTTCTCGACGAGTCAAGAGGATGAAGACGAGAAGTGAAGGGGAGGTGTGTGTGGCCGTGTGGGCATATATAGATGAGCGGGACTTGCAAGAAGATGGTTGATGTCTTAAACGTGGTACTATATTATAGTAGGTGGACTCAATTTGGTTAAGAGCGCTGGGACACGTGAAGCAGGCAGTGACCAAATCTTCAAGGCAGAGTACAGTGGTATTGGGCTTCTCCAGAGCCCATATTGCGTTTGGGTTTTCATGGAGGCCTGCGAAGGCCATGCCCATGCCGTGCACACCGGGAGTTTTGGTGGGAAATCCACAACTCACTAAGCATTGCGGGCCTTCTCTATCAGTGTCCACACCACACAGTGGACGCCAAACCCTTCTTCCCTTCCCCGTCTTCTCCCGACTTTTCCCCACCTCCTTTCTCCCTTCTCCCGTTCAATCAACGAACAACAGCAGCAAGTCGGCGACGGCAAAGCAGGCGGAGGCAGCGCACGCGAGAGGGGGCGCAATGCCGCCTAAATCAGACAGCAAGTAAGGTATGAGCCCAGCCGATCCAACCCCCGCCTCATAACCCCTGATTTGACCACTCCCCACGATTCCTCCCCCAATTCCAACGATCGTTTGCTCGGTCTCGTATGTACATCTAAATTTCCTGTTACCGGTTTGCTATGCAAGAATCGTCCTCACCTACGTCAACGAGGTAACAACCCCCTCTGCTAAAAACCCACCCCCAAATTGCCTGCTTCCGGTTAGGTTTCACCTTGTGCTTGCTGTCGTGCTTTCCGACAGATAACATGTCGCTAAGAGTCTTGCCTATAGAAGATAAACAGTTGGGGAAAAGCAGTCGGCAAAAATTTTGCCGACAAAATGGAACTTATGCCAACACACAGTCCACCGACGCCGACACATAGCCTCTTGGGTGTATACCTTCCTTATGCCAACAGACGACCAGTTGGTGTTTATTGAACATACGCCCTCACTCGCTCTGTAGGTATGGTTGTGTCTAGGCCCACAAATGTTATGTGGTCATTTATTCAACCTACACCCACACATATCATGTAGAAGTATGAGCCACCTTTGCCGACACATACAGTGTAGGCATATCTTATGCCAACACATCAAGCAGATGCCTCCATCGTCTCGTTCCGCCTCTAGTTTTTCCCTGAAATTTTTCAATCGTGTGCCCATGTCTTTGCAATGCGCGCGGAGGGTTGCTCGTTGTTCGCCAGGTGGAAACCTACGCTGAAACTTCCTCTGTCTGCGTGAAATCTGGAGACAATTGGACTGTTGTACCATGGTATAGTGCAAGTCGCCACCGAGTTCTTTTGCTTGAAGCTGGTCACTCCTGGACCGCACTCGGTTGTGTAGCAAGTGTTCCAATCATGTATAAATTTACTACATGGTTTGCCCTTCCCAGTCTCTTTTCTATCCTGATGTCTCTAATTCTCAAAGCTATAACTACTCCATGGCTAAGCATTTAATCAAAGGCAGCATTGGAATCTTGTGTGTCTTCACTATGAGTGTAAACCGTATACACTTTCTTTTCGCGAGGAGGGAAGGGGAGGTGTGTGTGTATATATAGATGAGCGCGACTTGCTTGAAGATGCGTTGATGTTATGAACGTGGTACACTGGTACTATAGTATGGTAGGTGCTCACAAAATACATTGTTTTTTTCGAGGAAAACTCACAAAATGCATTTTTTTAGGGAAAACTCATCAAATCCTCCAGGCAGAGGCTGTGGTACTGGGCTTCGCTAGAGCTCCATTGTGTTTGGGCTTTCATGGAGGCCTGCGAAGGCCACGCCCATGCCGCGCATGCGAGGAGTTTTGGCGGGAAATCCACGCGTAAGTGAAAACCGCGGGCCCCTTCTGTCAGTGAGACGCATCACAGTGGAGGCCAAACCCTTCTTCCCTTCCCCGTCTTTCTCCCCCACTTTTTTCCCCACCTCTTTTCTCCCTTTGTCCCGTTCAATCCACGAACCCCAGCAGCAGTCGGCGCCTCGGCGGCGGCGAAGCAGGCGGAGGCAGCGCGAGAGCGGGCGCAATGCCGCCTAAATCAGACAGCGTGGAAGGTATGAGCCCCGCCTATCCAACGCCCCGCCTCGTAACCCCTGATTTGACCACCTCCCGCGATTCCTCCCCCGATTCCAACAATCGTTTGCTCGGTCTCGTCTTTGTATCTGAATTTTCTGTTACTGATCTTCCTACTATTTTCCTATGCAGGAATCGTCCTCACCTACGTCAACGAGGTAACGCCCCGCTCTGCTAAAAACCCTCTCCTGAAACCCCCAAATTGCCTGCTGTCGGTCAGGTTTCACCTTGTGCTTGCTGCCGTACTTGCGCGATAGGGTTGGGAGTTTTCTCTCCCGTCATGCATCTTGTGGGGGTTTTGTCCCCTGTGAGAATGGTTGTAAACTTTAGCAGGGTTGGCTCTTTCTATTGCAATAGATGGTAGGCAGGATCTGCCGCAGTTTAGATGCATGTTATATGTCAGGAGCGTGTAATGGAGTATCTTTCTTTTGGGGGACAAGCGACATATTAAGGCGATAATCAGCACACACATATGATTTGTGCTTGTTATCGTCCATATTTGCTTTATGTTATGTTAAAAAACACAATCTTCAGTCTAGTTAATCGATCTATGTGCATTTCATTACTTTGTTTATCATAGGGGTTGACACAACTCCAGATGACTCAAGCTGTGCTATTCTTCAGTTCACACCTGTCTTTGGAATTTTGTGCTGATTGCTAAGATTGAGAGTTGTCTCAACTCAATAAAAAGTCTCTTTTGAACTATTTCCCCTCTACTTAACTATTTCATCTCAATTTAGCACTATCTGTTTGCGATTGTTTACGAAAAGTATCCTCTGAGGCTAACTGTGACTGGAAAAAGGTCGCTTCAAGTGCTTACAAATGGAGACACTATTATTTCCAGATCAGTTTTGCACTTCAGTATAGGATTTTTTTATGCATCAGGAAGGTTTCATAAGTGTATGCATCTGAAGCGTTGGTGCATTCCTGCATAAGTTTTCATTACCACGATTAGTTTTACAGAGGCGCTTTCTCTCAGAAAGTGCTCTTACTTTAATTTTGGTTAGGTCCAACCATCCATGCAATGAGAAAATTATTTTAAAAAGGATTTCTATATTGTGCTCGAACTTTATGCAGAATATCAAGAGATGCACAAAGTGATACTCTGTATCCACTCTATTTTGTACCACACCTCCAATCTTTACCTTTGTAGGCAATAGTGTTAAATTAACAATTACTATGATTCTGCAGCAAAACAGGCCATTGAATTCTCAGAATGTAGCTGATGCACTACAGAAGTTCAGTCTTAAGAAGACTGCAGTGCAAAAAGGACTGGATGCATTGGCTGACAGTGGTCAGATATCCTTCAAGGAGTATGGCAAGCAGAAAATCTACCTTGCTCGGCAAGATCAGTTCGACATTCCAAATGGGGAAGAACTTGAGGAGATGAAGAAAGCAAATAGCAAGCTACAGGAAGAACTTGCAGATCAAAAGAAGATTACTAGCGAGGTCGAATCTGGTAAGTTCCATTTGGCGGTAAACTGCCATTTTCGATGTGGTCTTCCTTTATGCAGTATACAATTATTAGTATCTAAGTACTATTCTTATTGCAGAGATAAAATCTCTGCAGTCAAACTTGACAATGGAAGAGATCAGGTCAAAGGAGGCCAAATTGCAAAGTGAAGTATGTGCATGTTCATATGTTTCTTAGTGCACATAAGTGTGTTTGTTCAACCTAGTTTAATAGCAGACCTCATGTTTATGCAGGTCCAGGAAATGGAAGAAAAATTAAATAAGTTGCAGAGTGGTATGATCTTGGTGAAGCCTGAAGACAAGAAGATAATTGAAGAGTCCTTCTCTGAGAAAGTTACCCAGTGGAGAAAGCGAAAGAGGATGTTTAAGGAGCTATGGGATAATATTACTGAGAACAGCCCCAAAGACCAGAAGGAATTTAAGGTTCTTGGTGCCCCTTTTTGCTTTACCCTTTGCACACTTGTTTTATGCATATAAGCTTCTTTTGATTTGAGCATTTGAATGCTACGCTATATTTTTAGTTAATTTGTCGGCACTGCTTATTGCCAGTTAATTTCCTATTGCTGTCTCCCTACCAGCCATCGGACAATGAATAATAGTCGTCTTTGCAGGAAGAACTTGGTCTTGAGTATGATGAAGACGTCGATGTGACCTTCCAACCATACAGTGAAATGCTGGCGAGCCTCAATAAAAGGAGAAAAGTTTCTCGCTGATGATGTAGCATGAGAGTATCTCAGATCAAATGTATGTTACAGCAGTTTTATCAGCCAAACAGCTCCATGGTTTTGCTAATTTCTTAGAGAGGGTGTGTTGTAGTTGGTCCAGACAGACAATGTTGTCAGCTGATAATATTTATGCCCTTGGTACTCTAGCTGGTAGCTTAAGTTATACTAGTTTATCTCATTAAGTAATGAGATTTTCAACCAGTTGTGTAATAGAAACTCTTCACCAGCTTTAATTATCTCATTAATTAATGAGTACAAACATGGCATCTTGCTGAAAACATAAGCTTATGGTTTCTGCTCTCTGCTTGGTGAAAAATTCGAATCGAGTTAATAATCTTTATCTTCCCATTTTTGTATGTACATCACATTCTACAGCAAATCAAAAATGGAGAATTTGCATCATATGACTGTGAACTAACAATATTAGGATATCAAGAAACCATATCTGCTATTGGCATATGGCTGCAGCTGAACTGCTAGTGCCCTCTGTTTGTCCTGACTGGAGCCAGCCTCGGCCTGTACCTGTCATCGGGGGGCCGGACCTGGCTCGTGAGAGCTCCATGGCAGCCTTCGCGGCGGCTGCTGATTCCAATGCGCCGGCTCATCTTCTTTTGCAATCTTTGTAACCAAGTCCAATAAACAGCTGCTCATCTTCTTTTCAAGTGTAGAATCACTACTATAGTTTGGACCACCGTCACAAAGTGGTTGGGTATCCATTACATCTACCCCGTGGATTGGCACCTTGTTTCATCCCTGAAGGAATGGTGGGCGGATGTGATCAATGGAAGAAGCCACAATCCCAAAGCCCTGGTGTCCATTGCAATGCTCATCTCGTGGAAGATTTAGTGGAGACAAACGCCAGGTCTTCCGTGATCAGTCCTCCACCTTGGCGATGATTGTGACTAAGATTAAAGAGGAGGTTAGGTTGTGGTCCTTTGCGGGGGTAAAGGCTTTGAATATTTTGATGTCGCGAGAGTAATCCTTTTATTTTGGAGCCGGGTTTCTCACTCGTCCGTGGCTTGTAATACCTCTAAAAACTTCTTAATCAATGAATATGTCAAATCTTTTGCGATGTTTCAAACAACAAATGTGCCGCCTCTCGTTGTCCTGGTTATTCGTCCTCTGGCTGTGGTTGGAGTACCCGGGGTTCCTCGTGCGAGGGGTTGTGAAGGAAACAAAGTGTTTGCTCCATCTTCTTAGCACTCTTAGTTGCAGCAGCCTTGGATGCCCCTCCATTCACGTTTCCGTCAGTCACCATTAGCACAACAGGAACCTCCAGCTGAACTGCCACCACCGGCGGAGGAGCTGTCACAACCGGAGCCACCACTTCAGCCACCGCAGGTACTGCCAATTGTTTTTTTTTTGACGGAAGCAGCAGCGCTGCTTCATTTTGTATAGAAGAATAAAGAATAAGGTTTTACAGATGTAACAATTACATACGCACCGGAATTCTGAGACAGCAAGTTAAGTAACAGAAAGAGTACAGAAAGAGTACAAGAAGCTTTAAGCACTAGTCCGGCTCGCGTGGTCTTTGTCCCAGGTTTCCAATCCTGCTTCGGCCAGCCTGATGCCAGGTAGCAGCTTCGTCAACGAGCTTGCTAAAAACCATATTAGTAGTTGAGCAAACATTGTTGAATGTGCGGGCGTTCCGCTCTTTCCAGATGGACCAGCAGACCAACGTGATGACAGCGTTGAGGGACCTGGCTGCATTCTTGGACCTAATCGAAACATGGTGGAACCACCACTGACTGAGATCATCCGCATCTACCGGCTTAGGGTCCAACGTGATCTGCAGTTTTGCCTGGACCAAGTCCCAAATCTGAGCAGAAAATGGGCAGTTCAGCATAAGGTGGACGCAGGTCTCGTCTCCTGCCAGACAAAGCTTGCAAACCGGATCACACGTCCAGCCACGCTTCAACATGTTATCCGTTGTAAGGCATCGGTTGAGTGAAGCCAGCCAGGCAAAGAATTTACACTTCAGAGGGGCATCAGAATCCCAAACCGTTGACTCCAACAAAGATCTTGTGCGTCCTTCGAACTGGATCAGGTAAGCAGATTGCACCGAGAAGATTCCATTAGCCGTCCACTTCCACTTCAATGTATCCGGCACATCCTGGATGAGCTGAACATGTTGGATGGCTTCCCAAAGCTCAGTGAACTGTATGACAGCGAGAGGTGAAAGGTTGTGCTTTAGATGACGAATCCAGCGATTGTCGAACATGGCCTCTTTGATGGTCAGGCTTCTTTTGGTGCAGTGCTTGAATAGCTCGGGCCAAACATCTTTGAACGGCTGTGGCTTTAGCCATGGAACATGCCAGAAGCTGGTTAATTCACCATTGCCGATTTGAAACTGCACAGAAGCAAAAAACAGGGTCTGAACCTCGGCGTCCACAGGTAGGGGTAGGCCTATCCAGGGCTTGATAGGACCCATCCAGCTCTGCCAAAGCCATCGAATTTTCAGCGCAGAGCTGTGCAGTTGTAGGTTAAGAATGCCAAGCCCTCCAAACTCCAACGGGGAGCAAACTAGCTCCCAGTTTACAAGGCACTTGCCTCCAGAAGCAACATCTTTTTGTGCCCACAAGAAAGCTCTGATAATCTTGTTCACTTTGCGGAAGAACCACTTCGGTGCTTGGATGGCAATGAGCTGAAAAATGGGCATGGCACAAAGTACTGTCCGAACTAAGGTTAGACGACCACCCGACGAAGAAGGCATTTGCCAAGCCGAAACCTTCTTGATCAGCTTATCCAGCGGAGGCTGAAGGTCGGTCCGGCGTAGTCTGCTGATGGCCAGAGGCATTCCAAGGTAACAAGTGGGGAAAGATCCTAACTGGCAAGGAAACTGACCCAGGATGGAAGCAATGTCAACACCATCACATCGGATCGGCAGACAGGAACTCTTTGTGAGATTGGTATGCAAACCAGAAACCAGTCCAAACAGCTTGAAGATTTGATGTACAGCACTGACTTCAAAGGTGGTTGGGTTTATGAACAGGGCCACGTCATCAGCATATAAGGAGGCCCTAAAAACCACCGGTTGTCGACCGATGGCCTTGAGAATACCAGTGTTCTCTGCTGAGGCTAGGCAGGCTGCAAGGCACTCCATAACATTCGCAAACAGCAGGGGGGACAAGGGGTCTCCTTGCCGCAGACCTCGTCGATGAAAAATTGGTTCCGAGAGAGTGCCATTCACTAGGATTTTCGTGGAGGAGGAGCACAAGAGACAACTGATCAGGTTTCTAAATTTGCGCCCAAAACCTCTCGCTTCCAAAACCTCCAACAGGAATTCCCAGGACACAGAGTCAAAGGCTTTCTCTATATCCATTTTCAGGAAAAGAGCTGGGTATCGCTTTTGCTGGAGAGACTTGACCAACCCCTGGACATAAGCGAAGTTGTCATGTATGGTTCTTCCCTTGATAAAGGCGCTCTGACATGGTCTGATCAGCTCCGGCATCCGAGGCTGCAATCTTCTAGCAAGCATCTTGAGGATGAGCTTAGCAAAGCTGCTGATTAAACAGATGGGTCTGAAGTCTTTTGGGGCAGCCGCATCAGGTTTTTTGGGGATCAGCACCATAGTGGCATCGTTGAGAATGCCCAACTTATTGCAGGCCAAGGCATCAACTTGATTTACAGCAGCCATGACATCGTGCTTAATGATAGACCAGCATCTCCGAAAGAACAGACCTGTATATCCATCCGGGCCTGGTGCCTTCTCTGGAGCTAGGTCATTGATGGCAGCAAGAACCTCGGATTCAGCAAAGGGAGCGTCGAGCTCATGCAGGTCAAGAGGTTGGATTCCCAGTTCCTGAAATTTTAACTTTGCACTCCGAGGGGAGGAGTGACCAATCAGATCATCAAAAAAGTTCCAAATGATCTCCATTTTAGCTTCTTCGTCAGCTACCGGCACCCCATCATGTAAAAGCTGTGGGATGTAATTTTTCCTTCTTCTTGCCGAGGCTTTGAGGTGGAAGAAGCGGGTGTTGGCATCTCCCTCCTTAACCCACTGCACTCTCGATTTCTGCCGCCAAAGGGAGCGCTGCAACGCCGCAATACCCAGGAGATTGACCTTCAGCGTAGCCCGCAGGCAACGTTCATCATCCGAGAGTGCCCTGCAGTCCATAGCCTCGTCCAGCCTTAGAATTATCTCAGACGAGATGGTGGCTCGCAGCTGTAAATCCCCCATCATCTGCGAGCTCCAAGATTTCAGATGTTTTCCAAGTCTGGATAGTTTGCAGCGTAATCTGACAAAGGCATCAGAATGGTTCACCGGTGGAGCCCAGCTATTTGCCACGACCTCCATAAAACCCTCAAGCTGAACCCATCTGTTCTCAAACCTGAATTGGCGGCACGGCACAAAAGCAGAGTCAAAAGACAGGAGCATTGGGCAGTGATCAGATATGTCCGAGGAGAGAGCTTGCAGGAGACAGCCTGGAAATAAATCATTCCATTCAGCATTGTACAAGACCCGGTCCAGCTTTACCATGACAACATTAGCTTGCTCATTTGACCAGGTGTAGCGGCGTCCATGCAGGTACAGGTCCAACAACTGTAGTTCGTTGATGAACCGACAGAATGCAGCCATGGTTCTTCGATTCACATTAGTAGAGCTCTTCTCCTCAGCCGAGGCAATCAAGTTGAAATCCCCGCAGACAATACATGGGTAATTGAGAGGCACTAGCGGTTGCAGGTCAGTCAAGAAACGCAGCTTATCAGCCTCCAACTGAGGGCCATAAACAGAGATCAGGCGGAATTGTGCTCCGGAGCTTCGGATCACACAATCAATTGACACCCAGTTTGCACAGATGTGGGGGTTAGAAGCATGAAACAAATCTCCATTCCAAGCCAGTAGCAGTCCACCTCTCGTGCCATCAGCAGGTGCAAACACGAAATCAGTGAAACTGACACCACAAGCATCTTGGACCAAACTTAGAGACACAGCACTGAGCTTCGACTCTTGAAAACACACGAAAGAAGCTGAGTTGGCTAACACAACAGACCTAATGCGGAGACGACGAGCTGGGTTGTTGAGTCCCCGGACATTCCAAACTAGCAGATTAATCACTAACATAGGAAACTAATTCGACAGATACCGAGACGCACAAGCAGACTACTGGGTCTTCGTCTTGCGCCTCCCCTTGCCTCCCGCCTCACGAGCAAGAACGGTGAGGGCCTTGGCTTGCGTCTGGCTGACGGGGTGCCGGAACGCCTTCTTGAGCTTGCCCACCGCTTCTGCGTCATCGTCGTCGGAATCCCCTGCCTCCGCAATCGCCATGCCTCTCTTGCTCATGATGAGGCGGCGAGCTAGGCGGAGAGACAGATTCCCCCTTGCGCAGCTGGAAGTCGCCTTCCTGTTCTGTATGCGGCGGCTCCGGTGAACGGCAGAGGCCGCCGCCCTGTCGGATTTGGGGGCGCGTGGGGTACGTGCTGGGGCGGTGAGAATGGCTGGCGTGGTCGGCTCTGCAATGCTGTGGATGAACTGGGCGATGGGTTGGAGATCGTTGACCATCGAGCCCAGATCACCTAGGTTCGGCAGCGGCCCACCCTCAGTGGTGCGGCCCATCTCAGCTCCGGCCTGCGCAGCAATGGGCTGGGTCTCACCAGGCTGGCCCACCTCGGCCTGCACCGCGCTTGGGGCGACCCTTTGACCAGTCAACTCGTGGTCCACGCTGTCCTCCAGGCCCACCTGCATGGCAGACACAGAGACCGCGTCGTGCGATCCCTCCGAATGGCAAGGCGGCAGGTCCGGTTCCATTGCCGCAGTCGCAACAGGAGCCGAACTCGTGAAAACAGGGAGCTCGCCAGTAGCAGGCTGCACAGCGGGCGTCTGCAGCTCCGCACTGCCAGCCAGAGAGGCGACCGGCTCGTCCAGCACGCCATCTCCACGTGCCAGATCAGCACAGGCCACAGTGAGGCCCTCGGTTGCAGGCTCCGTCACAACGGCGCCAGGGCCGTCAGCGCCGGCGTCACCACTGTGAGGCCCAGTGGACGGTACCAAGACGACGGCGTTAGGGTTCGGCGCGGCCGCCGTGATCCTTGGCAGCACGTTGCCGTGCGCATCGACTCGGAGGAAATGGCCGGAGTAGCGGCGGTTGCTTCCGCGGCGCCGCCGGCGGGCGGCCAGATCCGTGGCGATGTCATTGTTGCTCCGCCGCTGCCAGAGGTCGTCGGGGTAGCCGCGTGCCCAAGGAAGAGGGCGCTCCTCGCCCTCCTCTAGGCCATCATCATCTTCGCCGCTTCCCGCCGCAGGCCAGCGACCGATCGGCCGTGGACGCGGAGAATGGTACGTCAGGGCATCAACATGCACCAGAACGTGCTGATGTAGCAAGCGCGACGGAGCGGCCGGAACACAGCTGCAGGGCGCCGCAGCGGCTCCCTCCAAAGCGAAGCCCGGCAGAGCGACGTGCGCGAGCGGATCGTTGCACGGTGGAGGCCGCTCGCGCATAGTCATGATAGCCATCGTCGGAATCTCGTCGGGATCATCTACCCAAGCCTTCACAATGAAATACGACATGTCATCCTTATCGATGGTCTCAGCAGCTACCTCAAAGATGTCGCACTCCGGGATGGCGCGCTGCACGGCGTCCACCGTCCAGTCGAACGGCAGCACTCCTTCCAGGAACAACCGCACACTCCAACGATAGGAGTGCGAGGTGGCGAAGGAGAGGCGGTTCCAGCGACGCACTAGGATCGGAGTGCCACGGAAGTGGACGACTTGAGCGGTGACCACCATGTCGAAGAAGCGCTGGTGTGCAAAGCGCACGAAGAATGAGCCCGTGGACGGCGCCAGGGATACCTGAAAAGCACCATGAGGGAGATCGGGGAACTCCTGCAACAGAGCGTCAACAACGTTGGCCGGGATCAGCGTCGGGCAGGTGCCCGAGACGGTGAGGATGAGCGCGGAGCGCCGCAGCCGCGCCTCCTCGTCGAGCAGCTCAGGGGTCAGATCTACCATGCAGCGCGTGGTGCGTCCACGCCTCAGACCCTCATCACCACGGGGGTGAGCGGCGTTGCCGTTGGCCGCCATCGGACGAGCTGCGGGAGCTCGAGGGGGACGGACCTGGGGCTGCGTCGGTGGCGGCGGCGGCGGTGTCGGCGGTGTAGCTTCCGGACCCGAGGAAGAGGGAGCAGCGTGGGGCGGCGAGGGCGGGAACAGCAGCCTAGAATGGATGGAGGGCTGCGAGCCGTCGGGGTGCCCAGGCGGGAAGATCAACCTGGAGTGGGCTGGGAGCTTGTTGCCGGCGAGCGCGGCGTCGAGCGCAGAGAGCGGGATGCGAGGGAAACGTCGGTCAGGGCAGGCGCGCGCACTATGGTGGTGGCGGTGGCAATGCAAGCAACGGGTGGGATTTGGGCAGAAGGCAACCCTATGGTTCAGCTCAAGGCAGCGGAAACACCTGCCGGCCATGGCGATTTTAAAGGCCGAGGCGCCATTAATGCCAGTAGATGGCCGTTGGGGCACCGCGTTAGATGCGTCCAGAAGCGGCATCTCGGGAGCGCGCCTTCTCCCACGGCTCTTGACCACTTGCCATTCCGATGAAAGGACTGGAGCGGGCGCAGGCGCGCGCAGAGGCGGCGAACGGACCATTGGAGCACGCGGAGCAACGACCATGGATTGGAGGCGTGGGCGGGCCAGCGTGGGTCTCTGCTGCCCCGGCGAACCCTGCGGGCGGGAGGGCGACCCAAAGGAGAGCACGGCAGCGAAGGATGGGCGTGCAGACACGCCAGGAGGGGAGCAGGATCCCTCGAGGTCCGAGCTGCCAGCGGAGAGACAGATGCGCTCTGAGGACGAGTGGGGCTCGAGCGGAGAACCCATGCGAGGCAAGCAGCGCTGAACGGCGGCGAGGGGATGGGCGCCGCGCCGTGGCCGAGGAGGCCACCGGCGGCGCGAGGGCGGCGGGGGAGGAGCTACGCTAGGCTAAGTAGAACGGCCTCGGAGGAGAGAATCCCCGGCTTAGCTCTATCTCACTGCCAATTGTTTCGCAGCAACCTGGTGCGCCCCTTGCACTTGTTGCAAAACTAAGCCATGAAGCAGTCGAGGCAGAAGCTTTTAATGGACCTGTTTGGAAGAGCGCGTCACCAATCTCGTGGGTGCTCTTATCATTTATAAATTGACGATGTCAATGGGTCCGCCTAAGTTTTAATATCCTGATGCCTTCCATTCTTAGAGCTATGCACTACTCCATGAGGAAGCAGATAAACGCCATTGGCAATGACTTCATAAGATCTATCATTCTTGTATACCATGACTATATGACTTCGAGTCTAAACTGTATACACTTTCTTTTTGCAATAGTCAAAAGGGTGAAGGTGAGGTTAGCTTGTTAGGAGTGAAGGAAAGACTTGTGCGTATATATATATATGAGTGTTACTGACAAGAAGATGCATTGATGCTCGTAAATAAGAGATGTTACTGTGGTACTCTACAATGGTAGGTCCGTAGATGGACCAATATATTGCATTGGTTACCACGAGTGCGGGACATGTAAAGCAGACAGCGAACACGAGTACAGTACTCGTCGTAGTCCGATGGTATTGGGCTTCTAAGGGCATCTCTAGCCGATCCCTTATAATTTAGAGCAGAAAACGGCTCCTCATACTTAACTTCTTATAATTTGAGGAGTTAAAGGGCCGATTAGATCCTTTCATGTTACTTTTTAAACTTTCATGATATTGATGAGAATATGATGATCAAAAAGTTAATGCCGATTATTTATACCTCGGTGATCTGACCATACTCTCTTTTCGTATTTTATGTTAAGTAATATATTAACTGATACATTTTTTCTGTGAGAATGTGACTAAATTGCATATGAACGTTAAACCAAAGAGTGTTGGTCCGAAAATATCAAGCAGGAGAGTATCAAGTTATGGGATAATATTACTGAGAACAACCCAAAAGGAATTTAAGGTTCTTTTTGCATCTTTTTGTTTCACTCTTGCACACTTGATTAATGCATATAAGCTTCTTTGCATTTGAGCATTTGAATTGCAGGCTGTAATTGGTAGTTAATTTGTTGTCACTGCTTATCATCAGTTAATTTTTTTATTTATGTCACCCTACCAGCCATCGTACCATGAATACTGTTCGTCTTTACAGGAAGAACTTGGTCTTGAGTATGATGAAGATGTCGATGTGACCTTCCAACCATAAAGTGAAATGCTGGCGAGCCTCAATAAAAGGAGAAAAGTTTCTCGCTCATGATGTAGCATGAGAGTATCTCAGATCAAATGTATGTTACAGCAGTTTTATCAGCCAAACAGCTCTAATTTCTTAGGCAGGGTGTTTGTTGTAGTTGGTCAAGAATCCAAGACAGACAATGTTGTAATATTTATGCCCTGGGTACTCTAGCTGGCAGCTTAAGTTATACTGTACTAGTTTATCTCATTATGTAATGAGGTTCTCAACAAGTTGTGCAATAAAAACTCTTCACCAGCTCTAATTATGTCTGCAAACAAGGCATCTTATACTGAAAACATAGGCTTACAGTTTCTGCTCTCTGCTTGGTGAAAAAATCGGAATCGAATTAATATTTACTCTCTCATTTTTCTATGTACATACCAAATCAACAATGAAGAATCTGCATCATATGACTGCGAACTAACAATATTACGAGATCAAGAAACCATCTCTGCTATTGACATATGGTTGAAGCTAGAAGAACTGCTAGAACCCTCTGTTTGTCCTGACTGAAGCCGGCCTCGGCCTGCTCCTGGCTGGATCACGCTGTTCTACGCGTTTCAGTTCTTTCTCTCCTATGTCACCATCACGCTCGAATGTCTTGGCATCCGCCAGATCCTCGCCGCCGCCGTGGAGCATCCCGTCGTAGGTGTGCGCCCTTCCCGGCTTCCTCCTGTACCTGTCGTCGGGGCCCCCAGACCCGGCTCGCGACAGCTCGATGGCAGCCTTGGCGGCAGCCGCTGCCGTGGCCGCCGATTCGAACGCGGCCTGCGCAGCCGCTTCCACGTCTTTGAATGTCAGCGCCGCGTGGGCAGGGACGACGCCGTCTCCTTCCGTGTCTTGGTCGGCTTGCGGCGTCGTGCGCCGCCTCTCGTCGTCCTGGTTATCCGTCCTCTGGCTGTGGACGTTGGAGTAACGGGACTCCTCGTCGTTGTGAAGGCGCACGGGGATCTCCTTCTCGGCGCCGATCTCGAGGAGCACCATCTGCCGGCTCTCCAGCGTCGGCTGCTTCGTCGACAGCTTCTGCACGATCTTGGTGTCGATCCCGCACCCGCTGCGCAGCTCTGCTGCCGCGGCGACGAATCCCCTGCCAAACTTCGCCGCGAGGAGAGCCCGCACCTCCTGCAGCTCCGGCAGGTCCCCGCATCTGGCGGCCGCGTACACCAGCCCGCGGCCGCCTCCCGCAGCTCCTCGGGGCAGTCGCGGTGGTCGTCGAGGAGCGCGGCCCGGTCGGCGATGAGGTGGCAGTAGGAGTCGAGCATGTCGAAGGCGTCGAGCACGTCCCGGTCGCGGACGACCTGCTCGGCTCGGAGCAGGGCGCGGTCCGGGTGGCCCAGCCGGAGCAGCTGCTCCACGTCCCCGCGCGCCTGCGTGCACCGCACCTGCCGGTGGCCCCGCGCCACCGCGATCCGCTTCGTGGCGAGGCCCAGGAGGGATTTCAGGCGCGCCGTCTGCTTCGTCGTCCGCCCCAGCAGCACGTCCATCGTCCTCCCCATGGCGATCGGTAACCGCTGAACTGATGAGCGCCGGTGGAGTGCCGAGTGCGTGCGGGGAGCAGGCGGTTCTGGGTTGGTGTTATATAGTACCGCGTGACGCTGGCGCTGGCGCTGGCGCGGCGGGGAAGTGTGAAATTGGGAGGTGGTCAATTAGCGAACGGGGAGGATTACTTGTGGTTTTGGAGATGGCTTGCTTTGTGGCGAAGCGAAGCGAGGCCGACGTGCATTTAAACGTCCGAGTGGCAAGACGCGTGAGGGAGAGGGGCTGCCCGCGAGACTGGTTCCGTTCGGCCGGGGCCAAGACCAACGACTCGGATACCGACCGGCCGCGGGCGAGACCGGTCTCGGGCTCGGAATGCACGGGTGTCACGCTCGGCCCGGGGGGTTTGTTCGGGGGGAAAAGTGCAAAATAAACCTTAAATTTGTAGCACTTGGCTAAATTGAAGCTCCGCCGCCACTGTTGAGGACGTACCCAGAGACTCAGTGTTACAAGCTGGAATTTACTGCAAAACGTGTTATTGCCTTGGGGTTCCCGTTAGGCATGTAGACGGACGCCCGCTCCGACTAAAACATGTGTCCGCCACGTTCTGTATCTAACTGATTCGCTTAACAATTAGCTTGTCAGGTTGCTGATCATGAACTAACTGCATTGCCTAGCGGACGTCCGCCCTGTCCGTTGGACCGGCCGCTTGCATCCCTAGTTCCCGTCCACCACTATGGCTTCTGTAGGAGAAAACATTGGGGCCGAAGGACACGACCTTAATTGTTTCCCCACTCGTCGCCGATTCAACCCGATTTTAACCACTGCCACGTCGGTGAAGTCAACCTCGAACGTAATGTTCGAATTAGACCGGGATTGTCAAGTTTGAGTGCCAATTTTCAGGATTTAAAGTTTGGGGTTCAATTTAGCTAAGACCTACTCCCTCCGTATCAAAATATAAGATTTTCTAACTTTTTTTGTGTTTCCAAATCTATTACTAAATGAGTTACTAAATGAGTGAATCAACACACTAAAACATGTCTACATACGTACGAATTAGGACACACACAAAAATGATAGAAAATCTTATTTTTTGATATGGAGTGAGTACGAGTTTAAAGTTTATTTTGCACTTTGAGAGGAATGCACCCAAGTGTATTCCGAGCGATGGAAGCCATTCGGGTAGAGAGGATTAACTCTGTTCGGACTAGATATCTGGAATCTAGTCCTCACTGACTGAAAAGCTCAGCTCCCTATGGGGTACGCCCTCCGGGGTAGTTACGCCACTGGTTGGGAGGCACGGAACATTGCTAGAAACAAAGATATCAGATGGATAAGAGGATGAAGAGGATCACCCCAAAAAAGTGGCTACTGCTATTTGCGATATTTTACATTGTCTCTGCGACCGAGGAAGATTTGGGCCGCAACCGCCACGTTTTACGTGCGTGCACACTCCCCCGCGATTCAGTGCGCGCGTTCGTTTTTTCCTTCTTCTCCTTTGACCGGGCAACCACGACTTCTTGATCACGGGGCGAGCCGGAAAGGGCCGGGAAAACGACGGCGACGGTCCGGCGAAGTGTCCGGGCAGATTCCGGCAAAGATTTTGCTGCTGCGCTCTGCGGCTGGGCCCATTGGACACATACAGGGGTGGGTTTCGTTTCGTACGATCCGTAGCACCGCCGACGTCGACTGATCGTGTCCTGATCGGCGCTGTTATGGTTGAGCGAAGAACTGCGCGTCTAGAGTCTAGACTGACCCTGGATTGCTACGGCGCACGGGCAATGGTTTTTCTCCGTGGAACCTTGTGGTGTTCATCGATTTCTACTTACCGATGGCTTGTTTCTCTTACAGATAGTCTTCCACCAACAACCATGATTTTATAGTGGTTGCAAATTAACGTATCGTAGTTGTAGCTGTACACAAAACACAGATATATGGATACACGTACACGAAATGTACTGACAATTGGAGGTAGGGGATGTCAAGTCTGGGGTCAGCTAAAGGAACAAGCACTCCATTAGCGATCAAAGATGAGACTTGGTTCACAAAATTTCTGATCGTTGATCATGAAACGAATTGAAAAATTCCAGATTTTTTTTTTTTTTGCAAATTAGAAACTGTCGAAGAGGCTTGTTCATTGAAAATCCTTTCATTTCTTTCTTTCCACAGTTCCCACCAAGCGAGAGCCACCACCGAATTCCAACGACTTGCGCCGCCACTCGCATGGCCATCCAGGTCCACCAATCGGACAATTTGGGAGAAGACATCCATCCCGCCGGTGGAGCCAAGTAAATACGAGCAAAGATCAATCTCCACACATGACGTGCATATGAATTCAACAGAAGATGCACTGCAGATTCTGGCTGAAGAAGGCAAAGGGGGCAAATCGGATTATTGTGCCATTCACCTTTTTGAAGATTATCTGCGGTGAGGCATCGCACCAGAACGGCTAACCACGCAAGAAACTGGCACTTGCGGGGATCATCGGAATGCCATAAACCGAGTGCGGCTTCAAACTAAATGGTGTACGCCGACATGACTGAGAATTTGCCAGCGTTTGTCCATTTCCAAATCAGAGAATCGCACACATTATCCCGGAGCTCGATGTTCTGCACCGCCTCCCACACCTCCGTGAACTGTTGCCAAATATTTAAAATTTGATTTGTACTTATAATACGGATCTAACGATATCATTTGTATATTTTTAATACAAATAATCTAGTGGTCGAAATCGTGCATCATAGACGAGGAGTAGATTGCTATCATGTTTGAACTTAAGAGTACATCCAATGTGATTTTGCAATGAAATAAATGTGATTTTCCAATGAAAGAATGGTCAACATATATAGATCTGCTGGATCTTGAAAATAAAAATAGTCTGTAAAATGAAAACCGTGAAGGTCGACGTGTGTAGTTGAGGAAGCGCTTTCGTCGGGTGTCCTCATAGTATGTTCCATAAATGTTTGCTCTTTCGTGAAATCCTTTTCACAGTGGCAAAAATGAACCAACGTAGTTAATGCCAGATTCATAGACTGATTGATCCGTGTGGCTAGCCGCTAGCCTCCAATTCTCGGGGACAACTTGCATAGGATCTAACATTAGGTAGGATCTATTGGATGAATTTTTCTAATACACAAAACATGTTCAAATATTCTCAAAAAAATGGGTAACATACATCTAGGTCATATATGCAACTCCAAAAAAATTCTGCTTCAAATTCGACCTACACTTAGAGAACCAAAAAATAGAAATTTCAGTCCAAATAGTGTGCAACACTATTCACCTAAAATCTGACACTATTCACGGTACAATTTAGCTTTTTTGTTTCTCTGCCTGTATATCGAATTTTGAGCTCAAATTGTGTGGAGTTGTTGAAACAGCATATAGGTATGTTATATAATTTTCGTAGATTTTTTCATAGCATATAAATAGGATTTTTATGACTTGATCTTATGATCTCACCTAGGTGAGATCCTATATAAGTCTCCCCCTCCAATTCTCAGTTCGTCCGACAATCATACGTGTCGTGCACCAAATGGACTGATCCAGCATGCCAGGTACTGTGCCATCCTAGGAAACTTCAGTTCATGCCCTGAACCCTAAACCCGTAGTTGTGCCCTGCCCCGAACTTCAGGTGCTAGTGCTGCAAAGCGCAGTCAGCACTCGCCCGCGTGCGTCGGCTCGTGCTTTACGTACAACTGGCAGCTTATTAGGGCATGTACGATGCAAGATGCTTATAGAGTTGCTTAGCAAAAATAAACCGGTTAAGCACTACACAAGAGAACACCAGGCCCGTCTTTGAGGGTGCACGAGGTGCAAAGCCGTTTAGGGTCTCATTTTTCGTGGGCCCCACATTTATACGCAGTGTATAGAGCGCACGTAAGTTCCGGCCGAGCGGCCCAGCTCTTGCCCTGCTGACGCGGAATCCACGCGCGAGGTCGCGCCATGCGATGGGTCAGCGTCTTAGCGAAACATCAGATATGCACAAGGAGCCTTGGCCTTTTCCCTTCGCGCTACAGGGGAGAAGGGCGATTTCTTGGAACCCACCGAGCGAGCCACCTCACCGGCGGCGTTTCGCCGGGTCCCCCTCTCTCCGTCGGCCGCCTCGGCGGCGGGAGGATGAGGGAGCCTCGAATCTCGTCTAGTGTTCAGCGTAGGGTCGTGTAGGTCTCCAGTCGGCGGCGTCGGGGAGCTGGTGGCGCGGCCGATGCGGAGTTTTGCGGCGGCGCTCTTCCTCTCCGGCGACGGCTCTCTTCGGAGGTCTGGCGTGAAGCTGCTGCCTTCTTCCTGCTCGTAGATCTTCGGATCTGTGCTGCGGGGTTTCCCCTCACCGGCGTCCGTAGAGCGGCGGCGTCGGCAGTGTGTTCGAGTGGATCGTGCTGAAGATAGAAGCCACAGCGTCCGACTCGACGGAGCAAGGTGGAGGCTCCGCGGAGTTCGAGGACTGTCGACTTCCCGTCCGCATGGGGACGCCTCTGAACCAAGGCTGAAGAGAGGTGTTGCGGCGGCGCGCCGGCAGAGCGGCTTGCTTGGCGTTGACGACGACGGGTCCAGGAAGGACTGAGTTGTATTTTCTTATTTGTGTTGGACCTTTCTGTAATGGACTGTGGTTAATGTTTTCAGCCTTTCCTAGCTAATAAAAAAAAAAGAGTGATCGTTCCCTCGAACAAAAAAAAAGCTAAACATCTTATCGGTACAGTACGGACTCCCGAAATTCCTATCGTTGTACCTATAGTCTGACTAGCTGAATGCCCGTGCATTGCCACAGTCCTATAAATTTTTTATGCCATCACCCATGTGTTTCCACGGAATTAATTTAGATATCTACAGAAAGGCCCTGAGTCTTAGTGGCTAGCAAATGAGGTGGTGAGCTAGCAAGTCAGGGATCGAGCCTCACTTCTACCTATTTAAAATTTTGTCCGTTTCAAAAAATATAGATATCTATATACTAACTGTTTAAAAAATGCAATGCTATTGCACTTTTAAACCTGTTTTAAAATCAATTGACCGTTGATATCTCGACATGGCTAGATCTCGGAAATATTTGCCGCTTGGACCGACATTTCAGTAGACTCTACATGACTACATCTCACTCTCCAAATTTCACCGGTCTATATGTTAAATCGATAGAAAGAACAATCCGCATACGGATAATAATAATAATTCATATGACTCGATAAAAAGTACACAAATAAATTTAATAATATGGTGGATGAGTTTTTTCATTAATATATAATTACACTTAGTTTATTTTTTATAGATTTTATACTATATTTACACAATCATTCTATATTGTTTTTATAGCTGGTAACATATTGGTGTGTTGACATGTATTGGGATTGGACGCTTTGGCTCGTTCGAAGACACTGCTAAACACAGAAGCACGTACACTGTACACTGGGCTAGAGGAACTTTTCTAAAAGAAAGCTGGGCTAGAGGAACCAACACGTCTCTCTCTGAGTAAACTCAGCAGGCCAGCACACACATGAACGTAACTTCTCCATCCCCTTTCTAATCTGTTGCTTCTTTTTCCTACTACATGAACGGCGCTGCCGCCTGCGCAGCCGATTCCGGCAGCCCGTGTGGCCAATTAAAACAGCTGCTCACCATCCTGACCCATGACGGCCTCCTCTACCGAATCCACGGCCGTCCTCGCCTCCCTCCTCCCTCCTCCAGACCCCCTCCTTTGGATCGGCCATGGTGAGCAGGGCATCCGGCTCTGCGCAGCCGATTCCGGCAGCCCGTGTGGCCAATCAAAACAGCTGCTCACCATCCTGACTCATCACGGCCTCCTCTACCGAATCCACGGCCGTCCTCGCCTCCCTCCTCCAGACCCCCTCCTTTGGATCGGCCATGCTGAGCAGGGCATCCGGCTCCACGACAATGGCGAGCAGGGCGTCCTTCCCCTCCTCTGGCCACATCAAGCGGGTTAATTTTGCCGTTTCCGAGGGACGAAAATGCAAAAGTGGCGACGACGTACGTACGGTCGGTTAAGCATATTATATAGTAGAGATTATTTCGCACTGTAGCAGCGATTATGGATTGGAAATTTTGAGACCTTGGCACATTCTATTTTGACACAAGAAAGATTTAATGGATTTACGGCAGTACCATTTGAAATCTTAGAGAAGACTAACTACAAAGATATAATTGAAGATTTTATCTCAAAAAATACCAGAGGCTGATACTTTTCAGTAAACATGAGGTTAGTTTATTGCTTTATTGGTACCTTTTCGTATATTTGATATGTGATACAAACTATATACTGCACGTAATAACACATATCGAAGTTGCGCAATAAAGTGAAATTATTTTAGTTGCCATGTAATGTAAATTTTTCAAATTTTAGGCCCCCATTTTACGTTCGCACAGGGGCCCAAATCGCTGGAGACGGCCCTGCTAGATACCTCTCCTATAGAAATAATCATTTATGCTTTAAAATGTTGGTTTGTTTTTGTAAGGTTACATTGTACATGGCCTAATCCTGGCCGGCAGGTTGGACTATTTCTGCGCCCGGTGCTGATCTCGTTGCGTTTAGGGCGTTGATATGGTCCAGATCCAAGTGGCCAAATACCGTTTGGTCTCAAGTCAGACAAGAGTGTCACGAGTCCTGTGTGTTTTTGCACGACTTCCCAGCCAGGCTGCCTGATTTTTTTTTTTTTTTTTTTTGAAGCAAACTTCTGGATATATTAAATGGAAATCACGAGCTTACAAGAAGTCACCAGAAGCAGCACAGCTGTTCCACATTTTACAGAAAAGACCCTGGAAAAACAAAAATTACAACCAAGACCCTCAGGCCTTCTCTGCACAGACAGCTCCGCCGCCGCTCGATCCGCCGCCGTCGCATCACCAGAGATGAAGGCGAAGACGATCGAAGCTGCAGCTGTATCGCCGGAACGGACCTGTAGAGGAAAGCACCTCGTTGAAATCGCCGCAGTGGCCACCCGCCGCGAACAACGGGATCTAGAAGCAGTGCTGACGCCATCGGCGAGGGCGACGCCCCGATACGGTCCGGCGGTCAGGCTACAGACGCCGGCCACAGCCAGCCTGCAGACCTGCAAGAAATCTCCAAGGAACAGCAAGAGAGAAGCTCCTAAACCATCTCCTCCACTCCACAACGACGCCGGAGCACGCGCCGTCAAGATCGAAACTCGAACACCAGATCCAATGGATGAACTCCACAGCCCGCCACCACGGCAACCTCCATAGATCCATCCAAGAAAATCTGGAGCTCGTCGAACCTCGAGCTTATTTCGGAGACACCGGGCTCGCTCCTCCAGCTTCACACGGCACCTCACCGCCACCGCCAGAGAGGGCGAAGCCACAGACCACCAAGCGCAGCTCGGATGCGCCAGCGGCATGCTCCAAACCGGCATAAAGCCAAGCGCCATCAAGGCAAAACCTAGATCTAGCCCTAAAACTACTATGTACAGGGGAGGCCAGCCACCTAAGCCATTCTCACACCGAGCGACAGCGTCGCCGGAGCGAGAGAAGGAAAGGGGCGGCAGCAGCGTACGAGAGTCGACTCTCAACAGTGGCAAGCAAAGGAGAGGGGAAAAGCGGAGGCTGTTGTTGGAAGAAAGGTCAGGCTGCCTGATTTTTCACCGTCCGGATCAACTCGCCTCTTTCTAACTGCAACACCAGCGCGGTTAGCATAGGAACAGGACTGCTCTTACTCCGGCGGACTACACGAACGTCGACTACAAGCGATCACCATGAAATTTAGCAGTTTTCTCTGCGCGCGGCATTGCACGATATCAGCTCGCTAGCTGTTCTTGTATTTTAATAAACGGTTAATCTATCTAGGGGACGTGCCCCAGGAACGACTTCCGTCCGGCGTTCCAAAATTCGCGCTGGAGAGAGAATCGGATGTGCCCCCGCGCCCGCACCATCCCGCACGCATGGCTCCGTAATTACCGGGCGCGGACCCGTTATCACTCCCGACCAGCGTCGTGCGAGACGTGGTGTACCCCCGGACCCACCCGTCAGCGTGATTAGTTCAAATTTCGGGATGCGTGCAAATCACCTGGCGTTATCCCTTTCCACCGCCCCCCATTTTGCTCGCTCGCTCTCTCTTCTCCGCCCTCGCTGGCGAACGCAGAGGCGATTTCTGCGGCTTAGGTTTGCGAGTGCGCCGGAGCCGGTGAGTCGTCGGCCAACGGAGGGCCACCGCGGTGAGTTCTCCTTCCTCGCCCCCTTCTCGCACGCGCGCGTTGGTTTCCAGTCAATTTCGTCGATTCGGGTAGAGGATTTTGGAGTTTCTAGCTGGTTCATCTGTTGTCCGTCGACGGTTCGAGCTCTGCCGTGAGAGGATCTATGTCCTGGTGGTCGTAATTGTACTCTGTTCCACTCGGATTTTGCTGCGAGCGCAGGTGAGGTTCCGTGTTGCGAGAAGAACGGTGGGAGGCGGGGCCTGGGTTTGGGGGGAGGCTTGGATGCTTTTTTTTGCCGGTGCGTTGTTAGTACACTGCTCGAGCTCCGCAGCGAGACGATCTGTCTCGCGGTGGTGTTTTTGCTGTTTGTTCTCCCCGAATTTTTAGCGGTGAGCGGAGGTGCGGTTCCTTGATGCGGGAGGCGGGGCTAGGGATTCGGGGGTGTGTGTGAGGCGCGGTTTATTTTCCCGGTTCGTTGGTTGCAGCGAAAATTGCTTTGCCACGTTCATGGCTGGATGGGCGGGTGTCGAGCACGATGAGCGCGGTTTGTTTCACGCGAACGAGCACGATGTGCGCGATTGGCGCACTGCGGGAGCATGCTGGCAGTAGCGAAGGTATTTGCATCGCCGCCTGAATGTTTTTTTTTTAAATTTTGGATGTTATGGAGTAAGGTCAGTGGATGATTGCGATTTATTTGTGTTGGGGAAGAGTACTCTGCACTATTTTTTGTGTGCATGTTGTGGGGGGATATGCCAGTGATCCATGGGCTAGAGGTTCTGGTGGAGGTGGGGGGGAGGGGGGATGCGTTTTTCCGCTGCGGTACTTGCTTCGTCACGTTTCATGGCTGAATTGGCTAGTGTTGCTTTGTTTTCGTGCGGCAAGCACGATGATGGGCGATGGGGCACGTTGAAAGCGATGAGGGTCTACTTTTTTTTGGCTGTCGTGTTGCGAGCTCTTTTGCTGTTTTTAGCACACACGCGGGTTGCTGATGTCCCATCGATGTTTTAACCGGTGGCAGGGGGTGGTGGGGGAGGGGGAGGAGAGCATGCTTTCAGCATCCAGACATTTTTTGTGATCAGGTTTTTATGGTTGTGTTCAGGTACAGTGTGGCTTTGTCATAATGGGTAAGCGCAGGTAAGCTCCAAGCAATGACGACGGCGATGGAAAAGTTTTGGGTCCAGTGCCGAAGAAGGTTCGCTTACATGATTTTAACAGTCACCCAACTACATATGTTATTTGTGCTATATTTTTTGGCATTACCTGGCTTTTTTGTTTGGTATGGTAATTCATTATGCATTCATCTGGCAAACTGTTATTCCCGTTTGATTCATGGTAATTGTGTTAGTATTGTATGGTAACCCATCCAGCATCTTACCCAGCTCTGTATGACACAAGTTTTTTTTTGCCTGGTAACCAATTAGGCATCATGTGGCAAACATGTAGTTATTCGATGGCAACTTGACATACCTATTCATACGGGCAATTTTTTTGCTTGTTGCATGGCAATCCAGTATGCATTTTCTGGCAACTATTCACTTGATTAATGGTAATTCTGATAGAATTATATGGTAACCCATCCAGCAGCCACCAAGTCTCGTGCGACCATGTGTTTTTTTATACTTACCCTTTTGTTGTCTGGTAACCAATTAGGCATCGTGCGGAAACCATGCAGTTACTCAATGGCAACCATGTAGTTATTCAATGGCACCAATGTAGTTATTCATGTAGACTTTTTTTTACCTGGCATTTTTATTTTCTTGTTTGCATGGTAATTGAGTATGGTTAATACGGCAACCATGTAGTCATGAATGGTAACTGTCACTTTGGAACTAATTAAAATTCTTTTTTTACCCGGCAATTTATTGCTTATTTTGCATGGTAATTCAGTATGGATAAGTTGGCAACTAATCACTTTCTCCCCTTTTTCTTTTGTCCTCATTTTCAAATTTAAGTAGGCATGTAATAATTTGTATGGGAAAGGAAGTTGGGAACCCATCCAGTAGCGACCAATTTTCTGTGTATCGATCATCATTGCGAAAAGAGGCACGCAGGTTGGCTATCTCTTTTGGCCCATACGTCATATTTTCGGTGTGCCCATATAACTTTCTCATTATCTGCATCTGGCGACTTGTTTCTAGGTTGCACGAGTGCAACAACCTCAAGAACTCAACCTCATCCTCTAGGATGTTCTTGTGCGATCTAAGGTATCGAGTCAACGACCATTTACATATCAACGGATGGTTATGGTTGTCATTGAATTCGGTAACTAACCATCCAAACGGTCTCCGCTTAACAAACATCCTGGCTGGGCACTCACATCTTTCCACACTGTTCCTTCTTCGTTCCTTGAGAACTGGTTTTTCAGGATTCTCCTTTTGCACAAGCTTCTTGCCTTGCTTGTGGCACACAATTGAAGCTCGTGCAACCTCACCATCAACATCAGATTTTCTCCGGTAGTCATACCTTATGCCAAAGCCCTTCTGTCTGGCATACATCCTGTAATGCATTTCAGCATCCTCAAGTGTGTCAAACCTCATCATCGGGAATGGCTGCTGCGCAGGCGAAATCACTTCTGTATTTGCATCGATGGCAGCATCATCAGCGTTAGGTGTCTGACAACTTGAATCGCCTAGGGTAAAAAACGACTCCGCATTCTGGTTGGAAGCCCCCACAGACACTTGTTGCGACAGTGAGCGTCCGCCCCCGAATCAGTGATTCTGACCAATGCAGTTGCAGCTTTGGCAGAGGAGGAGGTTGCATTTGTAGCGGGGACAGCAAGGACATCAGCTGAAAATTTAAAAACAAAAGTTTTTTTTTTAGTAACTTGGTAACTCACTTTCAATATAATGTGGCAAGTTAATACAAATATGGTGGCAAGCGATCCAAGAGAATACGCATACCTGTGATTGGGACTAGTGATTTTTATGCTGTTGGTTGTTTGGTCAGTTCAAGCATAACTCCTGAAGTAACTGCAGCCTTCCTGGATTTCTGTTCTGTTTTTTTGGTTCAGAAAACACATAAGGCGACGTAAGATGCATGCAGTAAACGCACATGTATAATAGTTTTCAAAGTTTTTGTTTGGTGTCCAACAGCTCACCTTGTTGTTTGCTTGTGCCACTGGATTGCTCACAGTGTTGCGCTGCATGTTGTCATCCGAGAGAATGATCGATGCTCTCTTATTTCCGTTTGTTCCTTTGCCAGCCACTATTTTTTGTAACATTTCAAAATTGGAAACTAGTCAGGTTTTTCATCATAGGGATCATGAAACTTGCACTTAAAATAGCCGTGCATATATAAACTGAAGATGTTTTCTACCTTGTTGCTTCAAAACACCACCATTACTGCTTCCATTTATATTTGAACCTGGGATAGACATTTTATCTCGAACCTGCAATGTTTTCAGAAAGTTAGCCACTTAACAAGTAGTTCTATGTTTTTTCAGAGTTGCTTTGTTCATCGCTGGTGATGAGGTTGAAAAAGGCGGATATCAAGTACAAAAGAAAAACACGTGTATGTATGGAAGAGGAGGTTGTGCAGAAGAGAGATTCTGGTGGTGCCAGGTTTTCACCACCAGACTTATGTTTTCCTAGACAGCAGGACTCAACTGATGTAGTTTGCCAGGTTCACTGTTTCTAGTTGCCAGTTTACAAGCATGTAGTTACCATGTTCCAAGTATGCAGTTTTATTTTGCCAGATTCAGAGTTTTCTCTAGTTGCCATATTGAAACTACCTAGTCACCAGGCTCCAAAGCATGAAGTTGCCAGGGTCGCTGTTCGTAGTTTCCAGGTTACCAGGCACAAAAAGGTTCTTAGTTGCCACCCACAAACTTATGTAGTTACCAGGCACCAAGGTCTTAGTTGCCATGCGCAAGCAATGCCTTTATATCATGTATTTTGCCACTTTTTCTACTACATCTATGGATAATATGATAGTAGTAAAGACCCACTACTCACTGGTCTTTTTTCAGTTCAGTTCTGCTATCTGCCCTCAATCTCTTTTGTTGCATATCTGCTTAAATCTCTTTTGGTTGGGAGATTTCTTTTTGCATGAAGAAACCGGTACAGATTAGGGAGGGATTTGGGGGTTGGATATGCAGCAACTTTTCAAGGTACAGAATTGGGGGGAGAATCTTGGGGTGTGAACTGGGTACCTTTTGTTGTTGATGATTTTGCTCCAGGGCATCGGGAACTTGCCCTGGTTCGTCACCTGTGCCCATGTCATGAGGAAGAAGAAGCTCCCCGATCAGCCGATCAGGTGCCGTGGACCGTGGTAGGTGGATCAGGTGAGTTGTGGTCTGGATATGCTCTTTTTATTAGCGCTGTTGTTGGATCCAGGTGGTATTTTGGATCCACGGGCTGGTTTTAGCTTGTTTTCGTGCTGGGCCAGAGATGCCCGAGGCCTAGTTTGTGTTTGGGCTGATTTGATTCACTGGCGGCGCTGGCACGCGCGGATGCGCGCGACGCTCGCGGGTTAACGGGCGCCGTACGGGGGGAATTTTCTGGGGCACGTCCGCTACGTAGCACAGTCCTTTAATAAAAAGAAATAGAAAAGTCGTCAAGAGATAGGACCTTTGACATATATATGGAAGTCAAAAGTTTCTTTTTTAAAATAAGGTAAAAGATTTGCCATTTTCATTGATTAAGGAGAAGATTTTTAGAAGTTTTACAAACCAGGTCATGATTAAAATCACCCCCTCCAACAAAGTCTACTCTCGCGGCATTATATTAGACAAATTCTTTGTCCCCACGAGACCCCAAAGTGCCACTTCATTTTAATCTTGGCGATGAGGGTAGTGGTAGGAGACGATTTAGTCCAAACGACGCGGGCGTGTCTCTCCTTCCAAATTCCCAAGCGACGAGCATGACAAGCGATGCAATAGCCTTCCGATGAGCACTCCTCTTGTAAATCACGCCGCACCACCACTCCTTGACGGTGTGCAATGTTAGAATTTGGGCCTAATATGGGGCAGCCTAAATAGACAAATTCTGAAATCTCAAATGGCCCATGTGCATGGCAGCTTGTGGAGGTGCTAAAGTTTAGTACTACATTGCTAGTTGGAAGAGAGTTGCACCACCTTATATAGTGGAGTCTTGTGCTACTTGGTGTGCTTCTGAGAACAGAAGGCTCTCTCCCGCGCACTCCTCCTCCTACTCCGCCGCAGCTCGCTCGCTCGCTCGTCACGACGCGCCGCGGGTTGCGGGAATAAGCCGATGCTTATATTTTTGCTGTTCAGGAAAATCAAGTCGCTAGCGCCGTCACACACCGAACCAATCTAGGTTTTGTCAATCTCGTGCCTTGCGCCGCCACCGTAGTCTACTCCATCCCGAACGCCGGCGTGCACCGGCGTTTGGGAGAGCAGGTCTCCGGAACTAGTCGCTCTTGTGATCCTGTACGGGAGAGGGCGAATTAGATTTTTGGGAAGCGCTTCCACCACGGGTCGTCTACAAGCTGCTGCTGCGGATCGTCTCCGCAGGCGTCGTCTTCTCCGACCCGATTTCACCAACGTCATCGTCAACAACATCACCGCTGCTCTGGACGCGATTAACATGTCCGCATCGACTGTTGCTTCATCTATAACCGTTCGGTACGTGCGGCGTATTCCGAACTGTTTTACTATGGATATGTTGGCGTATGTGTTGCTACTGTTCATGTTGATTAGTACATCTAGTATGTTCGTATTTCACATGTCAGTAGTTGCGGTTGTCATGTTTAATATTCTGGAATTAATCATATAATTATTGCCTAATTATCCAACATGCAAGGCTTGGTTGCAAATCTTACATAGCCCACAATTTTGCCACCCATATGCCCACTTGCTGAAAGTCAAAGGTTTAGCTTTGCCGTCTTTCCAGACTTGATTTCTTGGCTGCTAATTGACCCGTTTTTAGCTTGAAGAAACACGTGCACGTTCACTTAGAAGTCATAGTATCTTACTATAGACTGATAATAAATCAACTAACTAAGCTCAGCAAGTGGGCGTGTGCATGATTACGGATTTAGTACATAAGGCTACCGGAGACCCCAAACGTAGGCCGAGCTATATGGTTCCCGCTTTTTAAATTTTTTGAAATCTGCACTTTTGAGCTTCCAAAAAATCGAAACAAAAAATCTGAGTGGAGATTATGTTGAGATCTATATTTGTGCAAAATCTCAACAAAAAAATCGTAATATTTCGGCCTGGGCAAAAAAGACAAATCTGGCAAGTTTTCAAATTTTGAATCTCGTCACTGTTCACTATTCAGAACTGCAGATTTGTATTTTTTGCACAGACCAAAATACTATGAATTCTTCACTGATATTTTACATAAATATAGATCTCAACATTATCTTCACACATAATTTTTGTTTCGCTTTTTTGGATAAAGAATAGTGCAGATTTCAAAAATAAATAAAAATGAGAGCCATATAGCTCGGCCTCCATATCGCTGCACTCATAAGGCTACTGGCTACAATAGTCGAGTCTTGAAAGAGTAGGCCATGTGACTAGGTGAGAAAACGAATGGCAAAATAACTTGAAAAAATATGTATAGTCGGCAGACACAAATATTTTGTTAGAACAAATAAGTTGCTACATTTGACAGATCAAAGCAAATACGATTTCTACTGCCAGGAAATTGTGGTACGCAAACAATCCACAATGGGTCCATGCTATCGTGGATCCCAAGTCACCGCCAAGTTCTTTTGCTTGAACTCCGATGTTGCTAAAATGCACTCAGTTGGCTAGCAAGTGTTCCAATCATGCATATATTTACTACATGGTCTACCTTGCCGTGTATCTTTTCTATCCTGATGCCTTCAATTCCCAAAGCTATGATTTACTCCATGAGGAAGCAAATTATTAAAGGCAACTATACACTTTCTTTTCGCGAGGATTCAAGAGGAGGAGAGATGTGTGTGCGCATATATAGATAAGAAAGACTTGTAAAAAGATGTGTGATGTCATGAACTTGGTACAGTCGTACTATAGTATGGTGGGTGGACTCACTAACTCACTCACTCACAAGATACACGTTAAGAGCACCAGGACACGTGAAGCAGGTAGTGAGCATCAAATCTTTGAGGCAGAGGCCCGTAGTATTGGGCTTCTGTAGAGCTCCACCGTTTCTAGGCTTTCATGGAGGCCAGCGAATGCCACACTCAGTGTCGCGCACGTCAGGAGTTTTGGCGGGAAATCCACAACTCGGTAAGCATTGTGGGCCCTGTCTGTCAGTGTCCCTCCTCATAGTGGAGACCAAACCCTTCTTCCCTTTACCGTCTTTCTCCGCCACTTTTTCCCTTCGTCTTGTTCAATCCACGAACAGCAGCAAGTCGGCAGCGGCGAAGCAGACGGAGGCAGACAATGTGGAAGGTATGAGACCAGCCGATCCAACATCCTATCGAACCCCCTGCCTCGTAACTCCTGATTTTACCCCCTCCCCACGATTCCTGCCCCAATTCCAACAATCGTTTCCTCTGTCTTCTTACGTATGACGGCTTCATATGCAGGACTCGTCATCACCTACGTGAACGACGTAACGACCCGCTATACGGAAAACAGTCTCCTGAAACCCCAAAATGGCTGGCTTTTGGTTAGGTTTAACATTGTGGTTTTTGCCGTACTTGCAGGATGAGGGTTGGGAGTTTTCTCCCTCATCGTGCATCTTGTGCAGTTTTGTCCCCCGTGAGAATGTTTTAAACTTTAGGAGGGTTGGCTCGTTTTGTGGCTAACGATGGTAGGTAGAATCTTTGTCGAAGTTCCTCAGATTATCTTCAAGAGGTAGCTCCGAGACTTTTCTCATGCTCATGAGTCCTGATGCTCCACAACATTCATATTTAGCAACTGTTGTGTGCGCTGCGGGGACGGTGGTGTGTACGCATGTACATGAGTAGTATGTTTCTCATGCTCTAAGAATGAAACCAACATGCTCCTTCTCCGAGCGAACGTGTGGGCACTCGAGTATTCTCTTTCGAGTGAAGTTACACCTCACATGGGGAATGGTGAACAGAAATTGGCATCCCTTCGAGTGGAGATTTTTGACTCCCGAGATCTAGTGATTATTTTAATTTCAAAAATTAAAAAAATTTCAAATTTCTGAAATTCCGAAGAAAAAAAGATACATGTTCTCAATGATATATCTCACCAAACATGCAAAATCTCAAATCGAAATACTTTGTATTTTGAGCTCCACAAAAATGACAGGTATATGGATCTGAGTACAATGAACATTGCATATTCTCATATCTAGAAAATTCGTAAGATTATATAATTTTTTGTGTACCTTATAATTAATAGAATTTTGAATTGTGATTTTGGATTATTATAGGAAACATAGTTTACTACATCCAGATACTTTTTGTAGAGACTTGTAAATATAATTTTTGAATTCTTAAAAATAAAGTGAGCAAATCAGGAGCCGGACTTTTGGTGTCTCTTGGGAAATAATTGGCAACAGTAAAAGGCCACAAGGCAGCTGCATCGATCTGTGACCCGTTGCATTGCAGCCCGTTGGACCCAGCCTTTCTCAGAATGAGGAAGAAAGTGAAAAGGCAGAAGAAGAAAACTGCATAGGCGCGCCGGACGCGCACAGCCCAGCTGTGCCTCTTTGCGTCTCGCAGTGCCCGTTCTTGCCTGCTGTCACCGCTCGTGGGCTTTGCTGCCGGTAGAGAAGGAAAGTACGGCGAAAAAGGAAAACAAATGGAGAGGCTTAGCTTAGTACTTCCTCCGTTGAATTTGTTCAAATACGGATGTGTATATATACTCCCTCCGTTTTTAAATATAAAATATTTTAGACTTTGTCCACATTCACAGTTATACAAATGTATCTAGACAATATGGGTATGTACACTCATTTTATTATGCATCTAGACAATATGTGTAGCATCTAAAACATCTTATATTCATAACGGAGGGAGTACTTATTTACTCCATCCGTTCCAAATTAGATGACTTTCATTTGTCCAAATATAGATGTATCTAGACATGTTACAAGTATAAGTACATCCACATTTAGGCAAGTGTAAGTTATCTACTCCCTCCGTACATAAAATGATGTCTCGGCCTAGTCCAAATTTGAATGTATCTACACACTAAATCATGTTTAGATACATGCAAATTTGTACTAGTTTGAGACATCATTTTGTGAACAGAGGGAGTAATTTAGAACGGAGGGAGTAGTACGGAGTACGTAGATAAATGTGTGTCAAATAATTTGCAACAGAGAAGTATGTTCGGGGCCGAACCGTTGCACTTTGTCACGCACTACAAAAAAAGAAGGTGCAGTTGTGCAAAAGAAAAAGAAAAGAAAAAGGCGTGGATCGCTGTACAGCACGCCAGCCGTACGCGACGATGACGCCATGTTCGCACCCAACCCACGAACTTGTACAAGTTCGCACAATCGCTATCGGCATCGACGGATCGGGACGACACGCTAGGAACCTCCCAGCCCGGCGCAGCTCCATTGCATGCCACGGCTGCACGTAAGCTGCACGCGCAACAAAGCCTACACGCCGAACCATCTCCACTCCACATCACGTCCTCTTTTCCATATTTCCTGGACAAAAGCCACACCTCAGCGAGGCAGCGCAGTCGAGATCAAGTAAACTAGTCCCTCTGTTTAAATTAGTGGATTTCTACTTCATCCGTTTCAAATTAGATTACTTCTATATTTGTTTACGTATGAATGTATCTAAACATGTTACAAGTATAGATATATCTACATGTACACAAATGGAAGCATCTAATTTGGAACGGGTGGGTATTTATCTAAATATCGATTTACGTAGACATGTTTTAATATGTAGATATATGTATCTAGACAAATGGATATTAACTGATTTAGAACGGGTATAACAAGCAGAGTGCGCGGGTATGGCGGGTGTGCTTGGGTTGTGCTTGTTGTTCGGAGAAAATGTTTAACAAGGAATGGTTCTTGAATTCGAAGGGTATTATTGAGCTAAGATGAACATTTACACATGAAGATTTATGTGTATTCATATTAGGAGGTTTTGAAGATTCGAACATATTCCCAGTAATGTCACTTCCGCTTCAAAAAACCATTCCTTGCTTTGGAAGGCTCTTTGTGTTCATCTCTTCTAACCAATTGTTGACATGGTCTTGCGTTGTTTTTGTGGTTCTCTGCTGCTCACCAACAAGGTGGGCGGACTACGTGGAGCGCTGGCTCGCCAGTGCCCGACACATCAGTCATCAGGCCGAGGCACTAACCTCAGGAAGCGTCTGTATCATTCTGCGTTGCCGTGGTAGGTGAGACCCATGACATAGTGTTTTTTTTTAAGCAAAGAAGGCCACTAACACTTATGCCAACCCTCCCTTTTTATTTTTTGATGCTAATGATGCGTGAGATGGGCTCGAGGGATTGCACATGACTTGGTTTGTGTACGAAATGGGATACCTTTTAGGCTTTTAGTATGTCTGGTTGGGTCTACATATATCCACGTATAACACCTACTGCGTGTGCATTATACAGGATGTGGATCAGAATAAGCGAGAGCACCTAAAAAGGCACTGCTATTTTAATTGCAACCATATATATAGTTCAGGGCCAGGCTTTGGTGCCTTGTGTATTACAGTATACACGACGAGTAGACATGCGTAACCTCCTCCATTTGTTGCTTTATATACTCTGTTAGCGGATATCTGTATGCCACACTGATCAACCGGCTTAATCGGTTATTAATTCAGCTAACCCATCCTAACATGAGGATAATGTCTACCTGCCATTGACCTGCATGCTGTGATGATCTCATGGTGACATTAGGCAGAACAGCAATGGTGTTTGTATTCTAGTACATGCATTGGTTTTCTTCATTGGCCCAATACAGCAATTCTTAACGGGGTGGGGGATTCACGCCTTTGTCGAGTTGGTGTGAAACACAGACGAGGTCTTCTTCTTCGTCTCGATCGGCCCTATTTTTTTCGGCGCCGGCGACTATGGCTCCAAGAATGGCTTTCCTGATCGAGTAGTGCGCTTTACGGAACATGGTTCGGTTCTTACGCTTGACTAAACTCAGACGGGCTCACATGCATGGCTGACTTTCTTCTTCCGACTCTTTTCCCGGAGCCAAAACGTTCAAACCATACATAGATGAATCTAAAGAAAACATACATAGATGCGCGGGCGTACGTTGTGGGAGTGCCTCCAAACCGCTTTGCGTAATTTGTGGTTTGAGAATTGACGATCGAAGACTGAGGATCGTCCCAAGGGTTTGACCCAGGCCGGGTATGCATGCGTGATTTCTTCAGCAGCTTTGCATTATCGCATAGACGCATACTACTAGGACTAATAAACTTAAAAGTTTCTAGGAGGAGTATGTTCAAAGGGAGTCAGTACGTGGTTGGCGAACGTGATTCAGAGCATGCAGTTCTGCATTGAACGCTTGGCGGACCAGTGCACTGGCGGCCGGTGGGTGTGTTCATGCCTGGCCGCCTGCTGCAGTGCAAGAAAACATTCACTTAGTTAACTACGCATTTCGACAAATCCGATGGTACGTGGACTCGTGGATTACCCTGATAAGTCTGCACTCCACAGCTCCACTCATGTACTGCAAAGCTTCACGTTTGTTCGTTTTCAGTATCTCAACTTCTCAAGTGCAAGATCCATGCATAGACCATAGTAGATGCAAAGCTATCGAGTGCTTTGGTTTTGTTTATGCATTCCACTTTTGAAGGAAGCTTAAAAGTAATATTAGTTCCATTCAAACCCATGCCGAACAAAATACTTGGTTAGTTGGTTTTGAGCCCTTAACACAGTTCAGAGGGAGGCTAATAATTCTGCGGATCACTGCGCTAAGCAGGCCTGTGACCTTGCGGTTTCAGACTGCTGGCTACGCGAGTGCCCGCCGTTTCTTGTAAGCAGCCTTCTGGCTGATTGTAACCGTATGTCCTTTGATCAATAAACTCCCAGGGTTAAACGCAAAAAAAAAAAAACACAGTTCGCCCTAGAATCCTGCATCTTAATTACACAATAGTTTCGGAGGATATATAGTGCAGTTCATTGAAGAAAACCATCGACCAAGTTCCAGATAGGACATAGAGAAACCTCGATCACACCACATCCATCACATTTACACCAAGCAGCAGCACTGTGTCGTGTTAAGCCCTCAAATTAAGTTCCAACTCCCGGCTCAACTCGCCGAATCGACTTGGCCTAACTGGAGCGGTGCATGCATGATCGGAGTGGAAGCGTACCAGACGAACTCCGACAGACAGCGAAACAGCCATCGTCGTCTAGCTCCCAACCGCGCAGCTGGTCGGTGCCCGTTCTTCACTCATCGGTTTCCACGCTCCCTTGACTCGCGTTTCCACAAGCTAGCCGGTCCAAAGGCACGGCCGCTTGCTTTCCTGTTTTCGGGTGGTTGGCCGATTTCAACCAGAGTAAATTCCGCTACGACCACGAACGTTCCCAGCTAGCCGCCCAGTGTGGGGGACGCCACTCTTCTCTCGGACTCTCACCGGCACTGCACTGCTTCTATAATGGCTCGCAAAATCTTGGCATTCACACGCGCCCGGAGAGTAACCCGTGACTAATGTAGCCACACTCGGTCTTCGCGATGCGCTGGCCGGGTAGACTAGTGGCCGCGGGTGCTATAAAAGGAGGCATCGAGCACCACTACACCAGCACCACCACTCAAGTCTCCACTCGCACCCACTCCTAGCCTGATCTTCGCTTTCTCTGCTCCTGCACTCCTACTCGGTAGCGATGGCTCAGGGAAGTGGCAGTGCACGCGTCGTGCTGGCGCTAGTCCTCCTCTGCGTGCTCCTCCACGGCGAGCTCGCCGAGTCGAAGATGTACACCGTCGGCGACCGCGGCGGGTGGACCCTCGGCTCCGGCCGCTGGTCCGGCGGAAAGCGCTTCCGCGCCGGCGACCAGCTGCGTGAGTGCTCCCTCCCGTGCATATATGCCACTTGAATTCACTTCTAACTTTCACGTTTTTGCTTCACTGATCACTCTCGTTCGTAAGCACGGACGTTGTCCTAGAGCTGTAGTTTGGCAACAGATACGAACAAGGGCATCGGAATCGGATCACCACTCGCAATAGAGAAAAACACATCACACAGAGAAAATCCACTTTGAATATAGCTTGCTGTTTCGTAGTACTCACTTAACTTTGGTTGTTTGAAATCTGAATTTGGCATGGTTTGCTGTGCTTGGCGTGCAGTGTTCAAGTACGGGCGGGGCGCGCACAACGTGGTGGCGGTGAGCAAGGCGGGGTACACTTCGTGCAGCGTGCCGAGAGGCGCCAGGACGTACAGCTCCGGCAGCGACCGCGTCACGCTCGCCCGCGGCACCACCTACTTCATCTGCAGCATCCCCGGCCACTGCGCCGCCGGCATGAAGATGGCTGTCACCGCCGCCTGATCGCTAGCTGCTCCATGGATGATCGAGATGATACTCCAGCCGCCACGGCCATGGCCGGTGGTGGCTAACTTAATTAGTTTCCTTCGAGTAACTAGAGTTCAAACGGTGTCTCTGTTCAATAATGTCGTGTCTCGACTCTCTGAGTACGGGCGTTGTGTAGAGTGGTCGTAGGGAGAAATAGTGTGTGTTGGCTATGTGGATGCACGTGAGGAAAGTACAAATAAAACCTTACGGCCGTATTGGCCCGGTTGTATGCATGTACCGAGTTTCCGAGTTTCTGTGCACCAATAGGAAGTCCGAAGATTAAAAATTGTGCAACGTATTGCAGTCACCGGGGATTCATGTTTCAACCTTATATGATATTTTTGTTAACTTAATACTACTAAATTTTGTAATAAATGTGTGT
Source organism: Poa pratensis (assembly GCA_947311845.1). NCBI lineage: Eukaryota > Viridiplantae > Streptophyta > Magnoliopsida > Poales > Poaceae > Poa > Poa pratensis. Next base: position 90,936,225 of record CAMZMU010000117.1, on the reverse strand, counting down.
GTATCACTTGATGCATAGGCCGGAAATATCCGCCATTTCGAGAGAAAATATAATGTAATGTAGTCATAGGCAAACTTCTCGCCCAGGATGATAAACCGTTGCTTTATCGCTAAGAACAGTCACATGCATTGAATCTAAAGTATGTAACTTAAGTATTATAAATGTGTATTTAGAATTTTAGATACACCTCTAGTAATATCTTTTGGGGCCAGTACTACTATCTTAGCCATGTGGTCTACTGTGACAACACAAAAACTTGTTTTGCACAAGCTTGACCAATTATTCAGTTTGTTAGTGTGCATTGTCCATGAAAGAGTAGTACAACTTTGCATCTGGTAGCTGATGTCAAAATAGATAGGAACCGATGCCTCGTTAAAGCATCAGGGCACGTGTTATATTGATCGAGCAAGCCCTCCATAGGCATATACAGTGTTCGATATGTATACGGGTGGAGTAATAGTCCATCCTGTATACGTATCATGTATTACATGTCTACCATCTCCCCTTAATCTTAACCTCGAGAGATTAAGATTATGTTTAAACTCATTAAATATTTTACATGTAAAACTTCCGTGAAACCATCGGCAACTTGATCTTTGTTGGAAATGAACTTTGTGTCTAACAGTTTGTTGGCAACTCGTTTGTTGGCAACTCTTTCACGGACAAAGTGATAATCAATCTCATTTTGTTTTGTGCGTGCATGAAAGACAGGATTTACTGACAAGTATGTGGCACCAAGATTATCACACCATAGACACAGTCTGTCTTTGAGAGAAACACCAAGCTCTCGAATCAATGCTTCAACCCAAATGAGTTCAGCAATCGCATTAGCAAGAGCCTTGTATTCTGCTTCAGTACTAGAACGTGACATAGTGACTTTTTCCTGGCACTCCATGAAATCAAGTTAGGACCAAAGAACACATAAAATCATATTACATGGCTATCAGCTGAATCATACTACCATTAGCTGAACACTAAATACTCTCATAACATCTTCGTATGTTCAGAAACTATTTTGGGGATCACCGATAGCAATCCAAGTTTAAAGAGGCCTTCGAAGGCGAACCGGAGCTCCCTCAAAAATGACATGGGATTGGCATTGCGGCTCCCTTGACTCGCTTTTGGCCACGTGGATGTGGGCCTTCTGCTATATCTGCAGCAGCTTGACAGCGGTGCCAATCGTCGTCACGCCCACGAGCAATCAGCTGAGAACTAAGCAGCGACCATGAAAGGAAGAAAGCAAGTGCCTAGAGGCTAGAGGGCATGGTAAATGATGGTTGTTGGCTGCATGGGGAGGAAGGGATAGGGGATGTGTACGGGATGGAACAAGGGGAAAACCCGCTTCGGTTGTCGGGACAAGAGTCATATCGACAATATGAAGGGGGCAGTGCAAACTTGCCGGCATTGTCAAAACGTAGGGGTAGGCAAAGAGGACACCGCGGTCGCCCCGGAGATGAGGAAGAAGGGAGCATCACAGCCACCGCCTTTTTATGGTAGATACCCATCCTAGTGGTCTTTTTTTGTCGCAGGTATTCCTCTCAGTACTTCTCACCTACTCTTCGGTGTTCTTTTATTTTCTACACTAGCGCAAATCAATTTTTCTACCGCAACAACCAAGAATTTGCTGGAGTTATAGATCACGGGATTACCACTAGACGCGTTGTACCGTGCCAAAGTCGATGAAGCAAGTCAGTGCAGGGTTGACGTACAATCCTCTCTGATCCAGTTGCTCCCACGAACAGCTACTCTCAGCGGCTCATCCAAGTGCTACAGATGCAACACATGTATCGGTATCCACACGTACAACATGAAAGAGCCTCTTGTCGGGCTGCTAGGTCCGCACGGACGGCTAGGGCGTGGGAGACGGTGGCTGCGGTGGAGGGTGTTGCGGAATGAGCAACCCTAAAACGCCCAGTCTCCTCTCCTTTATACAGAATCCCCATAATGGGCTGCCACAAGCGAAGCCCATTTTAGAGTACATTTCGAGCCCAATTCAGATCCAATCTGAATTATGCTTCAAGCTGAAAGGACAATGATGTCGCCTAGAGGGGGGGTGAATAGGCGATTAAAACTTTTCCGGTTTAGTCTTGATAATTGCGGAATAGAACTATGTGTTTAAATTAACAAGCTAACAACCTAAATAAACTAGGCTCACCTATGTGCATCAACAACTTATGCTAAGCAAGGCAAGCAACAAGGTGATAGCAATAGAATACTTCAAGCACGAAGGCTATCACAATGTAAAGTGCATAAGTAAAGAGCTCGGGTATAGAAATAACCGAGGCACGCGGAGACGAGGATGTATTCCCGAGTTCCTCCTTTTTAGGGGAGTACGTCTCGTTGGAGAGGTGTGAACCAACACAATGGTTCAATAAGCATGAAGGTTTCACCTTCTTCTCCGATGAACCGCACCACAAAGGTTTGGTTCACCTTCCACTATCGGAATGCTTCGAGGCGGAAATCCGGAGCCTTTCAACAACGATCCGGGGCACAACCCACAACGGGATTGGGGGCTCCCGAACAGCTACAAGTGACCACCAAGGGTCTCAACCACCACACGAGCGTCTAGAGTCCAAAGACCCAAGAGTAATAAGTTCACAAGCTTTCAACTTCCACGAATCCTCGTGGAGAGCACAAACCGATGCAACGAAGCAATGGCAAGAGCACAAGGCTCAAATCCTTCACTCTCGAATCCCACCACAAGCAACTAATGCTTATGGGGGAGAAGAGAGGAAGAACAAAGAAGAACACAACAAATGGAATTTCAAGATCAAGATCTACTAGGTTCCCCTCACTTAGAGGAGGAATGGATTGGTGGGATTGTAGATCTAGATCTCCTCTCTCAAATCCCTCAAAGATATGCAAGAATTATGGGAGGAATTGGGAGAGGGGCAAGCTTTCCAAGGTCAACAATGGAGGTGAGAGAAGAGGGAAAAACGTGCTTGGAAAAGCTAGCTGGCTGGAGGTAGGTGATGCCCACAAGTATAGGGGATCGCTGAAATCTTCGTTGGGAAGTATTACCCAAATTTATAGTTCGACACGATGGGAACACAAGAATACCAATAAGACTTTGGCAATTGAGGCGTCACTCTCAACCATACCTGTATATCAATAAAATTGCAGCAGTGATAGTGATGGCTGTAGTATGATTCAAGTAGCAAATAGAACAGCAGTAGTGAACAAGGGTTTCCCAGTTTTCACCGGAAAAGTGAAAGTGTAACTCAGAGATTTAAAACGTAGGCATGAGGTGATAGCGGGGTGTTGCATGAATAAGATTGATCATATAATAAGATATAAATAGCAATGGGACTTATCTCTAACTCTGATATATGTAGGTATGTGTTCCATAATTAGTTGTGCGTACTAACCAAGAGAATTTGCACAACATCTATTGTCCTATCTGCCTATTTTACCGGGGCCAACTTGGAACTACAGGTAATTAAGGTCTACCCTTTCGAATAGCCCGGAACAACGCATTAACACTTCATGAACACATAGAATCCTCAAACTAAAACATCTCCCCCTTGTTTTCCCTATACTGTCACTTTTAGGGTTCGCAGGTTCAACATAATAGCAGGTGATACACTTTGCAGATAAATACCAAACTCAATTATATGATGAAGCAAAATAAGTTCAGTACTGAAATCATGCCACTCGGGCCCTAGTAACAAGCATTAAGTATAGCATAAGTGCATCAACACAATACACAAATATCCTCAAGATAAACCCCTAAGATCTCGAACAACGGGTATCATTACATGATTAATCTCATCCAATCCCCATCCACCTCACATGCCTACAGCGGACTACTCACACATGGTGATGGAGAGGGAGCTCATGGTCGATGGAGATGAAGGCGGTGAAGACGGTCTCCGGATCCCTCCACCGGAGGAGAAATCCTGGAGCAATCTGTCTCCGAAAACGAAGATCGTGGTGGCGGCGGCGGTGTGTTTCGCGAAAGCTCTCCTCCTCTTAGGGCACCCACTTTTTCGTATATATGAGGGGGTACGCGAAAAGCCGAAGGAGAGGCGGCGCCCGAGGCTCCAGTTCGGTGGGCCCACGCGGCCCAAGGATCTGGCCGCGTGGGGCCCTCTCTTTTGGTCCTCCGGCGCTTCCTCGTGTCCATCCTTTGCACGTTGTCCTCCTTTTCCATAAAAAATGACGTGGTATTTTTCCCCGATTTAATTTCCTGCAAAAATAACCAGAAACGAGACTTTGCTAAAAAACAGCGTCAGATTCAGCAGGTTTATTCAAATATGGGAAGATTCCGGAGCAAATTATGAAGCAAAGTGCTTGGAAAAGTAGATGCATTTTAGGTGCATCAGTAGGTGGAGAGGTATTTATACCCCTCCAAGAAAAAGAGCCGTTGCAGTCCACTTAGTCCGGAGTTTCCGGTCTGGGAGGCCGGAAACTCCGGCCTGGGCGGAAACTCCGGACTGACTGGGGGCGGAAACTCCGGCCTTCATCCGGAAACTCCGGGGTCACTCCGGCCTCAATACAGCGACTGCCACCGCGTTGCTCTCTTCTCAGCAAATCCAGATGGGCCGAAAACTCCGGCCAATGAGGGCGGAAACTCCGGCCGGTCCGGAAACTCCGGGGAAACTCCGGACCTACTCCGGCCTCGATGCAGCGACTGCCGCCGTGAGGCTTCAAAACTCGGTGGGCCGGAGACTCCGGCCCCTGAGCACCATCAGGCTGGAAACTCCGGCCAGGCCAGACAAACTGCAAAACCTGAAATGCAATAATTTTTGCAAGGAAGCTCCAAATGAGATGAAACCAACGAGGTTGGAAAGGTAGCGACAAGAGGAGATATCACACATGGGAGGTGTGGACCTTATCTCGAGGAAAATCCAGAATTGGATGCTATGTTGCAGTACTACAAGTTTTTGCCTCACAAATTTAGGAATTTTTTTAGCATATCAAGCCGAAAACAAACGGTAATGTGGTATGTTAAAGTGTGGACAATGCACTAGATTGCATTGGTAAACAAGTCGACGAAAAATGAGTACAAGTACAAATACTTTCGGTGCAATATATTCTTCAACCTAATGTTCAACAAGATGAAGGTTTGCTTAGTTCTGCATAGATAAAGAAAAGAGCAGTTGAACCAAAATTTCAATGTACACAGAAGTTGGCTCGACAAGACACGCAAGCTCAGAACGAAAGTGCCAAATAAAATCAAGAGTATGTTGCTGAAAATCCTTGCTATTTAATGTTTCTTATTCACTACTACATGAAAAATAACATGCTTGATTGCTCTATGAGGAAAGAGATGGTGGTGTAGAAACTCAAACACCAACAGAAAATGCTAAAAAGAAGCACTAGCTTCACAGAATTGATGATGGGGCAGTTTAAATATTGCTCTATTTCAAGTTCTCTAAACAAGTCTTTGAAGTTACATGTTTCAATTTTTTCTGTCTTTACCGGTCCTAGTGAAATTGATGGTATGTTTGTTCAATCCTGCACCGATGTCCCTGTTTACTTCGTGTATCTGTTATATCTGCATGTATCTTGTATTGAACTGAATCCTCCCGAATTGGGGTCATTTCACACCCAAATTGGCCCTTAGTGGGCTCGGCTGATTGTTGTGTGTCGAGAAAGAAAGGGATACAAGGATACAACATTAGTGAGATGCATAATGGACGACATGGGCTGTGCAGGTCTGTTTCACCACCTAGAGCTTATTAATATATATCCGTCTCCTTATCTAGACGATAAGCATCGGTTTAAATGCCAATTAACTCCATGATTCCGAGCTCATAAACTTTTAAATGCTACTTATTGCACTACTCCAGGGAACTAGGGAGCTAAAGTGACTTTTCAAGCTTTCGTGTGCCTATAAACGGAGGTGCCCGTTGCCTGATACTGAGAACTGCACCATTGGAGTCGGTAGCTCTCACTCGCCTTCGGTCTCTTGCTGTGCCGCTCCGCGTACTAATTCGCATAGCATAGGTGGTGGTGTCATCAGTAGATTAAGCTTCGACCGATATGGCTCAGGGAAGGGACAGTGGTCGCGCCGCCGTGCTGGCGCTGGTCCTCCTCTGTGTGCTCCTCCACGGCGAGCTCGCCGAGTCGGCGGTGTACACCGTCGGCGACATCGGCGGATGGACGTTTGGCGTCGGCGGCTGGACCAACGGCAAGCGCTTCCGCGCCGGCGACGTGCTTGGTGCGTGCTCAGGCCGCAGTAATTATTCCATGCTCTTGCTTGTGCAGAATTACTTCATTTGTCTGAAACATCGCATTGTTTTACGTGCAGTGTTCAAGTACCCGCCGGGTGCGCACACCGTGGTGGCGGTGGACGCGGCGGGGTACAGCATGTGCAGCGCGGCGACGGGCGGCAGGACGTTCAGCTCCGGTAACGACCGCGTCACGCTCTCCCTCGGCACCAACTTCTTCATCTGCGGCATCCCAGGCCACTGCGGCGCCGGCATGAGGATGGCCGTCACCGCCGCCTGATCCACCTGCCAGCCTCCGGCCGGCTGGTGTGATTAGTTTCAGTTTCATTCGAATTACTGCAATAAAAACCTTGTATGTTCGATGTTACCGTGTCTCTCAGCTTCAGCTCTAGAATAGTGTGTACTCCGGAATATTATGTATGTGGAGGTGAGACAAGTACTCCCTCCGTTCGGAAATAGATGTCTTTCATTTGTCCAAATTTTAATGTATGTGCACACTAAAAGATGCCGTATGTAGACAAATGAAACTCATCTATTTTAGAACGGAGGGAGTATAATAAAAATCATACATCTGCTTTAGCCCTGTTGAACGCATGTACCGAGTACATTATTTGAGGGTGCTCGTACTTTTTTTCAAAAGACAACTGATAAATCGATTTATGTATTGCAGATACGTGACAAAACTAAAAGTTACATCAAGATTTTTCGAAGATGTCATCTCTTACTTCCCCAGATCTTAACTAGCTAGCGTCATACTCTCTCCGATTTTTGAATAAGTGTATTTCTAACTTCAGTACCAAGTAAAAAAAAAATTGACCAAATTTATAGAAAACAATAGCAATATATATGACATAACATTGGTATATTTTGAAACATCATTTCAAAATGAATATAGTGAAACTAATTTAATGTCATAAATGCGGGCATGTTTCCCTATAAAATTGGTCAAAAATTAATAAGTTTGACTTACCCTAAAAGGTAGAAGTACACTTATTTTGACAACGGAGGAAGTATGTGTACATAGGCGTTGTAACCATCCATATACAAATATGTACTTCTTCCATTTCGTATTCTATGTCCCTTGAGCATTTTGAGATTTTTCGTATGTTTAAGGCCCATCTATTTAATTGCATAAATTATAATGTAACTCCCTGTTTTCTCTCTCGCATAGATGTCGCTCCAGTTTAATTATATAATTTCAAAGATGCATGTGACTTACGCATACTCCCTACTTCGACGAATAAGTGTAATGCTAGTTTTTATCCTAGTCAAAGTTTTAAACTTTTGACTAACTTTATACATACAAAGTAATATACATATCATCACATTGGTATATTGTGAAAATGCATTTCAAAGAGGATCTAGAGATACTTATTTATGTCATAAATTTTGCTACTTTTCTTTGTAAATGTTGTCAACATTTTAATATTTTGACTTACGATAAAAGTTAGAAGTAACTTATTCGCGGACGGAGGAAGTATGTTTTCCTCTCCAAAACCACTGCTAAAAAGGGGGAGAGACCAAACAATTTAATTAGTCTTTCCACTTTACAATCACCCGCTAAAAAGGGAGAGATAAAATGTTCTAATGAGTCTCATTTAACTCCCTAATTTCCAGGCACCAAGAAATGCATGTGACCTAAGCATGTGTTTTCTCGTCCACAACCACTGCTAAATGGGGAGAGAAAGCAGACAATTTAACAATTCTATCCTAATTGTTGCGCCAATAGCTCCACGCCTTCGGCCCTCAAATTGGCCCTCGGCCTCAGAATCACAAATAGAGAGAGTAGTAGTGTTGTTGAACGCATTGTAGCAAGGGACATAGTTGCTAGCTTTTCACCAAAAGGTCGATGAATAAGACAAGTAACACAAAAGATCAAAAGACAACTTATACTATGATTCACTATCTACTTCACCAAAGAAGTCAGAGTGAACAACGGAAAAGGGTGTTCAAAGGTTTTTAGTAAAGACCATGACTTCACCAAAGAACTTGGCGGGATCATGAGTTTCCACATCACCAATGAAGTAGAAAAAACCAAGAAGCACCTATATGTGGACATACGACTTGAGAGTGAGGGCATGGGGTCCGAGTAAATAAGGCCAGCCTCCACATCGAGTTGCCCTACTACTACACCGTCACAACTTTATTGTACTCCAAAACTTTATTGTGTTTAATACATGTACCATTTTAATCATTAATATACACTTCATATGGGTATTTCGATGACGTCCTGTGCCTCCATGTCCAAGTAGTTAATTACCTTATGATTCTCGGAGAGATGGAGGAACCCTCGTTTTTTCATGAATTGAATAAAGCATGTATTTTATCTATGTTGTAAGGATGTGGCAATATTTCGTGATATTGTGTGAACACTGACTACATATATAATATTTTGCCCTAGTAGAGAAGAAGGTCTGACAATATTTGATTGGCTACTGATTGTCTCTCGATTTGTCCAATGTATCAGTTCGAAGAGAGATCGCCCATTGTACGGCTCAGTGGTTCAAGACATCAAAGAGTTGATCTCCTCTGACTCGGTTTGTTCTTTTTTTCATGTCACAGATGTGCGCAAAATTGTAGCTCATCTTTTGACTCGTTCAATAAGTGTGCGGTTATAGTGTGTGGCGTGGTGTCACTGGTAGACATCCAATCCGGCGCCGTCGCTGGTTTCATGTTCGGCGGTGTCCCCGTTTTTTTGATCCGCGTCGCGTGTTTTCCTTTCCGCTTCCTGTTCGTCTGTTATCTTCTCGTGCAGCTGTTGTCTACGCACTGCTCCAGTTCCCCGGAGTGTGCGTGCAACGCGCTTCTTCCGGCAACAGGCTCAACTGGAATCGTGGAGTATATACATTCCGAGCCCGCTTTGGATGTCTGTCATTTCTGGTGTATGGTCAAATGTTCCATGGGTATGTAATGTGCATGTGCGTTCAAATTGGTGCCATGGAGTACTGTACTGATAAATCTGCTATCTTTTGTGCCAAATATTTTTTAGATAAAAGGCAGTTCTTATTAGAATGCCCAGCTTTAAGTTAATAAAGCTGCCAAGTTCACGGTACAAGAAACAACTGCTGAGGCATTACAGCTTCGCCACGGACCAAGCCACGGACCAAGGAAGTAAAAACGAGGGGCCGGTCTCCCCGCTAACAAACCGGAAGCAACTAGGACAAGCAAGGATAGAAGGATCTTCAGGACGCCAAGCTTCTTGGTGCGACCTCCGCATAAATGCGCTTAAGCTTGCTTACGAGCTCCAGGAGTTGCGCCTTGTCTTGCCCTCTTGAGAGATTTGCCCACATCTGTAGAAACATGGCGAATTTGAAAATTAGGTCAGATGAGTGATTAGGGAGCTTGGCTTCAATTGCAAGCTTGTTGCGAGTAGTCCACAGCACCCAGCACATAACCGAGAACAGCACCCAACTGACTCTACGTTGCTGGCCTAGCAAGGATTGAGAGATCGCAAAGAACTGAGGAAAATTCGCCGGGCACCAGCTACACCCAAGCAGCCTCCGGAGAACACTCCAGCCTAACTTAGCAAAAGCACAATCGAAAAACAAGTGGGAGGCATCTTCCACCTCCCCACAAAGAGCACACTTGCCGTCGGAGGGACCATGGCGAGTCGCCAGCTACTTAGCCGACGGAAGACGATCCAACGCAAGCTGCCAAGTGAAAATCTTTAACTTAAGGGGAAGCTTGGCCGCCCAGAGGTCTTTGCAATAAGCCACTGTCGCCCCCTGGGACAGTTTCTTATACATTGACGCTACCGAGTATTTGCCGGACGGCTCCAGCGCCCACCTTATTTCATCCGCCCCCTCACTCAGCGAAAAATCTGCCAACTCAGCATTCATGGCTCTCCCTAAATTTTCCCTGTGCTTTGTGGATTCGATGCAGAGTTTTGAGTTGCTGTGTGTCGCTATACGTTGCCTATTGTAGGTGCTAAACAACATCGAGATGTTTTACGAGCAAAGTTAGCTTATTTTTGGTTAATACTTTTGAAGCAAAGATAACAAGTTTCCCAAAGTCGACTGTATGAATGTCAGTATAAATGCCGTTGATTTGTGATAAGGCCATAGCGAGAATAAACCTAAATAAAGTTACCATGGACGATCCATTCGTATAGCCTGTAGGGTTAAGGCAGAATGGTGCTTGGGTCTGAAGTTATCTTTTTAACACTTCTGCAATAATATCCCTATTGTGTAAGACTTTTATTCAGCATTGTAATGGATGTAAATTTTGTTGCCGGTTCGGTTACGTTCCATGAAACATTGATCATGAGATCATGGTTGCATGCATATTGGGAGTTTTGTACGGCTAATCCGGGACCAAAATCTTATCGAATAAGTAACTTTACTTTTTACTCATGCAGATTGATATTGTTACTTTCACACTGGTAGGGCGAACGATGATGAGGCTAACCCTTCTCACATCGTCGGCCCAGCGGGATATGACGACGAGGCTGGCCCTACTGAGACACCTCCTCCTAGCGTCAAAATTTGATGGTTAGTTTAAATATAGTGGTAGTTTAAGTATAAGTTTAAATTTTGTTGTAATTTAGCAAGTTTCAGTGAAAATCGACCCCTGTTCAGAAGGTTTTATTTAAAATTTGGGGGTGTCGCTGGGGGCAACATCCTCATTATGCCGACATGTGTCTGGTACCCCCATAGCGAACACGTTTTGGGGGTGCCGGTGGAGATGCTCTTACATGTAAACTGCTGCTCTAGTTTAAGAAACATGGTGTATAACCTAATAGGAGTTTTAGTGCTATTTGGATCTTGTCCGTGTTGAAGTTTGATAACAAAAATTGACATCTAATTCGAACTACAACTCGGACTAGCTCTACAGTTTCCATAAATTTTACGACATAATGATACACTTTAAACCGATATTAAGATATTAGTTCCACTATACTCATTAGATATGTCCCTAAAATATTAAAGTCCCATAAATCTTAATGCACATGTGGAAAATAAAGTGACATGCTTTTTTGTTTTTCCAATTTTAGCCTATGTCTAGGCAGCAAAACTACTAACATATTGTTTTGTTACAAAATATATTTAAATTCATCATAAGGTAAGTGTATTTGTAATGTACTTTAAAATACAAAGAAGCCTACACTTATATTAGTAAAAAATTATAATTAGTTAAAGATAACTACATATGGGAAAGAAACACTTTATTAACATTGTAATATAATAATAAAGGTTATACAAAAGTATAAGAGTTTAGTATAAATTATATCGGTTTAACTTAACCCGTGACCCAAATTTGGTTGGACTGGCCCTCTCAATAGCAGCCACGGATGCCGATCATCCTCCTGATGGACGTACAACCACGTGTTGGTGTGGTACATCACCTTGTCCCGTATCATGCTTTGGCTAGCCATCACCATCGTCGGCATCGACGTGCGCATCGTTTTCGTCGTGTACCATCTAAAGTTGCCCCAGATCCGGATATCCGACACCACTGTAAATGTCGGCAACGCCAACGAGCTCATTGTTCCGACATGGTTAGCTCTCAACATTCCGTCCTTACCACGCTCGTCGTCATCTACCACAATAACACCAAGATCGACCTCACACTGTACTGCATCACACCGTTGCGCAAGTGACCATGTGGTTTGTGCTTGGGTAAGTTCACTTTGTCACCAGCAAGGTAGATCTTTCATGGGAGTAGTGGCAGAGCCACCAGGGGGCGAGCAGGGGTGGCCGGACCCCCTCACCACGGTCGAATTTTTTTCCTACATGTAGTCTGCCAGCTAGTTCAGCCTTAGTTGGGCAACGGGACAAGGAATCAGCCAGGCAGGGGTTCGTCACTTTGTTGGCGCACGCACACGGGCCAGAGAACCTAGCGAAGCAACCTACTCGTTCCCTCGCTCCCCTCGCACTCACAGTCTTGCACGATTTGATTCCCCAACCCCAACTTGCTCGATCCGCCGCCCCGGCGGTAGGGAGGAGAAGAGCAGGTTAATTCTCTCCCTTTAGAAGTCAATTTTGATGTCTATTGTTGTTAGGGGACTGATTGTTGTAGGCTTATCGCAAAATACTCATTTTTTATGTCTATTTGTATTACAGGACACTCCAGAACCTATTGTTCATGAAGTTTTGATCTACTCCCTCTGGTCTATTAAAATCGTCACGAGAATTCAACCCACGCCGTGCATCTGGTATGTCTTGCGTCCGACAGTTTGTTCGGATTGGAGGGAGTAGCAAATATCATTGCCGAGCCGGATACCAATTGAACAATATGGTCATCAGGAAATTAAGGATAAAATGAGAAAAACATATTTGTCGAGAGGTCTGGGTCGCTTGATTGGCCATAATTTTCCCAATGGTATGACAAATTTGATTGGTTAGAGTATAGTGTGGAATTAATGGTACGATACTATCCTATGAAAATATATTACTATTATTATACATGTGCTGATATGTGGACTCACAAAATTGTCATATGTTGTAGATATCTCTTGTATATTGGGATCATATGGTGTCCGACAATTGTGCAACTCAAGTGCCAGAAGTCCATGTTAGTATTTCTAAGTAAATTTTATGTTATTTTATGTCATTGGTAGGTGTACCTTATGAGTTAGGAATATTGAATCTCAATGGAATAGGCTTGCTTTTGTAGCTTAAAAATTTAGACCTTATATGTTCGCCCTCCTCATCTAAGTTCCTGGCTCCGCCACTTCACGGGAGGACTCTGAGGTGTGGAAGAACGTCACGCTCCAAGGCCGCCCCCTAGTGGTAAAACTCACAGGGCGATTCACGAAGGTTTACATTGGACCGTTGCTCCGGTTTCACATAATGAGCTTCCCACACTGCACCCCCTTGGCTCCACCAGCCGCCCCGCGGCTAATTTTATAAAGGCGCTCTGCTGATGTATGAGCATTTGCCAAGTATGATCCGGTACGATATGGTACGCGGCTACTCTAATTAGGTTAAGTGTTTATCTTATAGTTAGTCTTGTTATTCGTTTGCTCTCTGTTGTTTCTGAACTCCCCTTGTGTCACATAAAGTCATGTCCCTGCGAGAGGCTGACAGAGTCATGTAAACCAAAAGAGTGCATTGTTCATGTTGCAGCCTTTTAATTAGTGTGTGTAATGTGATTGGGCACAATCTAGTTACCTCGGATGGACTGATAGAACGATCGTGACAATCTTATGGGTCAACTATATTGGATTAGTCCTTGCTGACTAAAAGGAAGAAGGATGGACCGTGCTCGTGTTGTGTATGCCCACTAAGAATTCGGAGCACGATTCTGTTTTCAATCGACCAAATGTACCATTTTCCCTTTCTCATTTTGAAATATCCATTGTATGGTCTCCAGCCAAGTGGCTGCACGTTGCTATAGGGTCTGAAGTGTATGTAACCTTCAACAATGTCTTCTTTGCACTGTCATAATTCATGATGCAATTGACTAAGCATATGAGTTGTTTTCCTTTTCTCCCCTCAACTAGTCTCATATTGATCTTTGACTTCATTCAGGGCCCGCTTGGATGCCCGGTAGTTAATTACTCCCCGGTCGTACTTTCCGCTGCTCTCGCTGGAAAATAACACGTACGTTCGATGCTCCGTGATTAAATCCCCCCGTTTTGGTTAGTTTCCGACGAACCAAGCGGGGCCTCATGGTTCTATGGTCACAAGATGCCACTCGTGCATTCTCCTCCAATTCCATGGTTCAAAGCGTGTCGATTCATTTCAGCACGGCACTTTGTTCTCGATCTTTTAAATTTTGCAAGCTGGTAGAATAATTATCTAGTCTTAATTATGCACACATGAAAATGCTAACATTTGTCTCGATGGCTCGTGCGATAATTTATTTTTCTTGGTTTCTGGACATGGATATGATGCCTGGCACAATGTTGCGTATAGGAAACACATGAATTAGAATCCATTTTGTAAATAAGGTGGGGTAAAGCATTAAGTACACCATCTGTTTCACGGTCAAATGGTATTCGCATCTACTCCCTCCGTATTAAAATATAATATTTTCTAGCCTCTTTCTGCACATATATATCTATACATGTTTTAGTACAAGATTCATATGAAAATTGCACTAAAACATGTCTAGATACATATGTGCAGAAAAAAGATAGAAAATCTTATATTTTAATACGGAGGGAGTACCTCTTAAAGTTTGCATCATATATTTTTACATCTGGCGCATGAATGGTTTTATTTTAGGACCGTATGTCACCCATATGCATGATGTATAGTGTTCTTCCTTCTATTTCAATCCGGACGTACTTTTTTTGCCTATCTTGAGTGCCTTAGTTCTGTTTATACCATCGTGTGTTTGCTAGCGATTCTGATTTAAATGCGTGTCTTTCAAGCTCGATTGCCTTTCAGTTCAGTTTTAATTAAAGCGCGGATAGGGATGGAGCTGCGCCGTGCAGAGCGAAATCTTGGCCTACATAGGGACCGCCATCACCACCTATCCGGGCTTAATAGTTATGAAAAATTGGGTGAAATTTTTGTTGATAGTTGCTACTCTTTCCGTTCCAAATTATAAGGTGTTTTAGAGAGTTCAATATAAACTAAATATGGACTGGAATGAGTGAGTTTACACACTAAAACACATTCGGTACATCCGAATCAGAGAAAAAGTTAAAACATTTTATATTTAGTAACAAATTAGTACTAACTAACATCATGATGTTTAAGAGGAAAGATGTTAGAATTCCTAATCCCTAAATCCATGCAAGGCATGATTGTTAGCAAGGATAACCAGCTTACGTACCGCGTTAAGAAGTACCGACTATGTTTTTCCGTTTCTTGGTCAATAGGACCTACTTCTCTGGTAAAGTAACCTCAAGACGGGTTTGGAAACTTAGGCATACTTCATAAAAAAGTTCATAAACCTCCCTCTTTTGGTTCTATTTTATTCGAGCATCATAATGGATTGGTGGTTCGTTTGGTTGACCCAGATTGGCCCGTTCCGCCATACATAAGTACCCCCTTTTCGGCTAAGTAGGATTTGACAATTGCTGAGTAGGATTCGACAATGAGCCTGAGTCAGTGATTCAAAATTTTAATTAACTTCATTTCCTTAATCTCAATCTTAATTCGCGTGGCAAAAATGTTGATGTTTATGTTGGTCAATCATTAAATATAAATAAGAAAATAATTTATATTTATTCCGATCAAACTTCCTCCCTAGTAACCTGGAAGTTCTTCTCAGAAACAAAGAAATGATTCAGTTCTAGAGCCAAAGATCGTAGTTCTTGAACGAGCATTCGAAAAGATTCTGGAGGATCCTCGTGATTGACTTTGTGGAAGACATCCGACTGAATGATCTCAAATGGGTTCTATCACCATGTGTACACAGCCAGCTTCCTTATTTTGGACCAGCTTCTCTGCTCTCAGTATAGAGGAAAGTCTTCAATCCCTTGAGATAAAAAAAAATGGCCAACGGGTTCTATATGTTTCTTCACACAGGTTGGTAACATCAATTATGTTTTATGTTATTTCTATTTTTAATAGATATCCTTGTGTTTTAGGCGTAAATAGATTGGAGTGCATGGACTGAATGGATTGGAAAAAGCTCAATGTGGCAGGTCTCATCTCAAGTGGGACAGAGGAAAGTCGGGTTGTTGAAATGAGAATCGCCGGTGAGCTTTCTCTTCATCCACTTTCTTAAACATTTTTTATGTATTGCAAGAATTAGTTCAACGAGAAAGTAAGAAAGACTTCCTTGACCCTAGGTAATGATTGGCTTCTAGCGATGATAAAATAGGTATGTTTCTTAACACCGTGGTCTGACTTCCTATGAGTCAATGTACGTAATTCCAGTTCGAGACTGCTATTGAAGTCGTAATTATAGACTGCTATTGATGTCGTAATTATCCTACCCTGGTTTTTTTTAGGAAAATCATATGATTTTTTATGGATCCTCTTATGCATTATGTTCGATATTAAGTAAAGGCCCTTTTGCATCAAAAGGAACTATTTTTTCAACAAAAAAAATGAAAATGGTACCTTATTCCTTTGTGGCCATATTTTTTCTATTTTTGGAATCAGACGACTAAACTGTCATAGTGTGCGTGTGGCACATCCCAAGAACATGTTGCTCTATGTTCTGTCAAAAGGCATATTGCTCCTTTCTACCTAAAAAAGATAACGTAGCCCCTATGTGTCCTCTAATTATCGATGTGGTATCCTTGGTTACTTGCAGTTGCATTCAATACAGGCATATCTGTTAAGATACGGGAAATTAAGATAGCAATTTATGAGCCGTATGAGGTAGGAAACTCTCAAGTACAGTTCTAAGGGAAGGAACTGCCTATTCCGACCGAGGAGAGCGGAAATTGCGGGACGAATGAGGTGCCTTGGATGGAGAGAAAAGGAGTGTGGCCCGAAGCAAATAATTAACTCTTTGTCGATGATGACATGAAAGTTTTAATGCACACTGATGTACGCTGCCAATCTACTTAACTGGAGTCACTTTTCTACTTCTACTTATCTGCTTTGCTTATGAACTGAACTTGCCTACTTCACAAGCAAGCCAATCAAGGGAGGATGAGTGGATAAGCGATTCTCTTTTCAAAAGAATGCCTCCGTTTCAAATTGTAAGATGTTTTAGCTTTCAATGTGGACTATATGCGTAATAAAATAGTGAATCAACACATTTAAATAAGTTTAGATACATGTGAATTAAGAAAAGACTAAAACATTTTTATAATTCGGAACGGAGGGAGTACCTAATTTTAAACTGCTAGTAGTCGTGACACGAACTTGGACACATTGTTAATTTCGAATTTTGAGCCCATATATATTCAAAACCTAGTATATATGAACGCTATACGAGGACGAAATCTTGTCTAGCATTGCAGAGGGATGCTCTTGTCAATCTATAGCTGACCGGCCATGTGATCACGGACTCGCGTCCTACTATGCCGCATTGAAGCCATACGCTGCCGCCTCCTGCCACACTGCTCGTGCTCGTCATCTGTCGACAATAGTACTCCATTGATTATTTGATTGTGCTGCGCTCCCACGCGCCGAGGCAACCAGCCAGCCACACTACAAGACTGCAGAAGCCACACTAGCTACTGTGGTGAGCTTGGCTAGCGAAATGGCTCGGGGAAGAAGAGGCAGTGCAAGTAGTCAAGGCGCCGTCGTCGCTGTTGCGGCGTTCGCCGTGGCGTGCTGCTGCTGCATTGCCGGCTGCGGCGTCAGCGCGGCCACCTACTACGTCGGGGACGGCGGCGGCTGGTCCCTGAGAAGCGCCAGCTGGCCCAACGGGAAGCAGTTCCACGCCGGTGACGTCCTCGGTACATCCATCTCAGCTAACACACATCCTGAGCATTGTCATGTAGCTAGTGCATTTCTTTGCTCCGAACTGGAAACCTCTGACGGCTGTGTCTGTGTTTTCGGGGATGCAGTGTTCAGGTACATGACGTGGATGCACAACGTGGTGGCGGTGGGGGACGACGGGTACAATGGCTGCGCCACGCCGGCGGGGTCGAGGACCTACGTGTCCGGCAACGACAGCGTCACGCTCGCCAGGGGGGACAACCGCTTCATCTGCACCCGCTACGGCCACTGCTACCTCGGGATGAAGATGGTGGTGAGTGGTGACCGCCGCCTGACCTGCTGTCCTGTGCTTTCCCTGTTCTAGTGCTTAATTTGGATCTACTTTAGATTCAGTGAGTGTGAGACTTGGTTCTTAATTCTACTCCCTCCGTTCCAAAATAGATGACTTCCATTTGTCCGCTGTCTTGTGTGTGTGCGTGCTATGTTGACTTTGACTTTGACGGAATGTATGTGTGTTCTAAGGAGAAAGTAGTTCATGGCTCTGATGACGATTCGATTTAAGGATTTTCAGTGAAAAGGAGTAAGGATCTAGTCATTTATAACTCCAATTGATCCCCATTTTTCGCACGCTAAGTGCCCTTTATCACGAGTCTTACCTGCTCTCCAGTCTCTACTGCTACTTGCCCCAGATATGAACAGAGGAAATTAGACAAAATGACTAAACAGCGGAGTGGTTAGCGCCACCAAACGAAAGGGAGACTCTTCGCAAATCGCTTTTCACACCCTGAGGCCTTATTTAGTTCTACTTTATTTAGAGTGTATTCTAGTGTAATTGAGGGAATTATCCTGGATCCAAGAAATCTCCAATAGTCCGTTTACTACTCCAATTTTATAAGGGATAATCCCATATACCCTTACCAACCATCTCTTTTGTCTAAATTGAAACTCTAACCCATGCTATTGTATTGTGGGGGAAGATTATTTGTGTGGATTTGTGGGGATTGGGTGAAAGAAAAAATTCACCAAATCCCCTCTCATTTCTAACCCCCTTAGGATGAAAATATATCCCAAGTAAACAAGGCCTGAAGAATTACTAGTCCGCCCTATCTTCTTTCTTCTGAAAGTTAAAAAGTAGAAAAATTCCCTAGAGCGGCATTTTGTAGGACGGGATACATGTAACCCTTTTTAAAAAAAAATTAAAAATGACACTTCAAAGTTTCAATTATTAAAAATAATCCTAAAGGACTTCTAACAGCTGTGTAACAAAAAAAAACTCATGCCTCGGCATTGTCTGTTTGCGCGATCTCCACCCGAAGAAGACTTCGAACTCTCTGTCTGCTCGTGCTCTGAACCACTCAAATCTGAAAGGCTAGCAGCAGATTCAAGCACCGAAATGTCGATCTCCGGGATGATTCTTAAGGCAATCATTTAAACCGTGTTCAGTGGACGCGGGACAGACAGACATCACGCGTGACGCAAGGCAAGGCTCTAGTTGACCTGAGCACAAAGTCTCTCCAAGTAAAAACTAGTCCCTCCGTTCCAATTTAATTGACTTGCTATGCACCATAAGTGGATGTATCTAGACTTATGTCTAGATACATCCACATGTGGTACATAGCAAGTCAATTAAATTGGAACGGAGGGAGTAATAGCGTATTCTCCACGTATAGAAAACTAGCATGTTCTTTCCAGCTTAACTATCGTCTTGGAATATCAGTAATATCCTATAATCTCATGAAATTCAATGTCTTTTTGTGTGGTCTGGATTTCATTTTCACTTTGAAAAGTAAAACGAGAGAGAAAAGAAATCTACTCACTTAGCCCATAGGGTGGGTGTCGTGGCCGAGATGGGCCCGAGGGAATCGGTCAAAGCTTTCTCGGGCCAGAGGGCAGGCACATTTTGTTCTGGGAGCTCTAGACGCTTCCGGCCTCCTATAAGATAGACCCTCCATTCCCATCCTCTCCAACCAACAGCATCTCCAAGGCAGAAAGAAAAGAAAAACGAATCCAGAGAAACCAAGGTAGACGACGATGACGGTGTCGATCGAGCTGACCAAGGAGTACGGGTACGTGGTGCTCACGGTGGTGGCCTATGCCTTCCTCAACTTCTGGATGAGCTTCCAGGTCGCCAAGGCCCGCAAGAAGTACGTGCCCTCGCGCCACATATCCCCTGTTCGTCGTCTCCATGCCCGATTCTGTCGCGCTGGGAGAAATCTGACGCGAATTTCCTTTTTTTTCTTTTGCTGTTTTCTTCAGGTACAAGGTTTTCTACCCCAACATGTACGCCATCGAGTCGGAGAACAAGGAGGCCAAGCTCTTCAACTGCGTCCAGGTCCGTCTGCCAGATTCTTCCTTCCTTTCTTTTCTTCTGTCGAAAGATTTCTTGTCTGTGAGTTGTCCTGGAGGAAAAGTGGGCTAAATTCTTGTCAATTTGTGTTGTGGAATGCAGAGGGGGCACCAGAACTCGCTTGAGAACATGCCGCTGTTCTTCGTCACGGTGCTGCTCGG
Organism: Poa pratensis; assembly: GCA_947311845.1. Classification (NCBI taxonomy): domain Eukaryota; kingdom Viridiplantae; phylum Streptophyta; class Magnoliopsida; order Poales; family Poaceae; genus Poa; species Poa pratensis. The sequence goes on along the minus strand of CAMZMU010000117.1, from coordinate 90,916,298 downwards.
AGGACTGCAGCACCCGGTCATCGCCGCCGCGCTGGGGGCCCTCTACACGCTCGCCAGGTTCTTCTACTTCAAGGGCTACGCCACCGGCGTCCCGGAGAACCGTTACAAGCTTGGGTATGGATGATTTCCTTAGCAATGAGCAACCCTGTTGCTATTATCTATCCTCCAACTTGCCCATATGCACATAACTTATGATGATTGTGACGGCCAAATCTTGTGGACGTGAAGCAGTAGAGATCCACTTGATTTCTAGTTTGTTTTAGTTTCTTAGGAAACTCTTAGTGTTGGAAAATACATTTGATATTATGGATAGAATAGTGGAGCAGTACTCCTATTTGTCAACCCAGTATGATCAACTAATTAATGCGGTGAGTAGGTAGGCAGTGCTCAACGTGGTGCTGCTCAATTAATTAACTGAACATGTCAAAGGTGCGAGCGGCTTCATTGATGCTCGCTGACTCGGTGAGCATCAATGACACCGACAACATGAAGTAGGAGTAGCTTTGAAGTGCTTCTTCAACCTCTGAACACATAGACGTGCCTTTGTCTTCAGTTCTTCATCCTTAGTGTTGGGTGTCTGAGGCACCAGCAGATCAGATAGGACTCCACCTGCAACTTGCCTGCACATCCTTGTCGGAATTAACATACAGTCAATTGCGATACATGAAGAGCTTGGTTGGTAGACCGGGACGGGTATGTTCACATTGCATCATAGGTCATAGATAATTGGATGTGGAGTTGGTCATACGCCATGGGTCTGCACTCAGCACGAAGCGGTAGGTACTGACATATTTGTAAAGTTGCAATCCTACCTAAGCTTATGTCCTATGTCACCCACTTCAGTTTATAAAATGTTCGCTGAAGCAAGCTGTGAGCTCTGGATTGAGTATGGAATTTCCGTATTGACTTGAACCAAGTTTGCGGCTTATGACGCCGACTGATATCAGTTTTCCTTTTTCGACACGGCAGTATTCTTTTTGTCGAGGTCATTTTCTGAATTTGTCTGACTTCCCTTTTCCTTTTGGTGAACGCTGCAGGGGGCTCAACTTCTTGGCGATAATCGGACTGATCCTCTGCACGGCCTCGTTTGGCATCAACCTGGTCATCAGGGAGGCTATCTGAGTGTTGTTTTGAAGTGATGCCTTACTTCATCAGCGCCGTGACTCGAGTCGTCTAGATGTAGCGGTCTCTACTGTCTTTTGGTGTTAACAAGCAAAGTATTAAGTATCAAATGTGTTTGTGTATGTGTCAGTATGGGTTCGACTCTCACAGAATAAGGCTGGGTGTAGAGGTAACCAGTCGAGGAATTACAGTTCCATCTACTGGCTTCTTCATGTTTTCTATACTCTTTGTGATGTCGAGTTTTAGCTTTTGTTAATATACTCCTTGTGAACTTCCTTTGTCTGTCTCTGTCTGTCACGCGTCATCTCCTATGTTTTCCTTGTTACCTCCGACGAATTTCAGCCTCTATGCGTCTGTGTATGATACATAATCCATAAGGCAAGGAAACAGATTAGATTTGACTATTGGCATGCGATGGTTATGATAAGATCTATCCTCTGAACGCCAATGGTAGCCAAGGAAAACCTCGAACATAAATAGTTCTATTGATCTCGTTTTTCTTGCACCCAAGGGTCATGTTCATATACAGTGTAACAAATCACAGAATCGCTGATGAATTGCCTATATCCATGAAATTACAATATGACTTTCTGGGTAATATTTAATCCTTATGGCAAGGCTGCCAGCTTCTGAATTGAGCTGAAGACGGCCTGGTAGAGGTCACAGTTCAGGATTATTAGTTTTTTTTTTTGAGAAGTCACCGGGGGGGACAAAATCCCCACCTGAATTTTATTTCGCAGCAATTTTTACAAGGTCACGCACGGCGTGAGGAGAGGAACGAGCACCACAGGTCGGCGTGTTCCTTTTGTTCCGGTCTTTTGCACCGATTTACCCAAAGGTTCAGATCCGTTACAATGTTACCAACAGTGAGAGAGGCAGTGGGGTTAGTTGCCCTGAACACTTTGGCGTTCCGAGCGTCCCAGATCTTCCAGCATATGGCAAGGGCGATGGAGGGTCAGACGTCAGAGGGGAGTCCTGCCGGCAGCGAAGAGCTCCATAGATCGGTGAACTGTCCGAAGGAGGGGGTGATGCCTATCTTGGACCATACAGCACGGGCGGCGACGCAGGTGAAGAAGAGGTGCTCCCGGTCCTCAACCGGCAGGGTGCATCGTGGGCACGCAGCAGTGTCCAGAATCGTATTCTTGTGGAGGTTGGCGCGGGTGTTGAGCCTGTCGAAGTGTAGAAGCCATCCAAAGATTTTAATCTTCTGCGGGGTGAAAGAGTCCCAGACGTGGGCGAGCTGATCGTCACGCAGCTGCACGGAGAGCGCAGCGTAAGCACCCCTGGCAGTGAACCGGGATCCATCCATCAAGCGCCTGTCGTCAGCGAGGGCATTCAGCGAGACATCCTGCAACAGAAAAGACAGCGACCGAAGCTCGGAGCTCGCGGCCGAGGTGAGCCTGTTTCTCAGGTTAGTTTCGATCCCATCCTGCAGCACCGAAGCAACTAAGTCAAATTGTTTTAGGTGGTGTGAGAAAATGGCAGGGAAGGCGGTGGCGAGGGGTTCTGGAAGCAGCCATCTATCAAGCCAGAAATATGTGGAGCGGCCATTGCCAATTTTGCATTGGGAAATTTGGCGAAGGATGTGTATATTTTTCTGACAATGGAGGCTAGGAAGGTGGAGTGTGTTGTTTGGTGGATGGGGTATGGTGAATGGTGAAGAATCCAAGTTTTCCACGGCAAATCAGCAGAATGCAAGAATTTGTAAGCAAATTTCAACAGTAGGCACTCATTTTGAATCTCAAGGTTTTTAACGCCTAGACCACCTGCAGTCTTAGGTGTGCACACTTTGTCCCAGGCAACTAAGCATTGGGCTCCCGAGCAGGTGTCGTCTGCAGCCCAAAAGAAGGAACGTCTTTGTTTGTTGTATTTAGCTATATCCTGTTTGGCGAGAGGGAAGCAAGACATGATGTGGGTTGGTAAGCTATCAAGCACCGATGTCATAAGGGCTAGTCTTCCTCCCTTGTTAAGGAGGTTCGCTTGCCAACCAGCGAGGTATTTTTCTGCGTTGGTGAAGAGGGGATGAGGTCAGAGGAGGTGATCTTGTGGGTGGAGAGAGATAGGCCGAGGTAGGGTTGGGGGAAGGACGAGATCGAGGTTCCTAACGTGTTAGCAATGTCATTAGCTGTGTGGGGGTCGAGATGGATGGGGATGAAAGTGGACTTGCTGTAGTTTATGGTCAGTCCTGTAGCTACAGCAAAGTCATCAAGGATTACTTTTAGGTTATGGGCAGCAGATGGAGAGGCTTTAACCATAATGAGGGTGTTGTCTGCGTACTGTAGGACCACAGGAGGGAGTCGGGGCAGAGAGGGTGGTGAAGTAGGCCAGCGTTAGCAGCGTGGGTAATCATTTGAGGTAGGAGGTCAACGATAGTGTTAAAGAGAAAGGGTGAAAGAGGGTCGCCTTGCCGAAGGCCATTTTTGCAGTTGATCCAGTTTCCGGGAACACCGTCGAGTAAGATTGCAGTCTTGCCGGTGCGAAGGATGTCAAGAAGCCAGTCACACCATTTGGGCGGGAAACCACGATGGCGCAGGATAGTGATTAGAGCGTTCCAGTTAACAGAGTCGAAAGCCTTTCTGAAATCTAATTTTATGACAATGGAGGGGGCTTTCCTTTTGTGGCAGCAGTGGAGTAGGTCAGCAGCGTAAACGAAATTTTCGGAGATCGATCTTCCGGTGATAAAACCAGTTTGGTCTTGGTTGACGAGGAGGGGGATTAGCGGCTTGAGTCTGTTGGTGAGAACCTTGGCGATCGCCTTGATTGAGCAATTTTGGAGTGATATGGGTCTGAAAGCGTCAGGTGTGCGGGCGCTTTCTTTTTTGGGAAGAAGGATAATGTGAGCGCGGTTGATAGAAGCAGTATCTGTTTTAAGGGCATGAAAATCTCTGAAGAGGTCGAAAACACGATGTTTTACGGTGCTCCAGTATTTTTTGTAGAACGCAGGGCCGAAGCCGTCAGGACCAGGGCTGGCTAGGGCATTCATGCCATGGAAAGCTTCTACAATTTCTTCATCAGTGAAGGGGCGTCGAGGTGGCGAAGCTGGGGTAGAGGCGTTGGGTAGATGTCTTGGAGGGAGAAATTCCAAGTGGTGGGGGAAGCCGAGCCAAGCAGAGTCCTAAAGTAGTCAGTGAGAGCAACCGACTTCTGGTTGTGGTTAGAGAGCTCGACGCCATTGACTTCTAGAATGGAAATTTTGTTTCGACGGAGGCGGTTTGAAGCGGAGGCATGGATTGGTAGTTGGTACATCATAACTTACAAAACACACCCTAAGGGCCCGATTGGTTGACCGTTTATATTTTCCCTCCGTAAAATACGACACGGATCCATCGGAAATATTACGGACATTCGCAGGTCCGTATTTTTCCACCCGCCGTTTACCCCTGGAATCCGACAATCCAATCGGGGCCTAAGGCATGATCTATGTGCTTCCAGTTCCAGGTTCTCAAAGAAACCAGGTAAACGAAAAAGGCTGTGGAACCATATGTGGCAGAGCTAGCCTTAAGCTGCGAAAGGCCTCTCTACAGGACTTGATTTCGACCGAACCGACGGATACGATCCCGGTGCTCACTGCTCAGGCTCCTCGACTCCTGCCCGGTCGTGTTGTCATTGCAGCTGCTACTACCTAGCCTCTTCCCGAGGGCCGAGCTCAGGAGCTCGAGGCCCTGCTTGCCCATCTGCTGCATCTCCTACGGGGAGAGGATCTTTATGCTGGACACACTGTTCACGAATTCCCTGCACGTGCGAAGGCGCCGCGGCACTGTAAGGAACAGCATAGAAACACAGAACATCATTAGGAGGATGGTTGCAGAACTTGCTGCCAAGGGTCATCACCTACAAGGACATTGTCCTCCCGGTGGACAAATAAAAGCTGCGTACCTGATCTCCAAGGGCCTTCCAACTGGCCCTAAAGGCCAAATAGGTGCCCCAGTTCTCTAAATAGTTTGTGATAGTTACTAAACCTAGTTATATCAACCGACCTTCCGTATGTTCCAGATTTGTGAACATGTTGTTGTTCACATTTCAAAAGTGGGATTGGAATAAGTTAGCAAAAAATAAGAACAATTTTCAGAGCATGGATTGTAGTTTCTTACATTAACTAAGAATCATAATGTTCTGAATCATCTGTTAACGTTTGAGATTCTCTACTCCACTTCGATTCTTGCAACTCCACTTCAACAGTAATCGCATCTTTGTGCTTCCCGTTTTCCGTCTCCATCCTTCTTACCTTTTCTTTTTGTATGGCACGTAGCTCGTACCTGCAAGAACATGACATGTTTCCAAAATGATGATGCTACAGCTAAAGTCTATCTGAATTATGCTAGCCTGAATTATGGAAGTCCAGCATTGTGATGGGAAAATGGCTACATGTCAAGATTGCACTACAAGTACAAGGTAGCTTCAGTGGTTCATCTTAAATCTTGCACAACTTAGTGAATACATCTTCAGGACAACCTATGAATGTTAAATTCCTCTTCAAGGTTCTCTATAAACCCACTCGATGTAGTCTTTCAGGCAGTAAAAGTTAGTGAATTGTTGCAATGAAAAAGTCTCCGTGGCTCCAAGAATCCATGATACTAGTTGCTTTATTGAGATATTGATGCTATTCGAGAAAAATTACGAAACCAACAGGACTAGTATTATAGCTAAATCTAGTGGACTTACAACTCAACAAAGACTTGAGCAGATAGAGACAATTTACGTGATGACCTTGAAACATCAGGATCCCATTTTGCTGAATGTATCGAAACAGAGGTACTCACATTTGGCATACTTTAATTTCTTTAGATGAAATTCGGTTTTACATACATGGGCGGGAAATCAAAGCTCAGATCTAAAAGAACTGTGGCATACAGAGGTTGCACTTTATATGAAGATCTTATAAAAGATCTAGATCCCTATTTGCTGAATGTTTATGTACAAGTACAGAAAATGTAACTGTGTGCGACAGAAATAACTATGTTTGGACACCGAATTACATTATGGATAGCAAGGCACAACATGGACTACAACTCCTCGCTGAATTTTTACAAAATCAAAGCTATTCTCACGATAGTTTGTGTCCAATGTTGAATCGTGAGGGCTAACTTCTACACATCGACCAGTACTGCAATGGGATCAACACGATGAAGCTAACTAAGCTATTGGACTTGCACAATATGCACTTAAACATAGGCGAAAGTAAAGAGCTTACGGTAAGATGTGGCTCCTGGCGAGCAGGAAGTATAATGTCCAGAACTGCTTATCCTTCATGTGGCGTGGGCACAGATCATACCGGATCTTAGCGAGTTCCTGCAGAGAGACACACTTGACAGTTGAGAGCCGAGAAAAGAAGTGGCCACGCGACACGAGATCCGCAGGGAAACCTACCTTGGCTCTGGCGAGCACGAGGACGGCGTGCCGCTGCTGCCAGTCCGAGAGCTCGCCGCCCGCCGCCTCCGCTGAGCCACCTGCCGCAGGCGCAAAGCACAGTCAGAAACCGAGACGGACCGAGCGGGGGAGCGGAATCGAGAGGGGAGGAGTGCCTTGTTTGAGCTGGAGAGCGGACGATTTGAAGGCTTCGGGGAGAGCGTCCGGAGAAAGTCGAGGAGCTGCGGCGTCACGCCGAGCTCCTCCTCCTCCGCGGTGGAGGGGGCGGCGGGTTTGCTAGGGCCATCTCCGCTGCTGCTTCGGCGGCGGAACGGCCACGTGAAAGAGGAGAAGGCCATGGACGGAGCAGGTGCGCTGGGACACTAACCGGCGACGACGACTACGGCGATCTGATTGGGCTCCAACCGCAGGAACAGGCTTCCGTCACGAGCTCGACGAGCCTCTCCGCAACGAAAAGGAAATGGGAGACTTCACGATGCAAAATATTCTCCGATCCGCTGGCCGTTTCTGTTATCCAAAGCCCAACTACGGGGGCCGTGGCTCGCGAAGCACCGCAAAGAGCCCAAGATCGTAGCCTCGTAGCTCGTACAGTCGTACCACAGGCAGAGAGGCGTTGGGTGCGAAACATTAGTCCCACCTCGCCAGTTGAGTAATGGCTGCACCGGTTTATAAGGTGGAGACTGACGATGGTAGCACGACCTTACTTGAACAGGATCTGTTCTATAGGATCGTACCGTTGCATCCTTTACCAATAAGGAGGCAAGCACTTAAGTCTGGTTGATGTATTCTGACCTCTGGGCCAGAGCGTGATTAACGGCTAGGGTTCTCCTGATGGGAGCAATCCGTCGGCTGTAGATGATCGTTCCTGCCCAGCTAAACCCTGGTGCAGGTTGGCCCAGAGGTTGTCTGACAGACTCCACAAATCTTTTTTGCTGTTTCAGATTTTAGAAACATAGCATCTCTTCTTTAATCAAAACATTGAGAGTCGATCTGCTGTGTCTTTCCTCTCATATAGCGATGGAAGTGAAATGTATTGTGGTTTTATGGTTCAGTTTGAGGAAGTGACATGCAACTCAAGCCGGCACGTCCGCCCACGGGCACCCGACCCTAATGGGCAGGGTATGGGTCGCTATGTTTGCCCATGGGTCTCGCCCGTGGGCGACCTGATTAGTCGTGGGTAGGGTATGGACAGACATGTGTACCCATCGGATATTAGTCGTGGGTAGGGTATGGACAGACATGTGTACCCATGGGCGATCCGATGGGTAACCCGATTAGCTGACATGTAGTGTCTCATAGTAAAACATGACCACAGCCCATGCTATTTGTTGTTTCCTGGGAACTTGATTTGCTGTTTGTATGAGCAATCAGTACATCACTATTTGTTGTTTGTGCTTATTTTGCTGTTCGAAATGCTATAATATTATATATTGATGTGCTGCCTACAGACCCGATGGGTCGCCCATTGGGTCTGGTGACCCGACAGGTACGGGCATGGGTCTGAGATAGGTCAACCCGCCCAATACCCGACCCATTGCCGGCCTTACATGCAACCATGGGAAAGCTCGTACAAAAGCAGTTGTATTGATCTCGTTTTTCTCATACATCAGCAGAGTATACGAGGATGTCAATATTGTCCCTAAATGTCCCAAACGCTGTTATTTCATCAATCGCCTAAAGTATACGCAATACAGTATCGGCAAACAAAAAATAAATCAATGCGTAGAGCCACTTCATATTCTCAACGGCCTCTAGCAGCAGTGAATCTCCTTGGGATGGGCTGGCCCTTCTGCTCGCCACGTGCTTACGTGCCCCTTCGTATGGCAACACATCACTTCGCTGCCGTCATCTTTTATGAATCCCTTACGGGCTGGTGCCACCCTTCTGCTTGATACATGCTTGCGCTCCCCTTCGTATGGCGAGACATCAAATTCCACGTCTTCATCGTCTTTTGTGAATCCCTTACGGGCTGGTGCCGCCCTTCTGCTTGATACATGCTTGCGCGCACCATCGTATGGCAAGACGTCGTCTCCATCATCATCCTTCCTGCTATTGCCAGCGAACCCCCTCCGGTCCTGTGGCACCCTTCTGCTCTCTACATGCCCGCGCTCCCCTTTGTATGGCAACACCTCTTCATCGCCATCATCTTCTTCCTGAGCGTCAAAGCTTCTGCCCTTATCAGCCCCCTTGGTGTTTCTCCATACATCATATCCGAGCTTGCTATCCTGGGTTTCATCTTCAGGGCGGTCGTGGCTGCATTTCTTGCACTCCTGGTTGCGCCGAAGTTCACAAAGTCACATCTACAAAGGGAGATAATGTCTGATTAGTTTGTAAGCAGGGAAGGGTACCAAAGGGGATGGGTGTTAGTCACATACGAGGGGCATTCCCACTCTCCAGGTTGAGGTTCCTCTTTGGCCGATGCCCTTCACATTTAAAACAACTCTTGTTGCGAGAGAAGTTCATAAAGTTACACCTGAAAGCGCATTCAAATGATTAAAGAAAATAGAGCAGTGCTGAAACACTAGGAGAAAACATATATAAGACTAGATAATTACTGTGGACAGATCCAATCTCCCATTTTCATTTCAGTTGTGTCTGCTTGAATGTTCTTTGGTCCGGCTTCTTTGCATTCCAGACATTGTCGATTCCGAGCAAAATTTAAGAAGTTGCAGCTGGCAAAATTACAGAAAAATCCATTAAAGACCAACCAATAGTCCAACTTCCTTCAACATGAGCAAGAAAATAGAAGGAAAATAGACGATGAAGAGATGGACTAATTAGCCTTAGCTTTCCCGCAATAATAATTTAAAAGGCACCAAACAGAAAATGAGCCATAACCAACGTGCATCCCATCTAAGAGGTGCTTCTATGATCCACTGAAGAAATTTGCACAGATTCTGAACTCGTAGCAATAGTAAAGGGTTGGTATACATCACCCATTTTTAACTCAATGTTCACTTCAAAACCTATGAAATTTTTATTGAAGCATAGAACTATAGAAATTTACACTATATAACATATCTAACAAACTGTAACAAGCCTGTCAGCCCAGACTGTTTGGGTGAACTCAACAAGAAATTGTATAACCTATGAGGAACCAACAAAGTTTAACTACAACCTCAGGGATGAGGCTTATAAATTTATTTTAGAAGGTTCTCTTTGCTTCTAAGATCACCTCCTAATCTTTTATTAGATACTATGTGGACATGCTAGGAAGTTGGGAATCCCATCACAGCATTGGGTATTTCAAGCTTGCCTTCAAGAAATAGATACATTTGAATTCGGTTCAAATTACCATGGAGAGACTATTGCCGAACATGTAAATAGACTTAGCTAAACATTGCAGGTACAATATAATATACTATGCTATAGAAGAAAATCCAGAACTGATATATTTCAAAATTTCTTTCGTAAAATTGCAGCAAAAGCTTGACGACATTGTCATGGCCATTAGGTTAAGTATATTAGAATACAAATGTAACTGTGCAAAGTCAAAGGCTGAAAGTGCATATATTAATCAGAAGAAACGAACAATTCAACCAAGAATTTCAGAATGCTCAACATGGTAGGAACAAAATCTAAGAGAAAAACTTGGCCACCAAACAGTAATCATAAAGAGGTATTCTGAATCATATAAAAGCCGCAGGAAGGAAAGGAAAAATTCAGTTGTGGTTAATGGTACACTGAAAGCATTCAAATGGGAAAGTAATCGCCATACCACAAAACCCATAAATATGGCCTTACATAATATGTCATGACGTAGTTCTATAATTCGATTAACTGTGGCAACTGCGGAAAATACGATTATGCACCACTCGATGAAACTAGTTAAAACCTGTACAGAACTAAGTGATGCTAATGATGGTATTAGACACCTAAGTTTACACGAGGTTAGGTGAGGGAATCATTGATCATCATGAACAACAATTAAGTGAATAACAGCCAACAACTAATGGTCAATCTATGTTCTCATACATGTCTTCAAAATAACCAAAATATCTTACTCAGCAATCTCAGTGCAATGTAAAGAAAACAAGCTTCAAGGTTCACAAAACAGAAGGCATAGCAGCATAACACTCAATTAATATAGCATAACAAACTTACTTTGCGCACAGCCAATCACCCTTCTTCATTTCAGTCACAGCTGTTTCTCTACCCTTTCCAGCTGATGCCCTAGACTTTGTTTGTGATTGTGAGCCCTTGCCAAGCTTGGTTGATGACTCCTGCTTGCTAGAAGTTTGAAATACAGGTACAGGAAGAGAGGATCAAGTGTTGTGTCACAGAGCACAGTAAGATCTGAGAGAAGCTTTCTTGCAGATTCTTGCACACCCCCGGCAACAGGATTTTCTCCTGAAAGGCTGGTTGGATCTATTGCGTAAGTTAGCAGTATGCGCACAACATCAACGGTCCGAGCAGCTTCTTCAGCATTTGGCATGACATAGGCTTTATCACAAGATCCACGTAATTTGCAAACACTGCATGCCTGTATTAAAGCAGAAAAACATGAGACCGTACTTTTGAGATCAAAATAAATGGTGAGTACAGAAAGAATGCACACTCAACAATACCTAATGTTGTATGTTAAAAAAAAGATTCATTACAAGAGGATTGCACATTAGAAAATAACACTTCAACTTACATCTGCTTCGTCAACCTGCAAAAATTCTCTCAGCCTTTTTGCAGAACTGACAGCCTTTCGGAAGATATTGGGACATCCACACTCAACAATAGCTTGAATATCCTGCTTTGCAAGAGAGCTGCGACAATAATGCAGTCAAATTAAATTCTAATCCAGCCAGACATATATAATAGTAGCAAAGTAGTAGGCATGAATAGAGTAACCAATTACAGAATCGCTGCTGAATTGCCGAATAACCACGATACTAAAATTAAAAAACAATACGACTTTCTGGATAATACTTAATACTTATGGCAATGATACCAGCTTCTGAATTGAACCAAAGACATTCTGGTAGAGGTCACATTTTCAGATCAGATCGCATTTCGCAACTGTACAGTGCTCTTCATTGCCAATCTCGCAAGTAATTTTAATAATAGATTGTTCACCGCTAGAATCTCGGTTTTGTTTTGGTGCCATTTGATGATACCAATGTCGATTTGAACAACCTCGTGATTACCAGATCATTTAAAAAATAAAATAAAAATTTAATCTGGACCTCCGAATCTGAATGTCTTCTAACAAGTACTACTACTTAACATACAATTTTAATTGCAGGACATGACAGAACAAAAAACACTAGATCTGAGAGCATGCAGGATTCTACCATGGGATTGTACAACCAGAGAGCCGAGTAAAATCCTACAAGGTATGGCTCAGGTATTGTGTCTGTGTGATCATAGCATCATATGATCCTACGCTATGATCGTGGCTTTAACAAATGCTGGTCAAATAGCTGAAGCAACGAATTTAGCTGATGCTCCAAGACTATCATCATCAGAAGTGCTCATAAAAATATGCTAAAGTGCGGAACAGATATGGAGTAGAACTTACTCGTCTTACAAAAACGCACAAAACTACAAATCTAAATACTACAGGGACAACTATTGAGTATGTTATACTTCAGGAACAGATCAAAAAGCCTAAATTGGCAGGTTTTGCTGCATTTTCACTCAGCCACGTACATGATCATGTTCGTTGTATCCAACCATCCTAAGAGCTGCCTACTCCAAATAAAGTGAGGCCTCACAGGCTAGGTACAGTACGCAGCAAAAGTAAAGTCCAATTCATGCATAGAAGCAATCCATCTCACGGCTTCCCAACCTGAGAAGATCGAAGCGCTCGCGTGCGAACTTGAGGCACGCGTTCTTCACCCTGTTCTGGTCCCTCAAGACGTACGGGTCCGCCGTAGCCTCTCCATCTCCGGCGGCGCTCTTGGGAACATCAGAGCCGGGGGGAGGAGGCCGCTCGAAGTACCCCTTGGCCCGCAGCTTCTCGAGGAAATCGCCCCACTCCGGCCACGGGTGGCCGGCGGAGACGGCGGCGACGGCAGAGTAGGCGACATCAAGCGCTTCGGGGGCGGGTTTGGTGGCTGTGGCGGCGGCGGTGCAGAAGCGTGCGGAGAGGAATGGGCCCGGGAGGCGGCGGGAGATGGGCGGCAGGAGAGGGGAGGAGGCGACACGGTAGAGGCGCCGGAAGGAGGCGCTCATGGCGGTGGTTAGGAGCTTGGAGGAGGCCATGGCGGATGCAGGTGTACGCGATTCCTCAGGTGAGCATGGAGGCGGGGCTGGCTGGGCGAGAGCAGAGAGGGGAATGGATAGAAGTAGGATTAGGGTTTAAAGGGTTTAGTAACCGAACCAGAACAGCGTTGTTGGGCTGGGATTGGCAATACCGTACTCTTTTGTTTCAGTGGTTTTACTTGGAAAAAACTACAGTATCCAACGATATATACAGATGTGAAAAATAACAAAAAAATCGACAAGTACACTTGCTAACGCTCTCTGAATGTCTGCATTTTTTTATAGAAAAAAGGGGGGTGATGCCACTGTGTTAGTGTCACTTATCAAGTTATACACTCAAAGGATTGTTTCTTATCAAGAGAAAATATATATTCCATTTTGTATGAGAATTGCCAAGAAGACAAATAACATTAGCATGAACATGTGAACAAAATTTTGGTTTTTTAAACTATTTTTGTTACTTTATTGTTCACTCAAGGAGTTATTTCACCGCCTCTAGTTGTTGATACTAAAGAAAACCACATTTTGGTAGTTTTACTTAGAGAAAATATAATGCTATCTCGAACATGTTACCGTTTAGTATCAACCAAGTATACCCCTTATGTCGAGAATACGACTCTTAGCTAAGGACGGAGCGAGGAAAACAACTTGGAGGCGGCCAAATGAGCATTATGTTTGTTGGAGGGGCCATACAGACAATTTCTGATAATTTTGGGCACCAATCTACATACTACATAGGGGCCTTTCGGGGAAAAAATATAGTATGGGGAGGGCCATGTCCCTAGCTCGCACCCCCTAGGCATGTCTACGTTCTTAGCCATTATGACTGCTTTATGTTTCTTTCTCCACTCGTGTTTCTAACTAGTGCGACCACTCTTTTTAGAAATGCAATAAAAACATAGGCGGTCACAACCTTTATGGCCATTTCCGAAAAACTGAGCCGACAAATATAGTTATATAGAAATAGAGGAGGTCTCCACGAGCGCCTTATAATCGACGGGTGCGTCGTCTCGTCTCCCACTAAAATAACATTGCCAAAAATCTTGGAATAAATCGGGAAAAGTGCAAACACTCATACCAAGTGTATGACTTGATCCCAACAGCTGAGCTATCCTTAATTTGGGTTCGGTCACTATGTTTTCACATCCACATATAGACCTTCACCGTTTGAAAACTAAATAATGCTATCTCGAACATGTTACAAACTAGATCATCAATATAAAATGATTGTTGGTTAGTACCAACCAAGTATGCCCCCCTTGGCCCCATATGTTGATAATATTTGATTTCTTAGCCATTTGTCATATCCGAGCATGTGGTCAAAGTTATCGATAATGTACAATTAGTACATAAAGCAAATTTAAGAATGCATTTGACATTAAGTTCCTGACCTTATATTTCCTTTTCACAATCAACACCACTTTGATTTATTTTTTCACATGAATTGTTTGACCTGCAAGATTGCATTTACTGAAATAAATGTTTAAGTATTTTTTTCCCATATTGCATAAGAAATGATGTTTATTATCTTACAAATATTTGTGTGCCTTTCTATACGACAATTGTCAAACATTGGGACGTTCATACAGGCTCATAAGAGCATACGATATCCGTATATAACGGTGATGTTATTAATGTTCAAACTTCGTGATTGTCTTGATGTGGCTAATTCTCATTCGATCAAGAATCACCTTAATCTTCATTAAAGTGATGTCCTACCAACAATTTTGAACTATGCGGATATATTTTTACTGTGTGAATCATTCTTCTCAGTTACACCTAAAAAATCTGACGTGACATAAAACCGTTGGCAAAAGAGTTCGTAGGAACCGGTCGCGGCCCACGTGTCAGCCCCTGTTCCTAGTCCCACCGAAGGTGCACACATGCGCACCCACAAAATCCTGCAACTGAGCTCTCATATCAAGTGTAGCACTTGATCCCTGTAACTGATCTATCCTTGATTTGGGCTTGGTCACTATATTTTCACCTGGTACAAATATTGTTAGACCCATATATACCTTAATAATGCTAGCTTGAACATGTTACAGATTAGAACATCAATATAAAATGGTTGTTGGCTAGTACAAACCAAGTCTACACCCTTATGTTGACAATGTTTATTTTCTTAGCCACTTGACATATCTGATCATGTGTTGAAAGTTGTCGATAATGTGTTTTTTGACAATTAGTACAAAAGGTGAATTTAAGAATGCATTTGACACTAAGCTGCTCATGACAAACTTCCTTTTCACAACTAATACCTCTTTGTTTTATTTTTTCAGTGGATTGTTTGACCTACAAGTTTGTATTTACCGAAATCAATGTTTAAATATCCCCCCCCCCCCCCCTGAAAGGATCGTATGACACCTAGAGGGGGGGTGAATAGGTGCTACTTCAATTTTAGTACTTTTTCAAATTAGGCTTGACACAAAAGGTAAATTCTCTAGATATGCAACTAAGGTGAATTTACCTATATGACAAGCTAGCAACTAAACAAGATACACGAAGTAAAGACTACAAACAAGGATAGAAGTAACCGAAGTGAAATCACGCGGAGACACGGATGTAATCCCGAGTTCCTCCTTTTTAGGGGAGTACGTCTCGTTGGAGACGTGTGAGCTACCACGAAGGTCAAAACTCAACCGCCACAAAGGCGTCACCTTCTTCTCCGATGAAACGCACCACAAAGGTTTGGTTCACCTTCCACTATCGAAATCCTTCAAGGCGGAATCTGGAGCCCTTACAACAACGATCCGGGGCACAACCCACAAGAGGATTGGGGGCTCCCGAACAGTTACAAATCTGTCACAAAGACAACAAGTGAGTACAATAAGAAGCTAGATTTTCCCAATGGAAATCCTAGCCAAGGGGCCCTCAAGTAAATGAGGGGAAATGGAGAACGGCTTGGTGAAGATGTAGATCCGGGCCTTCTTCTTCAATCCTCCAAAGATCAACGAGTTTGGGTGGAGGGATTGGGAGATCTAGTGATTCTTGAGCTTGCAATAATGGTGTCTTCAAGTTTTGGGCGAGCTCATTGTCCAAAGGTAGATGGAGGGGATTAAATACCCCCTACAGAAAAGTGGCCGTTGAGAGCAGAAAAAATCCCACGCCGGTAGTACCGGACCTCACCCGGTAGTACCGACGGGGGTTGACCGGAGGCAGTAACGACGACCAGTCAAACAGAGCATCTCAGGCGCGCATCGGTAGTACCGGATGACCAGGTCCGGTAGTGCTCCCTTCTCGGTAGTACCGCGCCACTACCGGGGCTACTACCGGGTAAAAATCTTCGCGAGGCAGAAAGCCATCCAGAGATGCGGTACTAGGCCCGGTACTAGCCGCGGTAGTTCCGAACGGCAGGTCACCCGGTAGTACCGGGACGGACCCGGTAGTACCGGCTGAAGTAGAAAAAGCAGCTTCACTTCCTTTTTGAGACAACACCTGTGTAACTATAAGAGATATAATCATGCACACTTTTAGCACACACATTAGACATCTAATTGCGTTGTCAACAAACATCAAAACACCTTGGGTAAGGATATGCTCTTTCAATCTCCCCCTTTTTGGTGTTTGATGACAACACACTTAGGAGAAACAAAATGATTTGCAAAAGCTAGACGTGCTCTCCAAATTGTGTGTTTATTAGGACTTTGCTTTTGAATGCAAAACACAACATTTAAAATGGGCGGAGCTCCCCCTAAATTTTACAAACCAAGCAAGTTCATATGGATAAACAATTATAACAACTTGCACATAATAAGCAAATAGAGGATACCACACTAGATAGGTCTTATTACAAAATCACAAAGTCTTGGCATGTCTTACACCATGCACGGAAGAGTTCAAAGCTAAAATCCGAATAAAGATGAAAACACAAGCATAAAGATCAAATGAAGTGCAAGCTTGTGTTCCTCCCATGCAAATCCCACGGCAAAACCTAAATAGAACACATTCTCCCCCTTTGTCATCGAAATGCCAAAAAGGGAGAAGCGCGATGCTAACACGTCCCTAGGAGCGTCAAGCTCCACCCGCGCCGTGGTGGGTCGAAGAAGAGCGGGCCTGGAAGCGATCACCATCTGGAGGAGCATCTTCATCACTCTAGAAACCCAGCTTGGACACCCATTCATTCTTCGGGGTGATTACTTGTGGGGACCCCGGACTAGCTGTCCGAAATACCCGATTATGCTTAACACAACGATCCCGTGATCAGTCTGTCGTTGCACATAATCCGAATTGGATACCAAAGTTTACATCCATTACAATACCGAATAAAAAGTCTTACATAAATGGTCATTTAGACCAAGTCTTACATAGGTGCCTTCATGGGCCAAACCAAAATATCAGCGGAAGCTACGGCGTAGTAGACATCATATTCTAACGATGACGACCCGACAGGCAGCTGACTTGTGGAGATCCTTAGTTTGCGTAGAAGTCGCCATACTCCTGCTCGGCGTAGTGCTCCTCCTCGTAGTCTGGCTAGGACAATAGCCAGGGACGAAACCAATATGAGTACATTTGAATGTACTCGCAAACTACCCCAACATGAGTATGCACTAGTTTTATTTTAACTTACAACTTTTATTTGTTTTAAAACATCTCTATATCTTTATTGAAAAAGGTAAGAAGAGTTTTATAACTATTTTAAAAGAAATCACCATCTCATTTGTTTCTCCAAAACCCTTCCTTTTCCTGACCATGGCTCACCATGGTCCATTTATTCCAACAACTCATACCACTCCATTTGGTATAGTTGTGTCACACCATCACCATTCATTTCTTTTAAGACTTAAAAGCTTTTCCAAAACTTGCACATGATCTTAGGACAGCCTCCCAATTGTCCATATCCGAGGACTCGGCTATTCGAATAGTTTTGACCCTCTGCAGAGGTAGCACGCTTTTATCCCACATCCATCCGGTAACTCATCGTGTCAGCCACGTCCCGCCATACAAGGTGTATGCGAAGTTGAGCCACCGACCCTAGCCTCTCCTTTGCTCATGCTAGTATAGGATCCTACCCATATGATAATTCCCACCAACACTCAGTCCGGTCCCCGTCGGCAACCCTAAGTGTGAGGACTCATATGTTTTTCCCGGCGACCACATTTATGAAGTCTTCAATCCTCCTCCTTATCTTTCCATAGAGTTTGAGCGAGGACCCAGGTCAGGGGAGTTCTCCAAACCATCCCCTCATGCATAACGGAGTCATCTCCGTCGATGAGGTATCCCATACTAATAAGAGCAAATTATATGACTAAGCCCCGTTCCCATATGGGGGTAAATGTGGTCGCACAGATTAAGATTGGTTGTCATAGTACTAGGACACTGTGCATTTTTCATAAACATTCCCATTTTCCATTTCTCCACTTCAACACCGACATCTCGGTATTCCATAACCACACAAGTATTTCAAAGGAGTTTTGAGTAAACAACATTATTTTCCCATCCTATAATTTTATATCAACTATCTTATACTTCTACATAGGTGGCAAAATAGTTTTCATGTACTTGTAAAAAGGTTTTCAAAATCATTGATACTTTTGAATAACTCATGTGACAAAATAGATGTATGTAAATGCAAGCTCAGTGAAGTAGCTTGCCTTGCTCGGCAAAGTTCTCAGGTTCTTGTGCTTGCTGATCAAGGTATTCCCCCTCCTCGTAGACTTCGGCAACGTTCTCGTCTAAACGTCAAACAAGCAATGCAACAATTACTAAACTACTCAAGCAAGCATCACAACATATCAATCATAAACATCACAAATAGCTACTGCACACATCAAACCATACAATTTGGTTTCAAAATAATTGAATTAAACATCATTTATTTATGTTCAAAATTATGGCAGAAACTTGTGGAACATGTTTAATTAAACTTGAGTTCTGTTGGTCACAAAAATACAAACTAAATTTCTTAGAAAGCTACTGATGTGTAGAAGACAACACAATTTGATTTGGATCAATTGGGGTTACCAAACTCCCTACACAAATGTTTGAATCCAGTAACTTAATAATCAAGTTTTAGCTACCAATTAAGTTCTGTTGATCCTAAAATTAAATCCTTTTAGGGGTAACTAAACATGACAAATGTGACCTAACAAAATTGGTCCTAATTCATTTGGGTTAACCATTAAACATATTTAAATGTTTGAGTGCAGAAGGGTGTTTAAACTTCAACTTAATACTAAACAATTAATAATGCACAAATAATTCTACCAAAATTAGGGAAGCTAATACATGGAGTACTAAGCTAGAAAAATTGGTTTGGAATTATTTGGACTAACAGAGTATCAGAAACAAACAAGTTTAGAATTTAAACCTTCTGTAGTATTTTTAATAATACTTTTTATCTATTTAATTAAATGACATGAATCCAATTGGGTTGTTAAACATTTTATAAGCTTTCCAGAACAATTGAGTTTGATTTATTTGGATTCCTAAATCTCGAGATATTGAATTTCAAAGTTGGATCCAGTACTGTCTTAACAGAGAAGTTTAAATTTGAATTTAATTGTTCTCTGGATAATGTTGAAAGCTATGACAGGTGGGGCCTACATGTCATGACACAGTGTGCGGTTGGAAATTAATAAAATCCTGACGAGCGGGGCCCGCCCGTCAGTCTCTCTCTCTCTTTCATTTAACCGAAGCGGTACGCGTCCGTTGGATCGAGATCCAACGGTCCACGATCAAATGCATCGGCGGCGACCTAAAATCGGCGGCGCTGCCGCGCCGGCGACGGCGAGGTGGAAGGATCTCTCACCTAGGGGGCTCGGGAGGTCGCGGAGATGATGCAGATCGACGGCGGCGGCGTGTGGGAAGCTCTGGCTGAGTTGCACTTGCTGGGGTGGGCTGGTTCGTCGGCGGCGAGCTCTCGATCTTCCACGGCCACGGGCAGCAACTCCGGCGAGGTCCAACGGTCGCGTCTGGGCACTAATCAAAGGGGAAAAAGGATGGGGTGAGTGCGGGGAGAGAAAGCAACATGGTGCAGGGGTTTGGGAAGGAAATGGGGCAGCCCAACGGCGTGGCCACGGTCGCCTTCTACCTCGGACACGGCGAGGTCGACGCGGCAGCGAGCACGCCCTCCTGGCGGGGCACAGAGGGGAGTGGAGTGGTGTGGTGCGGTGTGGTGTCTGTGGCGAGGCTCGGGGGTGGTTAAATAGGGCAGGGGCGGCGTATCGTGGACGGAGCGCATGGACAGCGTCCATGGCGCCTCCGGCGGGAGATTTCCCGATTCCTCGGCGACGCGTGCAAGCAGCGCAAGGAAGAGGGGTCTGGGGGGTCCGGGAGTGAGCTGGGAGCAGCTGTGGCGACGGATGCGTGTCGGGTGCAGCGGGTGGGGCGAATTTGGCCGGCGCCGTCCGTTCTCTCCACGGCGAGCAACGGGGGACAGTGGCCGCGTCGGGGCGAGAGAGGGCTCGAGTGCCCGCAGAGGCTGCAGAGGCAACGACCGTGGACGAACGCGAGCAAGGGGGGCCTGGGGGGCCTGGGAGCGGCGACGACGACCATGGCGACACGGCGACGGTGACGGGGAGCTAGGGGTAGGAGACGACGACATTTCGCAGAACGCCCCCTGGACTTTCTTTTCCATTTACAACTAGGTCCTTCTCTGCTTCTTTTTCTTCTTTTCATTTCCAGCAGCATTTCTGGATTTTATTTGGGGCACTTAAACAATTTAGAAAAATTCACAAATATTTGTGAGGCTTCCACATAGCATGTAGTAGCTCCACAAAATTTGGCATTTCAAAATAAAATGTTTTGAATCATTTTTGTTCATAGGGTTTTAATTATGGAATTTTGTTTTATTTCTATTTGATTTACTTTAGAATTTTAAAACTAGTTCAAAATATGAGTTGAGAGAGAAAAGTAGTAAGGATAAAATGGGAGTGTTTACATTACCACTCCACTGAATTTTATTGTGAAGGAAAACAACTTCTCACTTGGAGAATTTCATGTGACACTTGTCACATTATTTTCTTGTTTCTTTCATTTTATTCCTCTTCTTTTCTTCATGTTTTTCTTTAGAGCAAGCAACACACATTTAGCAAGAAAGAAACAACACAAGCAACAATATGAGATCAACACATATAATTAAGCAAAAGTTTTTGTTGGCTCTCATTTTTGGAATAATAATACTGATTAATATTTTTGGGATGTTACAATCCTTCCCCCTTAGAATAAATCTCGTCCCGAGATTTGCTAGGCCTGGGTACTAAAGAGGTCTGGAAATTCGCTTCGAAGATAATCTTCGCGTTCCCAAGTTGCTTCTTCTTCAGAGTGGTTAGTCCACTGGACTTTGTAAAACTTGATCGCACGTCTTCGGGTAACACGAACATCTTCTTCGAGAATTTGAGGGGTCTCTCGCGATAAGTCAGGTCTTGGTTCAGGTCGATGGAGCGGTGATCGATGTTTTTGAAAACATCAGGCTGGTCAGGAACTTCGAGACACTTCCGGAGCAAGGAAATGTGGAAGACATCATGATAATCTCCTAACTCCGGGGCAATTCCAGCTGATAGGATACTTCTCCTCGACGAGCGAATCTTGAAGGGTCCAATATACCTTGGCGCTAACTTTCCTTTGACATGGAAACGCTGCATTCCTTTGAGGGGTGTCACTCGGAGATAAACATAATCTCCGACACTGAAAGTGAGATCACGGCGCTTGGTGTCAGCGTAACTCTTCTGACGGGATTGGGCAGTTTTGAGGCGTTCACGAATAAGCTGAACTTGCTCTTCAGCTTCACGGAGGGTATCTGGTCCAAACAATTTGCTTCTCCGGTATCGGACCAATTCAGGGGTGTACGACACTTCTTGCCGTAAAGGGCTTCAAAAGGGGCCATTTGCAGACTGGACTGATAACTGTTGTTGTACGAGAACTCTGCAAACGGAAGACAATCTTCCCACTTGGAACCATAGGATAGAACACATGCGCGAAGCATGTCCTCCAATATCTGGTTCACTCGCTCAGTTTGGCCATCGGTCTGGGGATGATAAGCTGTGCTAAATGCTAACTTGGTTCCGAGGGCTTCATGAAGGGATTTCCAGAATCTTGAGGTGAATTGCGTGCCTCTATCAGATACAATCTTCTTAGGCACACCATGCAGGCTTACTATTCTGGAAATATACAAGTCTGCTAACTGGCTCCATTGTGAGTGGTCTTGACAGGTATAAAATGAGCAACCTTGGTCAATCGATCAACGATGACCCAGATTGAATCATGGCCTCGGTTGGATCTTGGAAGTCCGGTAATAAAATCCATTCCAATCTCATCCCACTTCCACTCGGGAATTTTCAAAGGTTGAAGCAATCCAGCGGGCCGCTGATGTTCAGCCTTGACTCGCTGACAGATCACACTTGGCTACGAAAGAACCAATCTCTCGTTCATTCCATGCCACCAAAATCTTTCTCGAAGGTCTTGGTACATTTTGGTTCCGCCGGGGTGGATTGAATAAGGGGTCTCATGGGCTCCTTCAGGATTAACTCCTTAAGTTCCGTGACATTGGGCACACAGATACGATCATTGAATTTCAGCACTCCTTCAGCATCTTCGGTAAAACCGGGTGCTTTGCCGAGGGAAATCTTCTTCTAATTCCTTCAATGCTTTCATGACCTTTTGGGCTTCTTTGATTTGATCCATCAGGGTTGGGGTTAACTCTAAATTGGCGAGATACCATGGCTAACAAGTTCTAGTCCAAAATCTTCGAACTCTTTGAACAAGGCTGGCTGTTCGGCTTGGATCAGGCATTCAGGGTGCAGGTTTGCGACTAAGGGCATCGGCAACTACATTAGCCTTTCCGGGTGATATGGATTCCAATATCATAATCCTTGATTAATTCCATCCATCTCCTCTGTCGCAGGTTCAATCTTCTGGGTGAAAATATACTTCAAGCTTTTGTGATCTGTATAGACCTCGCAGCGATGTCCCGCAAGATAGGGACGCCACTTTTTAGAGCAAGAACAACAGCAGCTAATTCCAGGTCATGGGTTGGGTAATTCTCTTCATGCGGTCGCAACTGCCGGGACAGGTACGACACAACTTTGCCTTCTTGCATCAGAACGCAACCAAGTCCGAGGCGTGATGCATCGCAATACACGTCGAAACTCTGGGTGACGTCTGGCATAATCAATTGGGGTGAGGTTAGTCTCTTCTTCAACTCTTGGAAACTATCTTCACACTTCTGAGTCCATTCAAATTTCTTGTCCTTCTTCAACAGTTGGGTCAAGGGTTGGCTATACTGGAAAATCCTTCAACGAACTTGCGGTAATAACCGGCAAGTCCGAGAAAGCTTCGGATTTCAGTCACACTGGTTGGGGATAACCAGTCAACAATGGCTTGGATCTTCTCTGGGTCAACAGAAATTCCTCCGCAGATACAACATGTCCGAGAAATGCCACTTCACTGAGCCAAAACTCACACTTGCTAAGCTTGGCATACAGCTGGTGCTCTCGGAGGGTCTCCAAAACTAGACGCAGGTGTTCAGCATGCTCTTCTTCGGTCTTGGAATAAATAAGGATGTCATCAAGGAAAACTACCACGAACTTGTCGAGGTACTCCATGAAAATCTTGTTCATGAGATTCATGAAATAGGCTGGGGCATTGGTCAGACCAAAGGACATCACGGTGTATTCAAACAAACCGTAACGGTGGTGAAGGCGGTCTTGGGAATGTCTGTCTCTCGATCTTCAACTGATGGTAACCTGTCCGAAGATCGATCTTGAAAAGACTCGGGCTCCGTTCATTGATCGAACAGATCCTCGATCTTGGGAAGGGGTACTTGTTTTTAATGGTCACGTCATTTAGCTGCGATAATCCACACACAGTCGTGTGGTACCGTCTCTCTTGTCCACAAAAATAATGGGTGATCCCCAGGGTGAAGCGCTTGGACGAACAAGTCCTTTGCTGAGCATATCTGCCAACTGCTTCTTCAACTCAACCAGTTCTTCCGGATTCATCCGATAAGGCTTTGGGATATGGGGCTGTTCCTGGGATAAGCTCAATTATGAACTCAATTTCCCGGTCTGGCGGCATACCAGGCAATTCTCAGGGAAAACATCTCGAATAGGTGAACAACACGGATCTCATCTAGGGGGTCGAGCTATGCTCTCATGGCAGCCTGGTTGGGAGTGATTGGGTTCAGACACATACTCCACTTCTACTTCTTTGTCGGTGGTGATGGATACAGCTCTTCTGGCACAGTCTATTCGACCATGGTACTTGGCTAGCCAATTCATACCGAGTATGACATCTATGCCTTGGGTTCCTAAATAATTAGGTCGGCTGCAAATTTTTCGCCTGAAATCTCATGGCAGTATTTGGACAAAATCTCTTGGTTTCTAGGTGGAGCCAGGATTTGTATACTCAGGTTTTAGTTAGGAAGCCTTCTACTAAACCTCCCTTAGCAACAAACTCCTCGGTAACAAATGAATGTGTTGCACCAGAATCAAACAGAACAGTTGCAGGTACTGAGTTGACAAGGAACGTACCCAGCACAACATCTGGCGCATCTGAGCTTCTTCAGCATTGATGTGGTGCAGACGACCCTTGACAACAGCAGCATTTCCGCGGGGTGCGGCATTCTTGCCATTACCATTTCCATTGCGGCCTTGACCATTGTTCGGTGCATTGGGGCGCTGAACATTCCTCTTGGATTGGGGCATTCCTGGAGTAGTGACCTTTGTTGCCACATTCAAAGCAGACAACATTGGCATTGGGGTTGAAGTTGTTGAAGTTTCCTCTGGGACGGTTATTGTCATTGGGGCGGTTGAAGTTGTTTGGGCGGTTAGGGAAATTGGGGCGTGGAGCTTGGGTGGTCGATAGGCAGGGGGTTTTGCTGAAAGATACGAGGCTTCTGACTGCTCGAACCTTCCTGAGCATTCATCCTCCTCTTGCGACCTTCATACATAGACTTGCGCTTGGTCTCCAGCTGGATGGCTTTGTCCACAAGTGACTCCAGATCACGGAAGTCATGGACAACCAAGCACACTGCAGTTCATCATGAAGTCCACTCATGAAACGCTCCATCTTCTTCTCTCTTTGTCGGTGTCATCAGGAGCATACCGAGATAAGTCGGTAAACTCATCAGATAACCGACCACATCTCTACTTCCCTGCCTCAGCTTGCGGAATTCATCCTTCTTCCTATCAATGAGTCCACCAGAATGTGCTTCTTGCGAAACTTCTCCTGAACTCAGCCCAGTTGATGACATGGTCAGCTGCTGGAGAGCCTTGGTAGTTTCCCACCAAGCTCTGCAGGTCCAGCGAGATAGTGGGTTGCATACAGCACTTTTCATTTCTCCTACAGCAGCAACTTCCAGATTGTTCGATGGTGCGAAGCCAATCATCGGCTTCCAGTGGGTGAAGTCCCTTGGAGAAGGTAGGTGGGTTGGTTTTCTGGAAATCGCCTAAGGTGGATCGCTGGTTCTCATTGCCATTGCCATTACCACCATTGTTGTTGTTGTTGTTTTGTTGTTGTTATAAGCGGCTGCGAGTTGTTGCAGGGCAGAGATGAGCCTGGCGCTCCTGCCGGGCATTTTCACGTTCCTCCATGATAAGCGCGAGAAGTTGGGCGGGGGTTGGGTCCGGTGGTGGTGGTGCTGATCCTGATCCTCCGTATTGCGCGACGGGGCGGCATCCTGAAGCACACCGGGTATAAGAGGCAAGGCAAGAAAAGTTCGACTAAGGGAAAAGACGATTTCGCAAGTGGTTTTTAATTTAAGGATTATATGAAAATATTTCACACAGATTAACAAGACAAACATACTTATATTTCACAAACAACACATCAAGGAGTTCACAACAACTCAAGCTTACAACATCAAGCTTACAACATCACCTTACATCTAAGTACATAGCATCTGGTTTCCAAAAGAACCACTACTTCGACTCGACTAGCGATAGGGGTCAACCTAATCCTGCGGTAGTGATCAAGTCACTCGCCTACTGAGGTGGAACCTCCAGCTCTAACACGTCAGCATCTGACTGGTAGGTGGCTCCTCGGGATCCTCCTCCTCGTCCTCGAGAACTGCCTCGAGTGGCTCCTCCTCCTCGTCAACTAACTCCTCCTCATCATCCTCCTCCTCACAGTCCATCTCCTCCAAAGTCATCATCGTCACTGAGGAAAGCGTTGTTCTCCTTGCGGAGATCCTCGCCCTCCTCCTCCATCTCGTCAGTATGGTGCTCTAGATCCTCGATCAGCTGTCCTGCTCCGCCACCTTCTTGCGGAGCTTCACGATGGTCCTCCTCAGCTGGGCCCTCTTCCGAGAAGAGCGACCTTCTCCTCCAGCAGCTTCTCCTCATTCTCGCGAAGCTCAACGAGCGACTCGCGGTCAAAGCGAAGCTGAATCCTAGTGCGCATCAGATCATCCTGTGCTGAAGTAAGAGCTCCATGTCCATGATGTAGCTCCCAAACATCGGGTGGCAAGGGGAAGGAGTAGGGTGTCCGTCGCAGTTGCGCCTCCCGTAGAACCGGAAACGGGAGTCTACTAACTCCGCCTTGTGCTCCTCACAAAGTCGGGCTAGCATCCTCTGTGTAGCAGTACAGAGACCGTCAACCCAGGTGGCCTCCTTGGTGGTGAAGACGAGCGTCCTGGAACTGGGAGACTTGATGTTCCTGCGAACTGACGACCTGATGAGCCAGCTCAGCCTTCCGACACCGTGAACATCAATCTGGGCTCCCTCAAACTCTGGAGCGGGGCGACCTAGCAGCTTGCTCAACTCGAACAAGTCATTCTCGAACGTCAGCTTGCTATCCTTCTCAGCTGAACGAACTCGGTCCAGTGGAGTGCCATCTACAAATTTTTAAGCAAAATTTTAAGTTAGTGGGATGATAAGTGCACAAAATTTTAAGGATACTAAGGAAATTGTAATGTTTAATGAGAATAATTTTTGCATAAGTAAGAGGATTGGAGATAAGCGGTTTTCAAAAATACTTCTCCTTTCTTTTAGAAATTACTCTTTTGATAACACTTGTTTGACGACCATGCTAACTAAGGTTTCCTAAAGTCAGGATGGCTCTGATACCAAGTCTGTGGGGACCCCGGACTAGCTGTCCGAAATACCCGATTATGCTTAACACAACGATCCCGTGATCAGTCTGTCGTTGCACATAATCCGAATTGGATACCAAAGTTTACATCCATTACAGTACCGAATAAAAAGTCTTACATAAATGGTCATTTAGACCAAGTTCTTACATAGGTGCCTTCAAGGGCCAAACCAAAATATCAGCGGAAGCTACGGCGTAGTAGACATCATATTCTAACGATGACGACCCGACAGGCAGCTGACTTGTGGAGATCCTTAGTTCGCGTAGAAGTCGCCATACTCCTGCTCGGCGTAGTGCTCCTCCTCGTAGTCTGGCTAGGACAATAGCCAGGGACGAAACCAATATGAGTACATTTGAATGTACTCGCAAACTACCCCAACATGAGTATGCACTAGTTTATTTTAACTTACACTTTTATTGTTTTAAAACATCTCTATATCTTTATTGAAAAAGGTAAGAAGAGTTTTATAACTATTTTTAAAAGAAATCACCATCTCCTTTGTTTCTCCAAACCCTTTCTTTTCCTGACCAAGGCTCACCATGGTCCAATTATCCAACAACTCATACCACTCCATTTGGTATAGTTGTGTCACACCATCACCAATTCATTTTCTTTTAAACTTAAAAGCTTTTCCAAAAATTTGCACATGATCTTAGGACAGCCCCAATTGTCCATATCCGGGACTCGGCTATTCGAATAGTTTTGACCCTCTGCAGAGGTAGCACGCTTTTTATCCCACACCCATCCGGTAACTCATCGTGTCAGCCACGTCCCGCCATACAAGGTGTATGCGAAGTTGAGCCACCGACCCTAGCCTCTCCTTTGCTCATGCTAGTATAGGATCCTACCCATATGATAATTCCCACCAACACTCAGTCCGGTCCCCGTCGGCAACCCTAAGTGTGAGGACTCATATGTTTTTCCCGGCGACCACATTTATGAAGTCTTCAATCCTCCTCCTTATCTTTCCATAGAGTTTGAGCGAGGACCCAGGTCAGGGGAGTTCACAAACCATCCCCTCATGCATAACGGAGTCATCTCCGTCGATGAGGTATCCCATACTAATAAGAGCAAATTATATGACTAAGCCCCGTTCCCATATGGGGGTAATGTGGTCGCACAGATTAAGATTGGTTGTCATAGTACTAGGACACTGTGCATTTTTCATAAACATTCCCATTTTCCATTTCTCCACTTTAACACCGACATCTCGGTATTCCATAACCACACAAGTATTTCAAAGGAGTTTTGAGTAAACAACAATTATTTTCCCATCCTATAATTTTATATAAACTATCTTATACTTCTACATAGGTGGCAAAATAGTTTTCATGTACTTGTAAAAAGGTTTTCAAAACATTGATACTTTTGAATAACTCATGTGACAAAATAGATGTATGTAAATGCAAGCTCAGTGAAGTAGCTTGCCTTGCTCGGCAAAGTTCTCAGGTTCTTGTGCTTGCTGATCAAGGTATTCCCCCTCCTTGTAGACTTCGGCAACGTTCTCGTCTAAACGTCAAACAAGCAATGCAACCAATTACTAAACTACTCAAGCAAGCATCACAACATATCAATCATAAACATCACAAATAGCTACTGCACACATCAAACCATACCATTTGGTTTCAAAATAATTGAATTAAACACCATTTATTTATGTTCAAATTATGGCAGAAACTTGTGGAACATGTTTAATTCAATAACTTGAGTTCTGTTGGTCACAAAAATACAAACTAAATTTGTTTAGAAATCTACTGATGTGTAGAAGACAACACAATTTGATTTGGATCAATTGGGGTTACTAAACTCCCTACACAAATGTTTGAATCCAGTAACTTAATAATCAAGTTTTAGCTACCAATTAAGTTCTGTTGCTCCTAAAATTAAATCCTTTTAGGGGTAACTAAACATGAACAAATTTGATCTAACAAAATTTCCTAATTCATTTGGGTTAACCATTAAACATATTTAAATGTTTGAGTGCAGAAGGGTGTTTAAACTTCAACTTAATACTAAACAATTAATAATGCACAATTAATTCTACCAAAATTAGGGAAGCTAAACATGGTAGTACTAAGCTAGAAAAATTAGTTTGGAATTATTTGGACTAACAGAGTATCAGAAACAAACAAGTTTAGAATTTAAACCTTCTGTAGTATTTTTAATAATACTTTTTATCTATTTAATTAAATGACATGAATCCAATTGGTTAGTTAAACATTTTATAATATTTCCAGAACAATTGAGTTTGATTTATTTGGATTCCTAAATCTCAAGATATTGAATTTCAAAGTTGGATCCAGTACTGTCTCAACAGAGAAGTTTAAATTTGAATTTAATTGTTCTCTGGATAATGTTGAAAGTTATGACAGGTGGGGCCTACATGTCAATGACACAGTGTGCGGTTGGAAATTAATAAAATCCTGACGAGCGGGGCCCGCCCGTCAGTCTCTCTCTCTCTCTTTCATTTAACCGAAGCGGTACGCGTCCGTTGGATCGAGATCCAACGGTCCACGATCAAATGCATCGGCGGCGACCTAAAATCGGCGGCGCTGCCGCGCCGGCGACGGCGAGGTGGAAGGATCTCTCACCTAGGGGGCTCGGGAGGTCGCGGAGATGATGCAGATCGACGGCGGCGGCGTGTGGGAAGCTTCTGGCCGAGTTGCACTTGCTGGGGTGGGCTGGTTCGTCGGCGGCGAGCTCTCGCTCTTCCACGGCCACGGCAGCAACTCCGGCGAGGTCCAACGGTCGCGTCTGGGCACTAATCAAAGGGGAAAAAGGATGGGGTGAGTGCGGGGAGAGAGAGCAACATGGTGCAGGGGTTTGGGAAGGAATGGGGCAGCCCAACGGCGTGGCCACGGTCGCCTTCTACCTCGGACACGGCGAGGTCGACGCGGCAGCGAGCACGCCCTCCTGGCGGGGCACAGAGGGGAGTGGAGTGGTGTGGTGCGTTGTGGTGTCTGTGGTGAGGCTCGGGGTGGTTAAATAGGGCAGGGGCGGCGTATCGTGGACGGAGCGCGTGGACAGCGTCCATGGCGCCTCCGGCGGGAATTTTCCCGATTCATCGGCGACGCGTGCAAGCAGCGCAAGGATGAGAGGTCTGGGGGGTCCGGGAGTGAGCTGGGAGCAGCTGTGGCGACGGATGCGTGTCGGCGTGCAGTGGGTGGGGCGAATTCGGCCGGCGCCGTCCGTTCTCTCCACGGCGAGCAACGGGGGACAGTGGCCGCGTCGGGGCGAGAGAGGCGCTCGAGTGCCCGCAAGGCTGCAGAAGCAACGACCGTGGACGAACGCGAGCAAGGGGGGGCCTGGGGGGCCTGGGCGGCAACGACGGCCATGGCGACACGGCGACGGTGACGGGGAGCTAGGGGTAGGAGACGATGACACTTTCGCAGAACGCCCCCTGGACTTTCTTTTCCATTTACAACTAGGTCCTCTCTGCTTCTTTTTCTTCTTTTCATTCCAGCAGCAGTTTCTGGATTTTATTGGGGCACTTAAACAATTTAGAAAAATTCACAAATATTTGTTAGGCTTCCACATAGCATGTAGTAGCTCCACAAAATTTGGCATTTCAAAATAAAATGTTTTGAATCATTTTTGTTCATAGGGTTTTAATTATGGAATTTTGTTTTATTTCTATTTGATTTACTTTAGAATTTTAAAACTAGTTCAAAATATGAGTTGAGAGAGAAAAGTAGTAAGGATAAAAAGGGGAGTGTTTACATTACCACTCCACTGAATTTTTATTGTGAAGGAAAACAACTTCTCACTTGGAGAATTTCATGTGACACTTGTCACATTATTTTCTTGTTTCCATTTTCATTTTATTCCTCTTCTTTTCTTCATGTTTTTCTTTAGAGCAAGCAACACACATTTAGCAAGAAAGAAACAACCCAAGCAACAAAATGAGATCAACACATATTAAGCAAAAGTTTTTGTTGGCTCTCAATTTTGGAATAATAATACTGATTATTATTTTTGGATGTTACATTACTTCTTCAGAACCATCGGAGACTGGAATCTGCATATGCCTCATCATTGCTTTCGTCGCTGTGCTGCCTTCTTGTGATACACATGAGCTTCATACAAACGGTCTTCCAAGTCAAGTTTGAGGCAAAAGGCCCTCTTGGCCTTAATCTGCAGCTTCTTGAACCACAAAGGTTCCTCAAGGAGTGGTGCACTCCCACTAGATCTCTCAGCTTCAGCAGCAGCCTCAGGATCAATGGTCTTCTTTTTGGGAGGAAGATGAGCCTTGACACGGAGTTCCTTCACCAGATGTGACACAATGGGGCTGCCATCC
The DNA here is from genome assembly GCA_947311845.1 of Poa pratensis. NCBI lineage: Eukaryota > Viridiplantae > Streptophyta > Magnoliopsida > Poales > Poaceae > Poa > Poa pratensis. The sequence goes on along the minus strand of CAMZMU010000117.1, from coordinate 90,885,282 downwards.
TTCATGATATCTTCTCCATTCTTCTTGAGAGCCCACTTGCGGCGAATGAGCTTCATTATGAATGGGCCATAGATGGGTGCCCTTCTATCAATGATTGTAGACCACAAGTCATTCCACATCCAATCCATCACATCAAGCTTCTTGCCTTTGCCTTGATTTTCCTTGGAGAGCTTGAGAAGGTCAAACATGTAGCCATGAACCTCATCCCAGTTTCCCACACGGGAGCAATAGTTTCCCTGTAGATGCGGTGGAGAATCTCAAACGGATGCACAAGATGAGCAGTTTTACCAGTGGTGCCATTTTCCATAGTAATTGGTCCTAGAACGTCCTTGGAGCTGGATCGATCTTCGTCATGGCATCTCCAACCACTGGAGAACTTTCACCCTTGTCTTCATAGCCTAGAACCTCACCAAACTCCGCCAAGGTGGCAGAAAGCAAGGTGTCCTTGGTCATCCACCATAGAGTCCTGGCATCATCATGGTCAAAGTAGACGGTGGCAAAGAACTGTATAATATAGTACTCTATGTAGGAGTGGTTATCCTTCATGATGTCAATCAGTCCAAACTCTTCACACATTGCAAGTGTCTCATCAAAATAGCCCTTATGCTTCGAGTTTCTCATGTAAGGAAGATCAATGGTGTGTTGGACAACCACGGAGTACTTCTTGTGGAGATAGATTTCCTTGTAGATGGCTTCTTGATCATTGGTGTAAAATTGCGGATTCCGCACAAGAGGTGACCTCTCCTCATCATAGGGATTTTCTTCTCTGAGCTTCTGATAGTCATCATTCTTCCATAAATGAAGTGCTTTGCGGGCTCTCGTGGGAGGGGCAGTGGTGGTACGAATAGCAGCTGGAGTTTTTCCTCTTGCTCGAGATCTGGCTGTGGTGGAGCAGGCAAAACTTCCTCTCTTCTTCTTCTTCTTCTTCCTCAAGATCATCAACCAAGAGACGCTGCTTCTTACCACCACGGCGGCTACCTGTGAAACAGCATAAAGGTATGGCAGGGAACAGATGAGTGCACAAGTTCACGGATTAGAGACACAAAAAACTAGCCAATAGATGTAAAGAGAGGTTGAATCAAGCAATTTTTAAAACGCGGTAGTACCGGGCTGCGTCCGGTAGTACCGGCTGAGCCGATTCAAAGATAATGGCACAAAAATTGATAGATTCAACCACACATTACACACAAAGACTAGCTAACGAGGCCTAGGAGATCATCCATCCAATTTTAACCGTTGCCAACGGAGCTACCAATGTTTCCTCGCCATACATCTAGGTTTCAAGATTTAGAAACTAAGAGTGCAAGGAACGGGGAAATACCGGAGGCCATGGAGGAGATCGACGAGGGGATCGCTCCCACGGAGCAGATCTGGCCGGAGATGGCGGAAACCGGTGGCCTAGGGCGGCGGCCCGAGCAGGGAGTAGAGGAGGCGACGGGGTGGAGTTCGTGCGGGTGGGGAAGAAAGGGAATAACCCCCACCCTGCCCGCACAAAAAGATATGGATACGCGCTTCAAAAAAAAAAAAAAAAAGATCTGGATACCCGTGATTCCCGGTAGTACCGGGGCGGAGCATCCGGTACTACCGGGGCCTGAATCTTTGCGAGCAATAAAACTGCTTAGATTCAAAGCCCGGTACTACGGGTATCACCCGGCGGTACTACCGGAGCCTCCTAAAAAACCCCAGATTTCTCTTTTTGTGGAAGGATTTGAACTTGTGCTAGAGAGAGAATGTTTTATGGGATAAGATAGGCATAGGATAGAGAGACTCAAACTGACGATGGTACTTCGTACTCAATTTGCAAGAAGAAAACACACATAAAACCAAATTGAGCATGTTTTCCATAAAAGCACTAGAAAACCAATAAAAGCCAATATAAACCAACTCTTCATAAGGAAGAGGGCGGTGGCCTAGGCCACCATGTATGAGTATGTGGTGTGACACCGCGAAGATATATCTTGGGTCCACGGCCACTACTCGTCATTTAAGCTCACACATTCATAAAATGAAAATATAGAGACAAAATGAGTTCTTACTATCGGCATAATGGGGGGAGGGATAGTCCAATGGATTATGACCGCACTCCCCATATGTCCATGCCTACACCTAAACCAAATAGATAGTCAAAAAATAGGTGTGTATGCAAGATGGTCAAGTCAAGCTCCTCGAATCCACGATATTTAGCTCATGCCTCAAAAAAGTGAATCTTGCTTCATCAAGAGGCTTCGTGAAAATATCCGCAAGTTGGTCTTTGGTTGGAATATAGCCAAGCTCAATATCACCACGGCAATATGATCCCGAATAAAATGATGACGAATCTCAATATGCTTCGTTCTTGAGTGTTGCACCGGATTGTGGCCAATCTTGATAGCACTTTCATTGTCACACAAACGAGGCACTTTGTCACAATTGACACCGTATTCCTTTAAAGTTTGCCTCATCCATAAAAATTGAGTGCATGCACTAGCGGCCGCCACATACTCAGCTTCGGCGGAGGATAGAGATATGCAATTTTGCTTCTTAGAAGACCAACTCACCAAGGACCTACCAAGAAATTGGCATGCCCCGGAAGTTGATTTCCTATCATCCTTGCAACCGGCCCAATCCGAGTCCGTGTGCCCGGCAAGAGAGAAATTAGTGCCCTTTGGGTACCACAAACCAAACCTTGGGGTATAAACCAAATATCGAAGGATTCTATTGACCGCCACCATGTGGCTTTCTTTAGGAGCGGCTTGATACCTTGCACACACCCCTACACTCAACACAATATCGGGTCTAGATGCACAAAGATAAAGCAAAGAACCAATCATAGAGCGATAAAGTTTTTTATCAACATCGATACCGTCGGGGTTAAGTTCAAGATGGCATTTGGTATCCATGGGAAACCGCTTCTCCTTAGCATTGTGCATATTGAACCTCTTGAGCATGTCTTGGGTATATTTGGTTTGAGATATGAAAGTCCCTTAATTCAATTGCTTGATCTCAAAACCGAGAAAGAACTTAATTCACCCATCATAGACATCTCGAACCTATCGGTCATAAGCTTTGAAAATTCATCATTGAAAGCTTTGTTAGATGAGCCAAATATAATATCATCAACATAAAGTTGGCATATGAAAAGCTCCCCTTTAACCCTCTTGGTAAAGAGGGTGGGATCGATTTTCCCCAATTCAAATCCACGGTCTAGCAATAGCTCTCTTATGTGCTCATACCAAGCACGAGGTGCTTGTTTGAGACCATAGAGCGCCTTATCAAGCTTGTAGACATGGTTAGGGAATTTAGGGTCCTCGAAACCCGGTGGTTGCTTAACATATACCAACTCCTTTAAAGGACCATTAAGAAAAGCACTTTTCACATCCATTTGTTGCAACTTGAAATTATGATGTGATGCATATGCAAGAAGGATACGGATGGACTCAAGGCGAGCCACAGGTGCATAAGTCTCTCCAAAATCAATGCCTTCAACTTGAGAGTATCCTTGTGCAACCAATCTTGCCTTGTTCCTCACAACCATTCCATGTTAATCTTGCTTGTTCTTGAATATCCACTTTGTGCCCATAACATTGCGGCAATCTTTTGGCTTCTCAACTAGATTCCACACTTTGTTGCGCTTGAAGTTATTGAGTTCATCATGCATAGCTTCTAACCAATCTGGATCTTCAAGAGCTTCAAACACTTTCTTTGGTTCCACCATGGAAATATGAGCTTGATGTTCACTAAAGCTTGCCAATTGCCTTCTTGTGGTAACACCTCTCTTGTGGTCACCAAGGATGTTTTCTAGACGGTGACTCTTTAATTCAAAGTCTTTTGCAACTCTTGCTTTACGACGGGCTTCGATGTCTCTATTGCATCTTGGAGGTATCTCTTGATCATCTTGATCATTTGAGTCCCCGTCTTGACCGGAATGTTGACCTTGATCATCTTGATGCACATCTTCAACAATGGAAGAAGAGGGTTGATCTTGGTCATGACCTTGGCTAGCATCAACAATAGGAGAACTTGGTTCTTGCATAGCAACTTGGTCAACATGAGGAGGGTCTTGAACTTGTTCTTGGGTGGTGCATCATTTGCTTCCATGATAGACGCCGTTTCAACTTGTGATGAAGAGGTCTCCACTTGAATGGAGCTTGGACTTGCTTGAGGAGACTCGTAATGAATCTCAACGGGACGATGGAAACCAATGCCCATTCTTCTTATAGCATCTTGAGGCTCTTCATTATCTACATCACAAACATGAAATTGCGCCACTTGGGAGCCGTCATTCTCATCGAACCTCACATCACAAGATTCAATGACTTTCCCAACGGTTTTGTCATAGACTCTATAGGTGTGAGATTCGGCACCGTACCCAACAAAAACACCCTCTAAAGCTTTAGATTCAAATTTAGACAAACAAACACCTTTGATCTTATAGAAAAACTTACAACCAAATACTCGGTAGTAGGAGACATTGGGCTTGTTGCCGGTGAGCATCTCATAAGGTGTAAACTTCTTGCCACGCGAAAGAATAGCCGGTTTGATGAATGACACGCCGTGGAGATACCTTCGGCCCATAAGAAGAGTGGAGACTTAAACTCCGCCAACATAGACCTTGCCATATCCATGAGAGTCCGGTTCTTTCTTTCGGCTACACCATTTTGTTGAGGGCTATATGCAGCGGAATATTGATGACGAATCCCCTCTTCACTAAGAAACTCATTTAAGGTGTAGTTCTTGAACTCGGAGCCATTATCACTCCTAATGACCAATATAGGGACATTGTGTTGGCGTTGAACTTCATTGGAAAAGTCGATGACGGCTTGTTGGGTCTCATCCTTCGTCTTGAAGAAATAAACCCAAGTAAATCTTGAATAGTCATCAACAATCACCAAACAATATTTCTTCCCACCAAGACTTGGTTGAGGCACGACACCAAAGAGATCAACATGAAGAAGTTCCAATACCCTCTTTGATGAAATGATGGTCTTGCTTGGATGGGGAGAATCATGCATCTTTCCTTCAACACAAGCCCTACAAAGACGATCTCTAGAAAAAGAAACATTGTCTTTTAGTCCAAGAATGTGGCCACCCTTGTGAAGACTTTGCAAAGTTCTCATGTTGACATGGGACAAGCGGCGATGCCACAACCATCCCACGTCGGCCTTTCCGAATAGGCATATTGCTTGAGTGTTGGTAGACCCCGAAAAGTCCACCACGAACAACTCATTTTCAACATACCCAACGAACATGACCTTTAGAGTCTTGCTCCTCAAGAGTACCACCATATCAATAGTAAAATGGACATCAAAATTCATCTTATTAAGAGCACGAACGGACATAAGATTGTAACCAAGGACTCGACAAGCATGACATTTACAAGGGTGATATCCTTTGCAACTACCACCTTGCCGAGGCCCATTATCTCCGCTTTTGATTTATCACCATAGGAGACGGATGCTTGATTTATATTTGGTCCCAACTCCGTCATGATCTTCTTGCTTCCGGTCATATGACTAGTGCATCCACTATCAACCACCCATTTAGACCACCGGAAGCATAGTCCTACAAGAAATCATTGCTTGGTTTTAGGAACCCAAATAGAATAAGCAATGTAACCATCATAAGGACCAACATATTTTGCATAAACATCCCCATAATAATCAACATAAAGAATGTAGTTGGGATTGTTATGCCCCGCAAAGTCACTACGAGTGGTCTTGCCCCTAGTGGCATTACCACCCGCAATGGAATTCTTAGCTTGTGCGGGCTTGGCATTGGTGTTGCTCTTCTTCTTCTTTGCCTTGGCCACATAACCAAGGTCCTCTTTCCCTTTGTGTGGATTTTGCTAAAATTTGAGCAACAACCTTTTCTTTACCTTTAGGAATAGAGGTCTTGGCACTAGTGGCCTTGGCAAGCTCGACCTTCAACCTAGCATTTTCCTCAATAACATTTGCATGATCACAAGAGGGAGTAGTAGTGCTAGGTGAGTTAGATTTAGAAAGTTGAGTTTGAAGTTGCTCATGAGACTTGACTAGAAGAGAGTGGGTACTTTCCAAGGCCTTGTGAGCCTTGTTAAGTTTCTCCATATCCTCAAGGAGTCTAGCATTAGCAACCACAAACTCGGCTTTCTCCTTTTTAATCACTTTATATTTGCAAAGACATGGTCTCTATCCTTAAAGATTTTAGCAATTATTTCATCATTTTTATCATCAAGAGACTCAATTCTTTCCTCAAGAGAAGTTCTATATTCACTCTCTTCTTGAAGAGAGGCATTCAAGGATGCAATGGTGAGAGCATCCTCTCTCTCAATCTTTCCCTTGTCATCAAGGATTTCTTCGGCCGCATCAAGTTGTCTCAAGAGAGACTCAACATATGCCTTAGTTTCACCTTGCAAGTTAGCCACAATAGTATCGAAGCAACAAGTTCTTTCTTAATCACAAGACTAGTTTTATCATCTATTTCATGCATATCTTGGAGTAGAAGATGATACCTCGGTGACGTGAGCCATGAGGCAACGAGCGGTGTTGATGGAGAGTTTCTCATTGGGGGATTCGAAGAGAGAAGGAGGTGGAGTTGATACAATGGCCAATGCGGCCACCTCACGAGTGGGTTCTTCTTCTTCGGAGTACTCGGAAGGATACTCTTCTTGAGTCATCAACACAATTCTTGGTGCTTTCTTGAAGAATGGCTTCTTCTTGACAAAAGGCTTCTTAGTATCATGTTTGATTGGCCCTTGAGGACTAGCCTTGCACCGTTTTGCTCTCTATTCTCATATGGACAATCTTTGATGAAGTGATGCTTGTTATGACAATTGTAACAAGTCTTTATCCTATTAGCAAACTCCTTCTTCCCACTTGGATTGCTTGTTCGATCAAGTTGAGCCTTTGCCTTGGTCGGGTCATTCCAAAATGTCCTTGTTGCAAGAGCTATGTGATCATGGAGGGCTTGTTCAATGTCATCGGGAGGAATGTTGTTCGGGCATGCTTCAACTTCATCATGTTCATCAAGGCACACAACCTTGGCCTTCAAAGCAAGAGGGACCTTGTTTCATTCCCATGGCCCTAGCACGGTATCTAGAGCATTCTTGGTGGCAACCTTGGAGGCTTGCATCTCTTGCATAACTTCATTGGATGTCATCTCAAGGTAGTTGTATTTCCTTGTATGGCCTTCAAGTCAACGGGCTCGAAGGGCATGAGAGCATTCACATACTTCCTCTTGATCCAAGCATCATCCACATAGGTTGCCCCAACATTATAAAAGGCTTTAGCAAGAATCTTGAGTCTTCCATACATCTCCTCATGAGTTTCACTATCAAGCATGTAGAAACCTTCGGCCTCATTGCTCAAGGCATCAAATCTATTCCTCTTCATGCTTCATTTCCAAGAAATGCCACCTCAAGGCATTCCCAAGCTTCTTTGGCGGTGGAGACATGTTGAATGTGATGCATGCCATTCTCAACAACGGCAAGTTCAATCATGTGGAGAGCGGAAGCATTGAGTTGTTTCTCGGCCACCTCTCTTCTTGTCAAGTTGTTAGGATTCACGGCCTTGAATCCCTCTTGAATGATCCTCCAAAGCTCGATAGAGGAACTGTTGATATGAGATTTCATTAAGTGTTGCCAAGTAGCAAAAGCCAATGCATTAAGTTTAGGAGGTGGACCCAAAGGGTTTATGCGAGTATGATGGATAGGTGGGTCGGGAGAGTACACAAGGGGAACCGCATGGTACTCCGGCTTCCCACCTTCGGGTATGGTAGTAGATGTGGAGGGATTCTTAAGATCGGTATTTTCAACCTCTTTCTTTTTCTCTTTTTCCTCCTCGTATCACCGTCATTGGAGTTAGCGGAGTCCTCTAGTGAGACGGTCTCCGTAGGAACCTTGCCACTTGTGAGTTGCTTGATCAAGTCACGCATGTCAGCAAATTGGGTATCGATGGACGATTTCAATGATGTTTCCATCGTTTTGAGATCGGCCATGGATGCCGGAGTGGCTTGGTCCTTCGCGGACTCATCATCACTTTGTGTCATACTTCTCTTAGGCGGTTAAGCCCAACAAGAGAGCCGAGGCTCTGATACCAATTGAAAGGATCATATGACACCTAGAAGGGGGGTGAATAGGTGCTATGTAACACCCCGGCCACCCCCGGGCCGGGCCTGTCACCCCTGGCAGCTCGCTAGGATCTCCAGACTGGCCCCACAGATCAACACTGGTCTTTTCCGCGCACTTTGTCCTCACTCGTGCGCACCCGGGAACCAGTTCCCGGTCGGTCACCCATCCTTGGAGTGCTCCGGGCCAAGCACGCTTAACCTCGGAGTTCCTTCCAGATGAGCTTCCGGAAAAGAAGTTGCAACTTGTTAATATGAGTATTCTATCAATCCTGTTAAGCCCTGAGCCAGGATCTCACATCCTTCCCCCCTTAGAAGACCGACGCCCTCGTCGGTCAGCCTCCAGTCCAGGAACTTCCCCTCTTGGTACACGTCTGTGCGTCCAGTGCCGGCACATGCTCCACATGTCTGCGCCCCTGACCCGCACACGCCCGTGTTGCCGCGAAGGTCGGCTCTGATACCAAATTGTAACACCCCGGCCACCCCCGGGCCGGGCCTGTCACCCCTGGCAGCTCGCTAGGATCTCCAGACTGGCCCCACAGATCAACACTGGTCTTTTCCGCGCACTTTGTCCTCACTCGTGCGCACCCGGGTACCAGTTCCCGGTCGGTCACCCATCCTTGAGTGCTCCGGGCCAAGCACGCTTAACCTCGGAGTTCCTTCCAGATGAGCTTCCGGAAAAGAAGTTGCAACTTGTTGATATGAGTATTCTATCAATCCTGTTAAGCCTTGAGCCAGGATCTCACATGCTACTTCAATTTTAGTACTTTTCAAATTAGGCTTGACACAAAAGGTAAATTCTCTAGATATGCAACTAAGGTGAATTTACCTATATGACAAGCTAGCAACTAAACAAGATACACGAAGTAAAGACTATAAACAAGGATAGAAGTAACCGAAGTGAAATCACGCGGAGACACAGATGTAATCCCGAGTTCCTCCTTTTTAGGGGAGTACGTCTCGTTGGAGACGTGTGAGCTACCACGAAGGTCAAAACTCAACCGCCACAAAGGCGTCACCTTCTTCTCCGATGAACCGCACCACAAAGGTTTGGTTCACCTTCCATTATCGGAATCCTTCAAGGCGGAATCCGGAGCCCTTACAACAACGATCCGGGCACAACCCACACAGCTACAAATCTATCACAAAGACAACAAGTGAGTACAATAAGAAGCTAGGTTTTCCCAATGGAAATCCTAGCCAAGGGGCCCTCAAGTAAATGAGGGGAAATGGAGAACGGCTTGGTGAAGATGTAGATCCGGGCCTTCTCCTTCAATCCTCCAAAGATCAACGAGTTTGGGTGGAGGGATTGGGAGATCTAGTGATTCTTGAGCTTGCAATTATGGTGTCTTCAAGTTTTGGGCGAGCTCATTGTCCAAAGGTAGGTGGAGGGGATTAAATACCCCCTACAGAAAAGTGGCCGTTGAGAGCAGAAAAAATCCCACGCCGGTAGTACCGGACCTCACCCGGTAGTACCGACGGGGTTGACCGGAGGCAGTAACGACGACCAGTCAAACAGAGCATTTCAAGCGCGCATCGGTAGTACCAGATGACCAGGTCCGGTAGTGCTCCCTTCCCGGTAGTACCGCGCCACTACCGGGGCTACTACCAGGTAAAAATCTTCGTGAGGCAGAAAGCCATCCAGAGATGCGGTACTAGGCCCGGTACTAGCCGCGGTAGTTCCGCACGGCAGGTCACCCGGTAGTACCGACTGAAGCAGAAAAAGCAGCTTCACTTCCTTTTTGAGACAACACCTGTGTAACTATAAAGATATAATCCTACACACTTTTAGCACACACATTAGACATCTAATTGCGTTGTCAACAAACATCAAAACACCTTGGGTAAGGATATGCTCTTTCACCCCCCCCCCCCCCCCCCCCCCCACATTTCATACGGAATTTTGTTTAGTATCTTACAAATATTCGTGTGCCTTTTTATTCAACAATTGCAGAAAAATTGGGGCGTCAAACCGGCTCATGAGTGCTACGATATCCGGATACAACGGTGATGTTATATAATGCTCAACATTTAGAAAGTAAGGTAATTCTTGGTGTGCCTGATTCTCATTCAATAAAGAGTTACCTTCATTTTCATTAAATTTATGTCCTACACATGATTTTGAACCATGCGGATATATTTTTACTATGTGGATCATTCTTGTTAGTTACAACCCGTTTGCAATTGAAAAGACTAACTTGGAACCCAATTGGCAACTAAAAAATCTCACATGCAGCCGTTTGCAACAGAAAAATCTTTGTAATCCCTTTCTAACTCAAGGAGTGCATGAATCGTGATGCAAATCCAACGATGATGGAGTTGAATTAGCTCTAAAAAGTATAGACCGTTCTCATTCGAGCAAAAATTTTTTTAAGGAAAAGGTCCATTTAAAACCCTGAACTCGTAGAGGTCGGACGGTTTGAACATTGAACTCCAAATCCCGGTCGTTTGAACCCTGAACTTAGCAATCTCGGTCTAAAATGAACCCTGTAGTTGTTTGGCACACCAGGAAACAAAAAATCCTGGCCGGGAATCTCCACTATCTCTGTTTGGCACACCGGGAACCAAAAAATCCCGGCCGGGAATATCCATTATCTCACTGAATAGACGGGCCCGCATGTCATATTCATCTCTATCCGCAAATCTATCTCCCTATTTCCAAAATCCACAGAAGCAAATGCCGCCGGCGGGCGCGGGAGCGGTACGCCGCCGCCGGCGGGCTCGCCGAGCTGCTAGCCCGCATCGCCTGCCCACACACGGCACGCGCCAAATCCCCTGCCCCCAACTCCCTTTGTCCATCTCGGTGGTCGGCGAGCGCTACGAGGAGGGCAGCCTGCTCGGGGCCGGCGAGCGCTACGAATAGGCACTACCACAGAAAGGCCTTTCTGTGGCGCACGTTTTTGGCACCCCCAGGTTTTTTGGGTGCGCCACAGAAATCTCGCCGCAAAAATTATTTCTGTGGCGCACCCTTAATTGGTGCCACATTTCTGTGGCGCACCTGCCAGTGCGCCACAGAATTCTCAAAAAATTCAAAAAAATTAAAAAATGCAAAAAAATAGAAAAAAGTTTCAAAAAAATCAAAAAAGAAATAATATGAAAAATCCTAATTATTGGAATTATTTTCATATTTTTTGAACTGATACCTTCCCGCTAGGTCACCCATCCTCAAACTGCTCCAACCCTAGCACGCTTAACTTCTAAGTTCCACCCAGTCCACCTACCCTTGTGCTACTCAAGTTCTTATTGATATATATATGATATGAACCCTCTTAAGTATTATGTGTGTATATGTGGTATGTGTTATAAATGTGTGTTTTTAAATATCAGATTTTCAAAAACTTCTAAAGTTTCAAATGGAGATTCAAAAGTGTCAAAAGATCCAAAAAAATTCAAAAAACTTTAAAAAATTCAAAAAATCCAAAAATGTCAAAAATTTCAAAAAAGTTAAAACACTTCAAAAAAATCCAAAAAATTCAACAATCTTCTTTGTTATACATTTCTGTGTCTTTTTTGGACTTTTTGGATTTTTTGAATTTTTTTCTTTCTTTTTGATTTTGCTGCGAAAAATCGTCTGTTTGAAATAACTTTTTTTTGTTTTGGAATTTGAGGAATCTGTGAATTGCTGACCGGGTAAACCCAGTTGGATTCGAACTCGGATTTTTCTCACGATTTTTTTGACATATTATTTGCGTTATTTCGACGTCGTATGCAAAAGTTATGGCCGTTACAAGTTTTTTTTCCTGTTTGTTGCAGAAAAGGTCAAAATTCATATTTCAAAATTTCTATACCTACTAGACACTCAAACCTAACTACATGTCAAAGGATTTTATTTATTAAATTTTTTATCATTTTCCTTTAATTCCTGCAAGACTAAAAAGGCGATCCACGGGGGGAGGGGGGGTGGGATTTGAAAAAAAAAAACTATGGCGCACCAAGCTTGGTGCGCCACAGAATGTCACCTTTCTGTGGCGCACGTGCCAGGTGCGCCACAGAATTGTGACTTTCTGTGGCGCACGTGCCAGGTGCGCCACAGAATTTTCTGTGGCGCACCTGGCCATGTGCGCCACAGAAATGTGACTTTCTGTGGCGCACCTGGCTTGGTGCGCCACAGAAAGTCACATTTCTGTGGCGCACATGGCTAGGTGCGCCACAGAAATATGCCTTTCTGTGGCGCACCAAGCCTGGTGCGCCACCTATTAAGGGTGCGCCACAGAATGTAACCTCTCTATAAGGGTTTTCCTAGTAGTGAGGGCCGCAAGTGAGCGCCACCATGCAAGCAGCCGAGCACAAATGTGCAACTAGCTAGCTGAGCTAGCACGCAAGCTCGCCTGCCCAACTGATACGTCTCAAACGTATCTATAATTTTTGATGTTCCATGTTGATATTATACCAATTGTTACATGTTTTGCATCCACTTTATATCACTTTTATACATTTTTTGGGACTAACCTATTAACATGATGCGAAGCGCCAGTTCCTGTTTTCTGCTGTTTTTGTATTCCAGAAAAGCTAGTCTGGAAATATTCTCGGAATTGGACGAAAATTTACGGAGGCCCCTATTTATCAGAAGACACCTGGAGTCCGAAGGAGAGGCGAAGTGGAGCCACGAGGGCCCCACACGTGGGCTCGGCGTGGCCAAGGGCCCACCGGCGCCGAGGGGTGGTGTCGCCTCCTCGTGCACCGCCTCGCGACGTCCTTTGGCCTATATATTGCTCCTACCCCGGAAACCCTAAAAGAATCGACGATTTCTCCAGAAGAGTTCCGTAGCTCCGCCGCCACCAAAAACCCTAATTCGGGGGACAGAAGTCTCTGTTTCGGCACCTTGCCGGGACGGGGAATTGCCCCCGGAGCCATCTCCATCGACGCCACCGCCTCCATCATCGTCGTTGCTGCCTCCCATGATGAGGAGGGAGTAGTTCTTCATCGGGCTGAGGACTCTACCGGTAGCTATGTGGTTTATCTCTCTCTCTCCCATGGTGTGATCTTTATGTGATCATGAGCTTTGTAATCTAGTTGAATCCATAGATGTTACTCTTCATTATATTATGAATATGCTACTCAAATGGTTTTATTAATGTAATCTCCGGAGTCACCTTTGTCCCACGTGCGAAGTTGACAGTGTGCGCCCCGTGTGTGGCTCTTAGGCTAAAGATAACAGGAATACTTATCATGAGTTATTATTTGCGTTGGATGTCTCTATGAAATTGCGGTGTTTGTCTAGTACTATTTAGGGCGCTCAAGTTGACAGTGTGGGGTTCCCTAGATGTGGAATGCGACTTTAAGGTGTGCTGTTATAGCCCTACGCAGTGGATTGGTGTTCGTTATCCAACGAGAGAATAATTCAGAGTAGCATAGTGAAGAGAAAATATCTATGTATTCAATTATATTATTATTGTTGAGAGTATCCGCTAGTGAAAGTATGATCCCTAGGCCTTGTTTCTAAGCATTGAAACACCGTTTACAACCATTTCTGCTACATGTTTGCTTGCTGCCATTTTTATTTCAGATTGCAATTACCACTTATAATCATCCATATTACTTGCATTTTAATATCTCTTCGCCGAACTAGTGTACCTATACACCTGACAAGTGTATTGGTGTGTTGGGGACACAAGAGACTTCTTGTATCTTAATTGCAGGGTTGCTTGAGAGGGATATCTTTGACCTCTACCTCACTGAGTTCGATAAACCTTGGGTGATTCACTTAAGGGAAACTTGCTGCTGTTCTACAAACCTCTGCACTTGGAGGCCCAACACTGTCTACAAGAATAGAAGCGTGCATAGACATCACCAACTTGGAGCAACACACTATCTAGCAGCTAGCAGGCAGCTTGCAAACGACGAGCAGGTGCGGGTGCAGCGGCGCGGCCGAGCTGCTCGGACGGGACGGCCAGCGACCGCGGTGTCCCGGTTAGCCAATCCGGACGGTCGACGAGCACGGCTGGCCGCTGGGGGCGCCTCTAGCGAGCGTTGCTAGCAGACGTGCGGACGTAGGGGCGTGGCCGAGCTGGCCGGGCGTGTCGGCCAGCGACCGACGGATGGCCGACGAGCAGGCACGGAGGCGCAGCGAGCTGCTCCTACCACCGGAGAGGGACGTTGCGGCGGCCAGGTTCCAAAGAAAAAAATTAGAGTGGGGAAGAAGATGGACATGACATTGGGTCAATGTTGTCAGCGACAATAGCAATTTTATTTTTTTATTTTTTCTCTGACAAACATGTACAAGGTTCATTTTAGACCGGGACTGCTAAGTTCATGGTTCAAACGACCGAATTTGGAGTTCAGGGTTCAAACCGCCCGAGTTCATGGTTTAAAATGGACCTTTTCCTTTTTTTACATCAAGCACTAAAAAAACAGCTGCCAAAAGAATTAGTAGGTACCGGTCGCGGCCCACGCGTCAGCCTCCGTTGCAGTCCCACCGATGGTGCACACCGGCGCACGCACCCACCCACCATCGCCAACCGGCCACCACGAGGAAATTGCACATAACACCAGTATTTGGTAACAATGTTGCACAAAACACAGAAAACAAACGTCGTTTTGCAGCTGACCACATGTTTTGGCTTAATTTGTTGCAGCTAGCCCATATATGGACGTTAAGAACTTTTAATAACAAATTAACCGCTTGAGCCCACCGTCAGAGCTAAGCTGGTAGTTCAATTCCCTGGTACCCGCCACTAAGAGCAACGCTGCTTCTCTGCTCGTGGTCAACCATCATCTATGCCTGCTTGCGGCCGAGCACCGTTGCTCCTGCTTGCAGCCAAGCCTCGTCCCCGTTGCTTGTGGCCAGCAGCCCTGCACCATCGCTCCCTTCCCCGCGGTCGAGTCCAACCCGTGCTCGCAGCAGCGGAACGCCGCTTCTTGCTCGCGGCTGAGCCTACACCCCGTGCTCGCGGCCGAGCACCGCCCCTGCAGTGATGTGCCTTGATCATCCACTCGCGAGCGTCACTCTTGTGACATTGTGTCGAGCACATCTTGTGTGTGCTTTCTCCTGAGATGGAGGCCGTTGTTGCCCGCTAAGTTATCCTCTCGGACTCTTGATGTCATTTACATGTTATCCTCACTCTGTTCTATATCTCCCCGCACTTTTTGATCGTATCGTGCTCAATGCGTAGGGAACGCGATCGGCATTCGGTTCACGCCGCCGCCGGCATGCTCCGTGTTCCCGCTGTTGTGGTTCTCGCCGAGCCCTTAATCCTTGTCAAATAGATCTGCCTCCTTATCCTGGTTCTTGGTGTCGAACTAATCAAGGTGTATCATCCTTAATTGCTGGCATGGATGTCGTCTTCTCCTTCACCGACATCAGGCTGCCGTGAGCCGAAGACGTGGCAGTGCAGAGCAGCAGCAAACAAATGTTTCCTGGTGAGAAGGGCGGGGCACCACGCCGACGACATCCAGGGCGCCGCATGGGACCATGCACAAAAGGAAGACCGCATGCTGTTTCCTGTAATTTGTTACTGTTAACTCAAACCAAGATTGACCCACTGAGAAGTGGGTCCCACCTCTTATTTTGCAACTTCAGCAAAGTGAACTATCAGCTTAGCTCTGACGGTGGACCGAAGCGGTTAATTGGTTATTAAAAGCCGGAAATCCCTACATTTGGGCTATAAACCAAAACTTGTGGTCAGCAAAACTATGTTTGTTTCTGTGTTTTGCGCAACATTGTCATCAAAGACTGGTGTTATGTGCAATTTCCTCGGCCACCAATACCGCATCCACACAAGCCCGAACCCACGCGATCGATCGACCTCACCCCGTCCCGTCTACTCGTCTAGGTCTAGCCCTAGCCGTCTCCGTCTCCCGCACCAGCTCCTCCAGCCTCCCGTCCGGCCGCGCCGCGACCCAATCCACAGATCGATCCCCACGCCTCGTCTCGTCTCACCTCGCAGAGGTCGGGGCTCGCTCGCTCGATCCATGGCATCGGACCAAACCCTCCACTCTCACCACCCCCCGCCCCGTCCAACCCCAACCAGATCCACACCCCGACCGCACCGCTCCCGGAAGTCGACCCGACCCCGCCCCTCACCTCCTCCGCCGCGCGGAAGCTCCCATCAAGCGCCGCTCCCCGCCGCGCCCCTCCTCCTCCCCGTCCTCCTCCGGCCCCGCCTCCTCCGGCGCCGACCCGCTCAACCAGGACCAGCCGCCGCCGTTCAAGTTCCAGCGCATCTGGTCCGAGTCCGACGAGCTGCGCTTCCTGCAGGGCCTCCTCGGCTGCGGCGCGCAGGGCCTCGTCTTCCCACGCGACCTCAACGTCTTCTACGACCGCTTCTCCGAGTCCATGCCCCAGCCCTACACCCGCTCCCAGCTCTCCGAGAAGCTCCGCCGCCTCCGGAACAAGCACCGCAGCGTCGCCACCCGCGTCGCCAAGGGGCTCGACCCGGCCCGCCTCGCCCCGCACGACCGCGACGTGCTCCACCTCTGCTCCCGCCTCTGGGACCCCGCCAACGCCGCCACCTCGCCCTTCGCCGGCGGCGGCGCGGGATCCTCGGGGAACAAGCGCCGCCGCGCCAACCCGCTGGAGGCGGCGTTGCGTCGCTCGAGATACCTGCCCCCTCGGGGGACAGCAACTCCCATGGCTACAATGGGATTAGTTCCTCCACTCCGGGCGCCTTCCTGGATATGAATGGCGAGGATGCGATGTATCTCGAGCAGGAAAGCGGGCACCTTTATTTCGACGAAGGTGTTGCTCTGGCAGCTGACTTGAACCTCGAAGGGATTGCCATGGAGCAGGCTGAGACCGTCGCTGCTTTCACCAATAATATTGCAGGCGATGGTGTCGTGACTACTGATGTCCCAAACATTATTGGGAACACCAACATGGTTGAGAACAATGTGAACGGAGACTGCAAGGTAGTGCTGCCACGGAGCAGTGAGCATCGCATGGCAAGCGCCGTGCTGGATATTTTTGAGGAGTGTATGAGGGAGGCAAAGGCCGAGGGAGCGATCTGCGATGCAAACGCTGAGGAAAGCGAGCTTGCGAAGCGGTGGAGGCAACAGAGGATTGATGAGCTTGATGTGTTGAGCCGAAGGCTCAGGTTGCTCATCGAGGATGCGACCGCGGCTGGGCACTAAAGTGAGATTTATTTTGATGGCATGCTTCCACCCTTTGCTGCTATGTATAGAAAACTACTAGCTTATTGTGCTATGCTTATGTAGCTCATTGCTCTGCTTGAGCCTTGCTTTAGCTGGTCTATCATGATTTATGGCTATGTAACGTCGCTACGGATATTGCTGTTTAGTTAATAAGTTAATCATTCCATCATCGCTATAATACCTTATGGTTCCAGCATTGTTGTCTATATAAACGTCCTTCTGTCAGTATCATTTTCAATTGATGCTAATGTGTAATGAGAAGTTATTCATGCAGCTACCTCAGCCTTTACACCTTTCTCCACTAATAGTGTTTTAACTTACAAAGCGGGCAATAGCCTAGTGGTGCAACCAGTGGTATCTTCTTGCTGGCCTGGGTCCGACCATGGTGTGGCATATTAGATCTAATTGATTTGTTTCGCGGGGCACATATTCATCTTGTGGTCTTCTTGCTAATGATTTGTCAAGGATGCTAGTACCCTTGGTCTCATTATCTTTAAACTTGCAAACTGCGAAAGATGATTATTCTGCTTACTCTGGGACCAATTTTATTCTGATTGCTTTTTAGTCCGTTTGTCATTTGATCCTGCTGTAGACTCTAGTAGATATGATGTGCAATTTGGGTGTCACTGGGTGGGATAGTTCCAATTTACGATCAAGATATTGTTATATTGCATTGGTATTATCTGGTTCCATGCTAATTTTTGTTGTTGCTCGAACATAATTACTGTTTTAAAGTATGATGTATGACATAGTTTCCTTATGATAGCAGCCTTGAAGCTTCATAGTGATTTGCTAGTTTCATTTAAGGATATTGTTTTCTAATGTTGTCTTTTGCAACTACTTGATCCATAGATATTGTTAGCTCCCAGCTTGATATTAGAAGAATATTGGAGCAAACACTTTAATTCTTGTAAGAGAAACAACATCATTTCAAGCACGTTGGCTGTTTGTATGATACAGTAATATTTTTTGGTGTAATGTTGCTGTGGAACAATTAATGTCATGTATCGATTCTTCCATTTAGATTGTGCTCCGTGATAACGAACTTTTCCAGTTGTATACAACATGTACAATTTTTATGGAGAATCCTTAAACAGTTTTATTCATTTAGGTGTTCAGATATTTGCATTAGGTTTGACATGCATAATTGAATGTTTTTGTTTCTGCATAATGTGTTTTTTTTGCATTTGTTGATACTTGAATGTGTATGTATGAAAATACTGACTGTTAATTTCTAGCAGTATGCGGTAGCCATGACTTTTTTCAGGTCTAGATCTAACTTCTTGTTATATCACTAGTTATTTTTCACTTACGTGTAGGTTGGTTCCTTTAAGGAGAATATGTTGGAAAGTTTGGCACTACACAAGAAACATGAACAAAATGACTTTTTTCAGGTCTAGATCTAACTTCTTGTTATATCACTAGTTATTTTTCACTTACGTGTAGGTTGGTTCCTTTAAGGAGAATATGTTGGAAAGTTTGGCACTACACAAGAAACATGAACAAAACGTTATACTTCGAATAACTATTTACGTGTTCTGTTATATTGCTGACTTTGGTGCTCTTTAACTATAAGCACAAGGTGCTTTGTCAATATATATAGCTAAATGCCTGAGGTCTTGAACTGAACTCCTAGACATGGATATATTTGTGTGCCTGAATATGTGTTCAGAATACTTGTTTGCTCTCCTATTCTCGTCAAAGGAATCTTCCAGTTTACAGCTTCCTCCATCTATGATAACAGAAAAACTGAGCGATGGCGATGATTGGAGACGAACCATATATTTGAAGCTTGCTGATCTTATCATATTTATCTTCTGCTGCTGTTGTATCTTTGCAGTTCATATCATCTTGGGTATCATTAAACTTGTTTTCTGCCCGCCAGTTATGAGGAGTTGGCCCAGAACGCACGAATTGCTAATTTGGCTTTCAAAAGCAGAGTGCAGATGACTGAGATGAGGTCACAGGAACGAACTAGATTCCCTGGATTAGCTTGAGCCGTGTCAGTGCTGCATATATTCACTTCCGTCAGACCGTCACTGAAGCAAGTGTACTTACTCTGGTCTTAGTTATTTTTATTCTAACTTGTTTTGTTATCTACTCCCTCCGTTCTAAATTACTTGTAAACCCAAGTCAAGTAATTGGAACGGAGGGAGTAGTACATGGTTGTTGCCTCGTCCGGTCAGTGTTTGACGGCGCAGCAGATCGCATCGATAGCGCCTCTGCGGAGGAAGGTAGCAGTATGATCAGCTAAAATTACCTCTTTAAACTCCTCGATAACTCGATTGCTTCCATGGCTTGCTTTTTTTTTAGGGGTTTCCATGGCTTGCTTTCAATATTGGTAAACTTTTCTTTGCCTTGGAAGACACGTGCATGCACTAGTGCTGTAATCAAACACTACAACGACATTCCTCCCCGACGAATACATAATCGTTGTCGAATCATTTCGACTTCAGAAAAAGTGGTCGCAAGAAACTAAACTAATCGTAATGCAGATTCTTTTGGTCCTCGGGCGGTCATGATTTGAGGTATTTTCTTAGAAGGCTTGCGTACGTGCGAACAAAGTAAGGAGAAGCTTTAGAAAGCAAAACGCTGAATAGTTTCAGCCGAAAGCAAAAAGCTTTATTCACTTATGTTTGGCCAAATCCTCTTAATTTTCTGTTAAAGGCATGGCTGAAACTCTCTTACGCCAGTGCTCTGTTAGCATATATTAGTTTTCGATGATGTTATGAGGATGGTTTGTATGACAATGAGAACATAAGGGGAGCCGCCACCTGCCTTATTATTATAGGGGGAAGTCTCGAACCTAGGCGTGTTGGGTTCATGACCTCATGTGTCCACCAATGCACTAGATGAGAATGATGGTTTGCATGAGGCTATCATATTAAACTAATGGAAAGCTATTAGATTGCCTAAACGGAAGTTCTATGGCAAGTTATTGCTGCTGCATTTTGTTCCCTTTTTTGCATATGATTTAATTTTAGGATAGGACTGAGCATCGTACGAGATATTTGGGGCAAAACTCCCCCGCCTCCTCAACCGTTGGATGTCACTAAAAAGCGAATCTCATCCGTCCGATCAATGCAGCCTCCATCCCGCGTAGCAAAAAAATTGTGCAATTGTAACAACGTTGCATCATTTTAGTTCCTTAGTGGGACAAAGCTATACAAAAATCATGGAAGCATTTTGGAAACACTGGTGCAACAAAAAATATGAGTATGCAACAAATCCACGCTGGTCGCAGCAAAACGTAATCGGTCGCACCCAAATCTTGAGAAAGAAGTCAAATGTATGAAGCATGTGAGCACAACGTTTGGAGCTTCTCACAAAGGCATTTTGACATGAAATTCGCGTGTTTGAATTTTCCCGCCATATGGTGAAAAATATTCCTGCGCTCCATGCAAGACCGACCACGTACCACATGAAAGGACAACGATGTCGCCTAGAGGGGGGTGAATAGGCGATTTAAAACTTTTCCGGTTTAAGCTTGATAAATGCGGAATAAAACTAGGTGTTTTAATTTAACAAGCATACAACCTAAATATACTAGGTTCATCTATGTGCACCAACAACTTATGCTAAGCAAGACAAGTAACAAGGTGATAGCAAGTGAAAGGACATTTCTATCCCTATATGTTTTGATGTTTGTTGACAACACAATTAGCGGACTAATTGTGTGCTAAAAGACTTACAGGTACATCTTATATTTTCACACATGATGGTGGGATTTCTCCTCTACAAGCGTCAAGCGAGAAGTTGTAGTTTTCCTAGGTTTTACTTTATAGGAAAACCGTACTATCAAGAGGGGGATCCGGTGTGGAGGTTTGGGCGGAATCAATCTTGTCTACATGTTTTGCACAAACCAAATATGCACACCACAGCCATCCCATTCCCTGGAAAATACTCTGTTTGGCACACATTTCCTGGCTCCGGTAGTACCGGATGAAATGGCCCGGTAGTACCGAGCTCGCTCGGTACTACCGGACTTGGTACCGAGCCAGGTACCGGCGAACGCCAAATCGGTACTGATTCTGGGAAAATCTTACGCGGTAGTACCGGAAATAATTCCGGTAGTACCGACCGTGCGCGCTCGGTAGTACCGGCCGAAACTCCGGTAGTACCGGGCGCGCGCGTCGCCTGGTCAAAATATGCCTGTTGACTGCTGTTCTCTGCCGTTCGGTAGTACCGGTCCATTTGGACCAGTAGTACCGCGCGTCTGCAGAAAACTGGCCAACGGCCATATTGTTGTGTGGAGCTATATATACTAGTCTTCTTCTCCAAAGAAGCTAGGCTTTGAAAATCTCTCTCCACCATTGTTACAAAGCTTCAACCTTCAAGATCTCCCACTCCATCGGTCTAAACACCTTCATACTTTGAGGAGTGACGGAGGAGGTCTTGATCTACACTTCCACCAAAGCAATTTCGATTCCCCCCACTAATCCTTAGCGGATCTTGTTACCTCTTGGGTTCGTTGAACCCTAGACGAAGTTGTGTTCTTCGTGGCTTTGGGAGCCGCGGGGAAAAGCCGGGAGCCTCCAATTGAGTTGTGGAGTCGTGCCCCGGCCTTGTGATTCTTGTGGCTTTGGGAGCCGCGGAATTTGGTGAGAGCCTCCAATTCGGTTGTGGAGTGTGCCTCATCCTTGTAAAGGTTTGTTGCCGACCTCGAGGGCATCATATAGTGGCTCGTGGATCTCCTCATCGAGGATAACACGAGGGAGATACGGTGTGCCATATCAAGGCTATTCGGAGTTCACTTTGTGACTCCGCACCGCTCCAACGGAGACGTAGCTTCCATTGGGAAGTGAACTTCGGTAGAACATCTCCGCGTCACCGTGTGGTTATCTCTTAACCTTCCTTTACTTGTATTGCTAGCTTATATTGTGTAGTATATCTTGCTAGCTTGTTAATTGCTCATCATATAGGATTGTTCACCTAGTTGCATATCTAGAGAACTATATTTGAGCAATTCCCAAATTTGTATCAAAAGAAAAAGAAAATTTGTAGTTGCCTATTCACCCCCCTCTAGTCAACCTACTCGATCCTTTCAATTGGTATCAGAGCAAGGTCTCTTTATTAAGGGCTTAATCGCCTAAAGAGGAGGATGGCTAGTGCGGAGGATGTACAACGTGCTAAAGATGAGGAGTTAAGACTTGCTAAGGAACAAGAAAAATTTGATAGAGAACAACTTGACAAAGAACTAATCGAAGCGGGAATAATCCCTCCGAGGGTGATGCCCAATCACCATGAAGTCCATGATTGAACTTTTTGGGTTCATGAAAGGCAAAATGGTGGATGAGGTGTATACTCGGTATCTAATCAAAATGGCTCCTCATCAACCGCTAGCCCTATTAAGGGGGCTAGTGACAAGGATAAAAATGATAAACCTATTGAGAAGCCTTCTCACAACGTTGCTCCACCTACTTCATATCTCACTCAAGTTCCACTCACTCAACCTCATGTAACCAACCTAAGTAGGCCACCTCCTAAGCTTGATAATACTCGTTATTTCACTTGGAAGAAATCTATGGAGTCTTATTTTCGCAGCTCATCGGTGCATCTTTGGAGGGTGGTTCTACATGGTTTCAACCCGGTTGATCCCAACAACTTGACCAAGCAAGAAGAGATTGATGAGCAACTTGATGCAAATGCCAAGTACATTCTTGAGAGTGCTATGACCGCAAATGATGAAGATCATGTGCGGAATCTCAAAACTTGCAATGAGGCTTGGCTCTATCTTGAAACCGTGTATGAAGGAAATGAGGGCATTCAACGCTCCAATGTGGCCTGATGACGTGAAACACACGTTCGTTGGGAGACCCCAAGAGGAAGGTATGATGTAGTCAGCAGCAAGTTTTCCCTCAGAAAGAAACCAAGGTTATCGAACCAGTAGGAGCAGCAACTCTTCAGAAGGTTGTCAACGGCGCCAGAAAAATAGTGTTGTTGATGGGAGTCTGGACTGTTGACGTGGAATCTGCACACAACACAATCAAACTACTTTGCCCCAACGAAACAGTGAGGTTGTCAATCTCACTGGCTTGCTGAAAACAAAGGATTAAACGTATGGTGTGGAAAATGAGTATTAAATTGCAGAGAATGAAAAAGGAACAGTTTGCAGTTTGTGGTTGTTTAATCAGTGTAAAAGAATGGACCGGGGTCCACAGTTCACTAGTGGTGTCTCTCCATAAAAGATAACTAACATGTTGGGTGAACAAATTACAGCTGGGCAATTGACGAATAGTGAGCGCATGACAATGCATATACATGACATGTTGACTACTATGATATTTAATTGGGCATTACGACATAATACATAGATCGTTATCCAACAGCATCTATGACTAATAATCCACCGCCGGGTTGTCATCCGAGTCCCCATTGGTATTAAGTTGCAAGCAACGGATAATTGCATTAAGTAAAGTGCGTAATGTAAACAAACACATATGCCGTGGACATAGCATCGTTAGGTTATCCCTAGTGGCAACAGCACATCCACAACCTTAGAACTTTCTGTCACTGTCCCAGGTTAAACGGAGACATGAACCCACTATCTAGCATAAATACTCTCTCTTGGAGTTACAAGCATCTACTTGGCCAAAGCATCTACGAGTAACGGAAAGCATGCAAGATCTTAAATAACATATAAGATAGATTGATAATCAACTTGACATAATATTCAATATTCATCGGATCCCAGCAAACACAACATGTAGCATTACAATAATATGATCTTGATCATGTAGGGCAGCTCACAAGATCTAAACATGATGGCACAAAGTGGAGAGACAACCATCTAGCTACTGCTATGGACCCGTAGTCCAAGGATGAACTACTCACGCATCACTCCGGAGGCAGGCATGGCGATGTAGAAGCCTCCGGTGACGATTCCCCTCTCCGGCAGGGTGCCGGGAAGAGGTTCTGAACCCTCCCGAGCTAGGGTTGACGACGGCGGCGTCTCTGGAACTTTTCGTGGATATTTGCTCAGGTACTTAGGGTTTTCGCGTCGGGGGGAATAAGTAGGCGAAAGGGCGGCGGCTGGAGACCCCGAGGGGCCCACACCACCCAGGGCGCGGCAGAGGGGGGCCCGCGCCCTGGCGTGTGGGGCCCCGTGGCCCTCTCCGTCGCCTCTTTGGTCCGTCAGATGTGTTCTGGTAAAATAGGGACCCCCGTGTAGTTTCGTCCAATTCCGAGAATATTTCCAGACTAGCTTTTCTGGAATACAAAAACAGCAGAAAACAGGAACTGGCACTTCGGCATCTTGTTAATAGGTTAGTCCCAAAAAATGTATAAAAGTGATATAAAGTAGATGCAAAACATGTAGCAATTGGTATAAAACAAGCATGGAACATCAAAAATTATAGATACGTTTGAGACGTATCAGCATCCCCAAGCTTAGTTCCTACTCGTCCTCGAGTAGGTAAACGATAAAAACAAATAATTTTTGAGGTGACATGCTACTATCATAATCTTGATCATATAATATTGCAAGGCACATGTAAATGAATGAAGTGATCCAAGTCAATGGTCTATAATTTGCTATCAAATAGATAATGAGTAAACAATGAATCACACAAGCTAAACGTTTTCATGAATAGTACTTTCGAGACAAGCATCAAACAGTTTTGCATAAGTGTTAACTCATAAAGCAATAGTTTCTAACAAAAGGTATTTAATCAACACAAAGGAAGAATTTAGTTTCAGCATTTGCTTCAACTTTCAACATATTTATCTCATGGATATTGTCAACACAAAGTAGTATAACAAGTCCAATACATTGCATATAACGCATGTTGTAACAAAGTTGACACTAGTGTTTGCTTGTGGAAGACAGAAAGAATAGGAAAACTGACTCAACATAAAAGTAAAAGAAAGGCCCTTCGCAGAGGGAAGCAGGGATTAAATCATGTGCTAGAGCTTTTAGGTTTTTGAAAGCATATAGAGATTGCATAAAATATTTGATACTCCTCCCAACCTTGCTAACACAAGCCATGGCTAACCGAATCCTCGGGTGCCTTCCATCAATCACATACCATGGAGGAGTATCTATTTTTGAGAGGTGTTTGTTAATTGTCAACGAATGGTAGCGGGTGAGAACAGTATTCTACCTGTCGAACGGACTTTTAAGAGCGGCTCCCATGAAGGACGTTATTTCTACCAGCAAGGCAGATCATCCCTCTTTCTCTTTGGTTTACACACATTCAGGTATTTCACTGTTTGTCATTGCTTACTGATGAATCAGGGCAAAAGTGTGAAGAGAATTAATTGGTTAAAGTTGTAATTAATTGGGACTGGGCACCCCGTTGCCAGCTCTTTTTGCAAGTTATTGGATAAGCGGATGTATATGCCACTAGTCCAGGTGTAAAAGTCCACTCGACAAATAGAATAAAGAATAACCACACTAATTCCTCATGAGCTAGTAAACATTGACACAAAAAGGGAATAATAACATTTTGAATAATTTAAAGGTAGCACATGAAAAATTTACTTGGAGTGGCAAGGAAATACCACATATAGGTAGTTATGGTGGACACAAATGGCATGGATTTTGGCTCAAGGATTTGGATGCACGAGAAGCATTCCCTCTCAGTACAGAGTTTAGGCTAGCAAGGTTATGTAAGCAAACAAGAATATCAACCCGTACACCAAGTTTTATATGACAAACATATTGCAAACGTTATAAGACTTCATACCGTCTTCCTTGTTAACCAAACCCTGTTATTAGAAAATATCTAGACCTTAGAGTACCACGATGCAAACCAAATTTTCAACAAGCTTTACGGTAGTTCTTCACTAATAGGCTTAACTCATGTGATGCACAATTTAATCATGATCTACTTGTTAACTCAAAACAATTGACAAGCATCAAGTTATCCATTTTAGTGATCTACAAGATTAAGCAAGTTTTTCCTTATACCAATTACCACATGCAACATTTTCTGAACCAACCAAACACCAATCAATTTATTTCATCAACTCTCCAAACAAATATAAGTGAAGCAAGAGAGTACTTTCTACAAAAGAAAGCTAATAGCTCTGACAAGAGATACATGAAAACAAGAGCTAAAAGCTGAACAGCGCTAGATATGAATACTCAACAAATATAAGTGAAGAATAGGAGTATTCTCATGAAAAAGCGGAGCGTGTCTCTCTCCCAATCAAGAATGCTAGGGTCCAGTCAAGCTTTATTGAAAATAAAATGCAATACTGAAAATAAAAAGCACACAGACGCTCCAAGAAAAGCACATATGATGTGAAAGAATTAAAATATAGTTTCACTAGAGATGACCTGATAATTTTGACGATGAAGAAGGGGATGCCTTGGGCATCCCCAAGCTTAGACGCTTGAGTCTTCTTGAAATATGCTGGGGAGATCCATGGGAGCCTCCCCAAGCTTAAGCTCTTCACTCTTCTTGATCCTATTATATCATCCTTCTCTCTTGACCCTTGAAAACTTCCGTCACACCAAACTCAAAGTAGATCTCATTAGAGGGTTAGTGCATAATCAAAAATTCACATGTTCTGTAAAGACGCAATATGATTTGTTACTTTAAACATTAGCTACAGCCACTGATGTTATGTGAAGCTCTTCCACCCAAAAAAGAATTTCACTCAACACTAGTAAAAGAGAGAATGCGAAAAATAAAAAGGCATAATCTGTCTAAAACAGAACAGTCCGCAAAGACGAATTTTTTCGAGGCACTTACGACGCTCAGATCGAGAAACTCTGAACTAATGAAAGTTTCAGACATTCATAAAGATTACGCACAAAAATTTCAGATTTTTTAACAATCTGGTGATTTTAGGAATTTCGTACAGTGAACAGCAAAAATCTGTTTCTGCGCAGCAATCAAAATTAAGCATCATCTTATCATTAGAGGCTACTCTTGGCACAACAATGCGAGAAAATAAAGATACAAAGGAGTTGCTACAGAAGTAAACAAACTCCTTGACTCAATAAAAGAAAAATTGCAGAAAAATAAAATGGGTTGCCTCCCATAAGCGCTTTTCTTTAACGCCTTTTAGCTAGGCACAAAGCATGCATCAAGTATTACCAAGTGAAGAAGCATCAACATTGTAGTTTGTTCGAACAATAGAATCATAAGGTGGCTTAATCTTCTTCCTAGGAAAGTGTTCCATACCTTTCTTGAGAGGAAATTGATATTTTATATTCCCTTCTTTCATATCAATAATAGCACCTACAGTCCTAAGAAAAGGTCTTCCCAACACAATAGGGCATGATGGATTGCACTCAATATCCAAGACAATAAAATCAACGGGGACATAATTGTTGTTAACCATGATAAGAACATCATCAATTCTTCCCAAAGGTTTTTTAATAGTAGAATCAACAAGGTGAACATCCAAGTAACAATTTTCCAAAGGTGCTAAATCAAGCATATCATATAATCTTTTAGGCATAACAGAAATACTAGCACCAAGGTCACACAAAGCATTGCAATCAAAGTCATTCAATTTCAATTTAATGATGGGCTCCCAACCATCTTCTAACTTCCTAGGGATAGAAGCTTCATGTTTTAATTTCTCTTCCCTAACTTGTATGAGAGCATTAGTAATATGTTTAGTAAAAGCCATGTTTATAGCACTAGCATTAGGACTTCTAGCTAGCTTTTGCAAGAACTTAATTACTTCAGAAATATTGCAACCATCAAAATCAAAGTCATTATCATCAAAAGTAATGGAATTATTCTCTTCCTTATTGCTAGAAATTTCAGCATCTTTATCAAGGACAGTTTCAGAGTTATCAGGCAATTTAGGACATTTTGCAATAGAAGTGGAAACATTACCAACACCAACTATCTTGCCATTAATGGTAGGAGGTTTGTTAACACTTGAGTTTGAAACCTTTTCAGAAGTAGTAATAGTATAAACTCTAGCAATATTGTTCTTTCTAGCAATTTCATCCTCTCTTTCCCATCTAGCATGCAATTCAGCTAACATCCTCACATTGTTATCAATTTTAACTTGTATAGCATTGAGAGTTTTGCTCTCTTTAACATCATGAGGCATGTTCTTTAGTTTCAATAAGTCAACATCAAGAGCAAGACTATCAACTTTAGAGGAAAGCACATCAATTTTCCCAAATTTCTCCTCAACAGTTTTATTGAAAGCAGTTTGTGTACTAATAAAATCCTTAAGCATAACTTCAAGATCAGAGGGTACACTCTTATTATTATTGTAGGAGTTACTATAGGAATTTCCATAACCATTGCCACTATTAGAAGGATAGGGCCTATAATTGCTATTACCAAAATTATTCCTATAAGCATTGTTGTTGAAATTATTATTTTTAATGAAGTTCACATCAACATGCTCTTCTTGAGCAACCAAAGAAGCTAAAGGAACATTATTTGGATCAACATGTGTTTGACCATTTGCAAGCATAGACATAATAGTATCAATTTTGGCACTCAAGGAGGAGGTTTCCTCAACAGAATTTACCTTCTTACCTGTTGGAGCTCTCTCGGTGTGCCACTCAGAATAATTAATCATCATATCATCAAGAAGCTTTGTTGCAGCACCCAAAGTGATGGACATAAAGGTACCTCCAGCGGCCGAATCCAATAAATTCCTCGAAGAAAAATTTAATCCTGCATAGAAGGTTTGGATGATCATCCAAGTAGTCAGTCCATGAGTGGGACAATTTTTAACCAATGATTTCATTCTCTCCCATGCTTGAGCAACATGTTCATTATCAAATTGCTTAAAATTCATTATGCTACTTCTCAAAGAAATAATCTTAGCAGGAGGATAATATTTTCCAATAAAAGCATCTTTGCATTTAGTCCATGAATCAATACTATTTCTAGGCAAAGATAGCAACCATTCTTTAGCACGTCCTCTCAAGGAGAAAGGAAAAAGTTTCAGTTTAATAATATCACCATCTACTTCCTTGAGCTTTTGCATTTCACAAAGTTCAACAAAGTTATTAAGGTGAACAGCAGCATCATCAGTACTAACACCAGAAAATTGCTCTTTCATAACAAGATTTAAAAGTGCAGGTTTAATTTCATAAAATTCTGCTGAAGCAGCAGGTGGAGCAATAGGTGTGCATATGAAATCATTGTTGTTCGTGCTAGTGAAATCACACAACTTAGTGTTCTCAGGAGTACTCATTTTAGCAGAAATAAAAACAGTACAGAAAATAACTTGAAAGTAAACTAGATGCAAGTAACTAATTTTTTTGTGTTTTTGATAATTGAAAGCAAACAAGATAAAATAAAATAAACTAAGCAAGACAAAAACAAAGTAAAGAGATTGGAAGCGTGAAACTCCCCTTGCAGAAGACTGCTGTCTCCCCGGCAACGGCGCCAGAAAAATAGGCGTTGACGGGAGATAGGAGTCTCTGAAGAAGTGCTTCCACTCCCCGGCAACGGCGCCAGAAAAATAGCTTGATGACGTGAAACACACGTTCGTTGGGAGACCCCAAGAGGAAGGTATGATGTAGTCAGCAGCAAGTTTTCCCTCAGAAAGAAACCAAGGTTATCGAACCAGTAGGAGCAGCAACTCTTCAGAAGGTTGTCAACGGCGCCAGAAAAATAGTTGTTGAGGGAGTCTGGACTGTTGACGTGGAATCTGCACACAACACAATCAAACTACTTTGCCCCAACGAAACAGTGAGGTTGTCAATCTCACTGGCTTGCTGAAAACAAAGGATTAAACGTATGGTGTGGAAAATGAGTATTAAATTGCAGAGAATGAAAAAGGAACAGTTTGCAGTTTGTGGTTGTTTAATCAGTGTAAAAGAATGGACCGGGGTCCACAGTTCACTAGTGGTGTCTCTCCATAAAAGATAACTAACATGTTGGGTGAACAAATTACAGCTGGGCAATTGACGAATAGTGAGCGCATGACAATGCATATACATGACATGTTGACTACTATGATATTTAATTGGGCATTACGACATAATACATAGATCGTTATCCAACAGCATCTATGACTAATAATCCACCGCCGGGTTGTCATCCGAGTCCCCATTGGTATTAAGTTGCAAGCAACGGATAATTGCATTAAGTAAAGTGCGTAATGTAAACAAACACATATGTCCGTGGACATAGCATCGTTAGGTTATCCCTAGTGGCAACAGCACATCCACAACCTTAGAACTTTCTGTCACTGTCCCAGGTTAAACGGAGACATGAACCCACTATCTAGCATAAATACTCTCTCTTGGAGTTACAAGCATCTACTTGGCCAAAGCATCTACGAGTAACGGAAAGCATGCAAGATCTTAAATAACATATAAGATAGATTGATAATCAACTTGACATAATATTCAATATTCATCGGATCCCAGCAAACACAACATGTAGCATTACAATAATATGATCTTGATCATGTAGGGCAGCTCACAAGATCTAAACATGATGGCACAAAGTGGAGAGACAACCATCTAGCTACTGCTATGGACCCGTAGTCCAAGGATGAACTACTCACGCATCACTCCGGAGGCAGGCATGGCGATGTAGAAGCCTCCGGTGACGATTCCCCTCTCCGGCAGGGTGCCGGGAAGAGGTTCTGAACCCTCCCGAGCTAGGGTTGACGACGGCGGCGTCTCTGGAACTTTTCGTGGATATTTGCTCAGGTACTTAGGGTTTTCGCGTCGGGGGGAATAAGTAGGCGAAAGGGCGGCGGCTGGAGAGGCCCGTGGGGCCCACACCACCCCAGGGCGCGGCAGAGGGGGGCCCGCGCCCTGGCCGTGTGGGGCCCACGTGGCCTCTCCGTCGCCTCTTTGGTCCGTCAGATGTGTTCTGGTAAAATAGGGACTCCCGTGTAGTTTCGTCCAATTCCGAGAATATTTCCAGACTAGCTTTTCTGGAATACAAAAACAGCAGAAAACAGGAACTGGCACTTCGGCATCTTGTTAATAGGTTAGTCCCAAAAAATGTATAAAAGTGATATAAAGTAGATGCAAAACATGTAGCAATTGGTATAAAACAAGCATGGAACATCAAAAATTATAGATACGTTTGAGACGTATCATGGCCGTCCTTCAACATCAAGTTGACAACTTCATCATGCTAGACGAAGAGACTCCGACCGAACTTTACCGAAGACTCTACAAGCTTGTGGTGACATGTAGGGAAAATGGAAAGAAAGATATGGATGATGAATGGGTCAAGGCCAAGTTCCTTCAAGCAATTATGCCATATAGTGAAACTATGGTGATGAACCTCCATGCAAGAGCGGATTACACAACAATGACTCCCAATGACATCTTGGCTCAATTTGTCACCTATGATACATTGAAGTCCACATCCAAGTCCTTCAACCAAATCCGTGGCCCAAAGACTCTTGCCTTGAAGGCTCATGTGGAAGAACATCCAAGATATGAAGAAAGCACAAGTGGTCATCATGAAGAAGATTTTGTGGGAGAACTCAATGAGGTGCTTGCTC
The DNA here is from genome assembly GCA_947311845.1 of Poa pratensis. Classification (NCBI taxonomy): domain Eukaryota; kingdom Viridiplantae; phylum Streptophyta; class Magnoliopsida; order Poales; family Poaceae; genus Poa; species Poa pratensis. Next base: position 90,853,695 of record CAMZMU010000117.1, on the reverse strand, counting down.
TTGCCGCCACCAAGTATTGGAACAAAAAGAATATCAAGAGCAACTTCTCCCCTAGAAGCAACTTCTCCCCACAAATGAAAATAATGTGCTTCAATTGTGGAAAGGACAATCACCTTGTGAAGGATTGCCCCTATGAGAGAAGAGAAGATTTTGGAGGCCAACTCATCTTAAAGAAGAAGAAGTTCTTCACCAAGCCCATCAAGTACCTCATCAAGAGAGAACCTCAAAAGGCTCTTGTCACCGCAACACATGAAGAAGAGTATGTGTCCGGTGGCGAAGAGGAGGATGATGATACAAGTGAGGAAGTGGGGATGGCGGCTCTGGCAATGGGCAACCTTCCTCCTTCATTGGCACCCCTCTTCACCGCTCCAAATGACAACAAGATCTCCAAGCCTATGTGCCTCATGGCCAAGGAAACCAAGGTGAATTCCCCACCTAAAATTACTATCTCCTCTAAACCATCTCTCTTGGATTGTGTTGAGGATGTAGGGAAAAATTAGGAGAAAGAGGATACAATTACCTCCTTCATAAACAAGCTCCAAGGTCCAACCAAGAAAATGGTTGAGGCTCTCATGTACCAATATGGAGAAGCCAAACACCTCCTTGAGGAAAAGGAGAATAGGATTTATGAGCTTGAGGGGCATGCACGTGATCATGCCGATAAAATTGGTGAGCTAGAAGAGCAACTTGTTGAGGAACAAGTGTTCCGGGAGCAACTTGAGGAGACCCAAGCCAAGGATTTATCCAAGGCAAAAGAAACCCGTGAAACCTCTATTCAAGTTGCTAGTGATCTAAAAATTAAAAATGATGAGCTTGTAGAGAGTCATAACAAACTCCTTGAGAGTTTTGAGCAACTTAGGGAAACCCACAAGGTGACCTCAAGTGAGCTCACCAAGCTCAAGGGGTCATATGCTAAATTACAAGCTCAATATATATGCTAGCTTCACCACTCCTCATAATGATAAAGATGCCAATACTTGTGCTACTAACCCCTTATGTCTTAAAGCATCTCTCATGGAGGAGAACACTAGGTTGAAGGCCCAACTTGAAAAGGGTCTAGCCACTTGCATCCAAGGGAAAAGAACCTCAATGATCTTTTGACCAATCAAAAGGGAGTGGTTGGCAAGGAAGGGCTTGGGTTTGCTCCCAAGTCCAAGAAGGCAAACAAGAAGAAAATGCCTACCTCCCCTTCAAAGGATATTATTTTTGTGAAGGAGGGGGAGTTGGGCAAGAAGAATGTTGAACCCATTGTGGGTGGTAAGGCCACAAGGGGCAATGCCACTCACAATGACTTTGCCGGAAAATATAACCCCTCATATGTGCTTATGAAATCTAGAAATGGTTATTTTTGCTAAATATGTTGGTACCTCATATGGAGATGATTATCACTATGCTATTTGGGTTCCAAAGACCCTTGTGACTAACAAAAGAGGACCCATTCCAAAATGGGTACCTAAATCAAAGACTTGATTTATTGTAGGGCTTTTCTTCCGGTGGATCTTCATGGCTCATTGATAGTGGGTGTTCATCTCACATGACCGGAAGCAAAGAAGTAGTAAAGGGTTTATTGAAACAATTACTCTCACACTCTCATGTCACTATTGGGAACAATACAAGACTCAAGGTATTGGGATATGGCAAGGTGGTGATCACACCGGAGTTATCAATTGAGAAGGTCCTCCTTGTTGAATCTCTTTCATATAATCTACTTTCCGTTGGTCAATTATGCGATGCCGGTTACACCGTTATCTTTAATAAATACCACGTGACCATCCTTTTCACAAAATCTCTTAAAGTAGCCTTTGTTGGATTTCGTGAGAACGGTTTGTATGTGGTTGATTTCTCGAAAGAGACCACTCAAATTGCCACGTGTCTAATGGCTAAATCCGACAAGGGTTGGCTTTGGCATCGCCGGCTAGGCCATGTCGGTATGAGAAATTTACAAACTCTTGTAAAGGGTGGACACGTGGTAGGACTAACCAATGTTAATTTTTCCAAAGATCGTCCTTGTAGTGCTTGCATAGCCGGAAAGATGCATGAAAAGAATCACCCCAAGAAGACATTATCTCCACTAAGAGGCCTTTGGAGCTCCTTCATATGGATCTCTTTGGGCCTCCCACATATGATAGTCTTGGTGGCAAGAAATATTGTTTGGTAATTGTGGATGATTATTCAAGATATTGTTGGATTTTCTACATCAAGAAGAAGAGTGAAACTCAAAAGATATTCATTGACTTTGCAACCCTAGTTCAACGCCAATATGACTCCAAGATTTTGGCAATTAGAAGTGAAAATGGTACGGAGTTCAAGAATTACACTATGGATGATTTCCTAAGTGGGGAGGGCATTCAACACCAATATTCCGCTGCATATACTCCCCAACAAAATGGTGTCGCCGAAAGGAAGAACCGCACTCTTATTGATATGGCAAGAACTATGATGGCCGAATTTCATTCCCCATACAACTTTTGGGCCGAAGCCATCAACACCGCTTGTCACTACTCAAACCGGCTCTTCTTCCGTCCTCTAATGGAAAAGACACCATATGAACTCCTCACCGGTAAAAAGCCAAATGTATCTTACTTTCGAGTCTTTGGTTGCAAATGCCATGTTTACATTAAAGGTTGCAAAATTGCTAAATTTGAATCTAGATCTTTTGATGGTATACTTGTTGGATATGCCGCAAAGTCTCATGCTTATAGGGTCTACAACATATCCACCGGGTGTGTTGAAGAATCTATGAACGTGGAGTTTGTCGAGGATAATGGCTCCCAAGTGGAGCATATTGATCATGATGATGTAGGTGATGATGCTCCATCTCAAGCCATAAGAACTATGGGTATTGGAGAACTAATTCCTATTGAAGGACCTATTGATGATACTCAAGAAGAAAGAACTAGTTCTATTCAAGTTGAGCCATCCACCTCAATGGTTGATCAAGAAACTATTCAAGAACAAGAACATGATATTCATTCAAATGATCAAGAAGATGGTCAAGACCCACCCAACTCTAGTGGTGAACGAGAACTTAATGAACCCACAACTCCAAGAACTCCACTTCGGGTTGATCATGAGCAAGATGAAGGCAATGATGAAGATATTTGTGTTGGTGAAACAATGGGTCAAGCCATGGAACGCCGGGTCATCCGGCGTGCATCAAAATTGGATCATCTTTCCCACTTCAAAGAAAATATCCTTGGGAGCATTCAAAGGGGTGTGTCCACACGCAAACAATTATCTAACTTTTGTGGTCATGTCTCTTGTTTGTCTAGCTTAGAACCTCTCAAGGTATATGATGCTCTTGAAGATATGGATTGGGTTGCGGCTATGCATGAAGAGTTGAACAACTTCGAGCGCAACAAAGTATGGTCATTAGTTGAAAAACCCAAAGACACATGCCATAATGTCATTGGAACCAAGTGAATATTTAAGAACAAGCAAGACTCTCATGGTCAAGTCATCCGCAACAAAGCAAGATTGGTTGCACAAGGCTACACCCAAATCGAAGGAGTCGACTACGGTGAAACCTATGCCCCTGTTGCTAGACTTGAATCCATTCGCTTACTAATTGCTTATGCATCTACTCATAATATTGTCTTATATCAAATGGATGTTAAAAGTGCTTTCTTAAATGGTCCACTAAATGAGTTGGTATATGTTAAACAACCTCCGAGTTTCGAAGACCCTAAATTTCCTAACCACGTCTACTTACTACATAAGGCTCTTTATGGGCTCAAGCAAGCTCCACGTGCTTGGTATGATCATCTCAAGGAGTTCTTAGTAGACCGTGGCTTTGAAATTGGGGTAATAGATCCCACACTTTTTACCAAAAGGGTAAATTGAGATTTTTTGTATGCCAAATATATGTTGATGATATTATTTTGGTTCCACTAACCGTGAATTTAGTGATCAATTTGGCAAGCTAATGACCAAGGAATTTGAGATGTCCATGATGAGAAAGTTGAATTATTTTCTTGGCTTTGAAATCCACCAATTTCGAGAAGGAACATTCTTATGTCAAGCCAAGTATATTAAGGACATGCTCAAGAAATTTGACATGAACAATGCCAAGCCATATAAGTTTCCCATGGACACCAAGGCGGATCTTCACTTAGATCCGGATGGTAAGGAAGTTGATCAAAAGCTTTATCGTTCTATGATTGGATCTTTGCTTTACCTTTGTGCATCTAGACCGGATATTATGTTTAGTGTGGGTATGTGTGCAAGATTCCAATCAAGTCCTAGGGAAAGTCATGAAACCGCGGTTAAAAGGATTCTAAGATACTTGATGGATACTCCTAACTTTGGTCTTTGGTATCCCCAAGGCACAAGCTTTGATCTTGTAGGTTATTCGGATGCGGATTGGGCGGGTTGCAAAATGGATAGAAAATCAACTTCGGGTACTTGCCAATTCCTTGGTAGGTCCCTTGTGAGTTGGTCTTCTAAGAAGCAAAATTGTGTGGCCTCGTCCTCCACCGAAGCCGAATATATTGCCGCCGGAAGTTGTTGTGCACAACTATTATGGATGAGGCAAATTTTAAAGGATTATTGTGTCATTTGTGACAAAGTGCCTCTTTTATGTGATAATGAAAGTGCCATCAAAATTGCTCACAATCCGGTTCTTCATGGGAAGACCAAGCATAATGAGATCCGGTATTATTTTATTCGAGATCATGTTGAGAAGGGTGGTATTGCAATCAAGTATGTCAACACCAAGCTTCAACTCGCCGATATGTTCACAAAGCCTCTTGGTGAAGCAAGATTCAAGGAGTTGAGAGGAGAACTTAATGTGGTGGACATAAGCAATTGGATTTAGTGGACTTCTTGCATACCTACCCATATTAGACAATAGTTATTTGGTTTGGATGTAGGCATGGACATAGGGGGAGTGTAGCTCAATTCATGAGTCATCACTCCCCCCATTATGCGCAAATAGACAAATCTCGCATAATTGTCACTCGTGTGACTAAAATGTGCTTCAAAGATGAGTTGTGATTTTGAGCCCAAGATATATCTTCGCGGCTACAAGTCATACATACTCAAACATGGTGACCACGGCCACCGCCCTCCTCTTTTCTTGAGGAGTTGGTGTTAATTGAATTATTTGGGTATTTTTAGACCTTGCTCTATCTTTTGAAGAAACTCTTGGATGTCGGGTTTTCCTTGTTGTGTCTTGCAACTCCAAGTGTTTCTTCACTACCTACAGTGACTTATCTTAACCTATGCCAAAATCTCATCTCATAAAACCCTCTGAAATTCCCTGCACAAGTTCATTTTTAAAATTCTCTAAAAACCCTCTGAAATTCCAGGTCCCGGTACTACCGGATACCACAGTTCGGTATTACCGACGCCTGGGAAGTTGCTGGTTTCGAAACTGCAATTTCCCTCGCGGCCGGTACTACCGGGCTCGAGGCCGGTACTACCGGGCGTGCGGAGGAGAGCCATATACGGGTGCAGCTCGGGGAAGAACTCATCTTCCCCAAACCGCACCCCCACTCGCTCTCTCTCCTCCGCCGCCTCTCCTTCAGCTCCGGTGCACCGCCGCCTCGGGTGCCTCTCCCCTGCCGTCTCCGGCCGGATCTGCTCCGTGGGAGTTGTTCCCACTCCCCTCCCCTCCGATGGCCTCCGGTATTTTCCCCTCTCATGCTCCTTTTTGGTCTCTATTGAAACCTAAAATGTGCTAGGGCAAATCACCGGTAGCTCCACTTATTGTTGGTTAAATTCATGGGGGGATGATACGTCCAAAACGTATCCACTTTTCCGAACACTTTTGCTATTGTTCTTCCTCTAATTTGTGTGATTTGAATGCAACTAACACGGACTAACGCTGTTTTCAGCAGAATTGCCTTGGTGTCTCGTTTTTGTGCAGAAAGTCAAAGTTTCAGAAAAATTCCAGAAATTCTATTTTTCCAGAAGACCCACGGAGCCAGAAGACGAAGCGAGAGGGTGCACAGGGGCACCACACGCACCCAGGGCGCGGGTGGGCCCTTGCCGCGCCCAGGGGTGGTGTGGCCCCCCTGTGTGGCCCCCAGCGCTCCCCTTCGGACTACTAAAGCCTCTGACCTAAAAACTTCGGGGGAATCGACGCTTTTTCCAGAAACCTTCCAGAGCTCCGCCGCCATCGAAAACCCTATTTCGGGGATCAGAAACTCCGTTCTGGCACCCTGCCGGGACGGGGAATTGGAGGAGATCATCGCCATCATCATCACCGCCACCTCTCCATCGACCATCCATGACTCCCCCATCCATGTGTGAGTAATTCCCCGCTGTAGGCTGAGGGGATGGTAGGGATTGGATGAGATCATTCATGTAATAGTTGTGAGATTTGTTAGGGCTTGGTGCCTAGTATCCATCGGTAGTACTTTATGTCATTGTTGCAACTTATTATGCTTAATGCTTGTCACTTAGGGCCCGAGTGCCATGATCTCAGATCTGAACATGTTATTGAATCATGAGAATAATTATTGTTTTGGATCATATCTATAAGTTGTATACACACGTCACTGTCCGGAACCCGAGGCCCCAAAGTGACAGAAATTGGGATAACCGGAGGGGATGGTTGCGACGTGAGGATCACATGTGTTCACGGAGTGTTAATGCTTTGCTCCGGTGCTTTATTAAAAGGAGCACCTTAATTACCAGTAGTTTCCCTTGAGGCCCCGCTGCAAACGGGCTGGTAGGACAAAAGATGTTGTGCAAGTTTCTCATTGCGAGCACGTACGACTAAATACGGAACACATGCTTATGATTGATTATTACTTGGATACCTTATTATTATTTATCTGCAATTGCCCTATGTATGACTATTTCATGAATTATCTCATCCATGCAGCGCCCGTTCATCCATCCCTATGCCTACAGTATTTTAATCCTGCTGTCTACTGCAATTATTACTGCTGTCTTTATTTTACTGCTGCTATTATTTCACTACTGCTACTGTCATAAAACTGTTGCTACTGATAAACTGTGTCGAGCAAGTCTACTTCCAGGTGCAGCTGAACTGACAAATCATCTGTCAAGGCTTATAAATATTCTTTGGCTCCCCTTGTGTCGAATCAATAAATTTGGGTTTTACTTCCCTCGAAGACTGTTGCGATCCCCTATACTTGTGGGTCATCAAGACTATTTTCTGGCGCCGTTGCCGGGGAGCATAGCTCTATTTATAAGCTCACCAGGGAGTCATACTGCTCGCTGCAATTCATTCATCATGGGTAAACCTCGTGATGATAAGGTTCGTATATTGCCATCCACTACAAGGAGAGGTACAACTCTGAACACTTCTGCTGCTCTTGATTCACCGTCTGTTATAAGTCAACTTGTCACACCACCACATGCACATGCTTCACGTGCTGCTACTTCTGCTGAATCTGAGAATGTTTCTGATGAATTTGATGATGCTTCTACTGTGCTTGATGAAAGAGGTTCACTAGGTCCTTTTCTAGATGCTACAATTGCTAAATCTAAACAACTTGAAAATACTGAAACACCTAATGAAACTCCTGTTACACCTGCTTATTCACCTGAAACAAGAGAAACTACTAGTGATGATCTTGAGGAAACTTATGTTGAACTTGATGATGACTTTATTGATGAATGCATGAATTGTGATACCTCTAAAGATGTTAATGCTATTAAAAATCTTCTTCAAAGACGTGCTGTCAACTATAAACTTTCTCCTGATGCTAAATTTGCTACATCTCCCATAAATATAAAAGATAAAGATTATGATTTCTCTGTGGACTTGTCTTTTATAACTATTGCTGAGAAAGAACCTTTTCGAGGAACTGAAAATGAAAGTGCTGTAGAACATATGAACACTCTCTCTACTCTGAGTAGTTTGTTTTCTGATGATATTAAGAAACGCAGTTACTTTGTTACTAAAATTTTCCCTTTCTCATTGAAAGATGAAGCTAAAACTTGGTTTAATGATTTATCTCCTGGATCTATTGAGAGCCCGATGGGTTTAGTCAATGCTTTCTTTCAGAAATATTTTCCTGCTAGTGCTCAACATGTTGCTTTACAGAAAATCTTTAACTTTAAGCAAAATGAGGGAGAGAAAATGCCTGAATCTTGGGCAAGGTTTTGTTCTTTACTTAGAGCTCGGCCTGGACATCAAATAGCTAAAAATGAACTTCTTGATATATTTTATAATGGACTAACTGTTGAATCTAGGACATACCTGGATAGTTGTGCTGGTTGTGTTTTCAGGAAAAGAACTCCAGATGAAGCCGAGGAATTATTGGCTAAGATAAGCCAAAATCATGATGATTGGACCCTGCCTGAACCAACTCCGGTACCTACGCCGAGGAAAAGAGGAGTGATTGAATTGAATGATGAAGAAATGAGAGAAGCCAAGAAATCTCTTAAGGAGAAAGGTATTAAATCTGAGGATGTGAAAAATCTTCCACCTATAGAAGAATTGTGTAAGCCAATTCCTCACTCATCTACAGTTGAGGTACACTCTCTCCAACGCTTTGATGATAGAGATATCCCTTATTCTAAACCTCCTGATCAATGCTTAGATGAGTTTGATAATTTCATTGTTAAGCAAAACAATTTCAATTGGAGAATAGAAAATAGCTTCATAAAGAATTCTCATGTCATTAATCATTTGCATGATGTTTTGGAAAGAACTTCTAATGATGTTAAAATACTCATTAAACATTTTCATATGGTTCAAACTCAAATTGAGCAATTGACTAAAGTGCAAAAAGATTTGTTAGGTAATGCTTCTAGAGAAAATGATAAACATGCTTTTGGTATAGCAACTAGAGGTGGTGCTTCCACTCAGGATCCTTTATATCCTGAGGGACATCCTAAAAGAATTGAGCAAGATTCTCAACTAGTTAATGAAACTACTACCCCTTCTAAGAAAAAGAAGAAGAAGAAACATAAACATGTTGAGGAATCTCCTGAACCTATTAAAGACAATGAGCATGTTAATAATCCAAATAGTATATCTATCTCTGATGCTGAAACTGAGAGTGGTAATGAACATGCTAATGATAAAGATAAGAATGATGCTTCTGATAAAGAGGAAAGTGAAGAGGAACCTGAAAAGCATTCTAAAAACAAAAAGTACACTAAAGAAGATTTTCTTGCTAAGAAACATGGTAATGAAAGAGAACCTTGGGTGCAAAAACAAATGCCTTTTCCTACTAAGAAACTTAAATCTAAGGAAGAAGAACATTATAACAAATTTTGTGAATGGATGAAACCTTTGTTTTTGCAAATTCCTTTGACTGATGCTATTAAGTTACCTCCCTATTCAAAGTATATGAAAGATATTGTCTCTAACAAGAGAAAGATTCCTAATGAAGAGATTTCTACCATGCTTGCTAATTATTCTTTCAATGGTAAGGTTCCAAAGAAGCTTGGAGATCCAGGTATACCAACTATTCCTTGCTCAATCAAAAATAACTATGTTAGAACTGCCTTATGTGATTTAGGTGCAGGGGTGAGTGTTATGCCTTTTTCTCTTTACAAGAGACTTTACTTGGAAAAATTGATACCAACTGATATATCTTTGCAAATGGCTGATAAATCTACTGCTGTTCCTGTTGGTATATGTGAAGATGTTCCTGTTCAAGTAACTAATAATTGCTTGATATTAACTGATTTTGTTGTGCTTGAAATGCCTGAAGATGATAATATGTCTATTATTCTTGGAAGACCTTTTCTTAATACTGCAGGGGCTGTTATTGATTGCAACAAAGGGAAAGTGACTTTCCATGTTAATGACAAAGAGCATACTGTTTATTTTCCCAAGAAGCTGGACAAAATATTTGGAGTTAATACAATTACCAATATTAAAAGTATCAAAGTGGGAAGTATTGATTGCCCTATATATGAATCTCATGAAGAACTTCGATATATTATGATTGGATCTATAGCTATACCATTTAAGGTAACATGATTGTTCAATGTGGTTTAATCTTTTATGTCATATAAAATGTATTTGGTGGCAAGACTTGATCAACCTTGTTAACAAATATGTTTTACATGCATAAAATTGCTAAACAACATATTTTTCTTTCTCACTTTTGTTTTACCTACTGTTTTGCTACTGTAATTTGCAAAGTTAAGTAATGCTTGGTCTTTATGTAAATTCATTTTGTCTAGTTTTCATTGTTTAAAGTACCCAGAAAATGTCAGAAATAAAAGTTTTCAAAAAAATTATGAAAAATATTCTGTAAGTCCTAGTTTTTAAAGAGGAACGTGGGAGTACCAGAGGATGACCAGGGGGACCCACCAGGCCACCACACGCCCCCACGGCGCGGTGGAGGGCAGGCCGCGCCCTGCCCTGGTGTGGGGTCCACCTGGCCCTCCTCTCACTCATCTCTCCCCACTCCTTTCTCTCTCCCGACCATACACACCACCATTGCTCAAACTCGTGTTCTTGCTGCTCTTGCTCGAAATTTTTCGATCTACTTGCTCAGCCCATCTTTGCTGCTGAAATTTGGATCAATTGCTCTCCGGTATGTGACTCCTCCGATTATCCAAATAGAATTTTGTTTAGTTGCTTATATCTTTAGCATTTTGGTACTGTAGGTGACATGTTATTAGAGCTTGCATGCTTGTTCTTGTTTAGATTAACTAGTTTTGATGCATGTTTAGTCCCCTAGTAAGTCTCCCTAGTGTTTCCTTTGATTTAACCACTCCAAAATTTTTTATGAGGTTTGTTTAAAAATTTCAGAAAAGGAAGATGGATGGAAACCAACTTAACTATGAAGAATTGGAAGTATCAGAGGTCATGGGAGTCAACCGTGAAGACTCTGTGTTTCCCTCTATTTATCCATGCCATGAGTTTATGAATGCTGCAGGAATCTTGCAAGATTTCAACACTCTAATCTCTAATGCAGGGTTGGAATACTTTGTTGCAGATGAACCACATCAATATGTAAAGCTGACTATGTCAGTGGTTCAAAGTTTTAGATTTAGTTGGAATTTGCCTACTCCCATGGTTCATTATAATATCTACAATAAAGCTGTAGATTTGTCTCTTCATGATTTTTGTGCAGCTATTAAGGTACCACATGGGGATCTCATGGAGGATTCGAGGTCAACCAAAGCATTTACAAGACCTTTACTCAGAGATTTGCCAAGGGAAGATTTTACAACCGAGGATGGTAAAATTCGAAACATCCAACTCCCATCTATTCGATATTTTGCCCACTACCTTGGCAAATGTGTTTTAGCTAGGAAGAATGCAAGTAAATTATCTGTTTATGACTTGGCATTTCTTTCTGCTGCCTTAAAACGTGATAGAACTTATAACTTGGGAGCTATGATTGCATTTCGTCTCTCCACTAACCGTGAAAAAGGAGGGGTTTGTGGAGGTCTCATTGCTTCTCGATTATTAGCCATGCATGGTTTAGGACCACATCACTTTGATATTCAGCTCCCCATTGAAAGACTTGATCTTAACTCTATGATTAGCCACCAATTTATTTCCCGCTGGTCCACCATTGATAATCTATCTTATGAATTAGTTTTTGTTAAGAAGACCAGGTGGAGAACTAAAACCTATGAACGCATAGTCTGTTTGCCTGCGCCTCTTTTGTTTAACCTTGATGTCAGGCAAGGATGGTCATTCTCGGAGGGAGACCTGGATGCATATATGGAGGAGCATGGCCTTCATGCGGATAGTGAGGGAGGAGGTCCTGAGGAGGACTTCATTCAGCCCTTTGACACGACGAGCTCCTCATACCAGGATCCTGATTATGATCACGCTAGGTATGATCCACCTGGATGGAGTTCTGGGCCATGTGGATGATTAGTCTCCCACTTAGGCCAAAAGCCTAAGCTTGGGGGGAGGTATGCCGACAAGTTCACTCATTTTATCATATTCATATCATGTCGGTACTTTGTATATCCATGTTTTAGTTTGTTTCTTTTCTTTTGTTTCTTGTGTCCATTTCATTTTCGCAAAACACCAAAAGACCAAAAATATTTCCTTTATTTCTCTTGCTTTTGAATTTGTAGTGCTAGTTTACTTTATTTTTCGTTTTGGCTTGTTATTCAAAAATCCAAAAAGATTTTGCTTTGTTTGCTTGTTTCTTTCTATGCTTGCTTTAAATTCGAAAACCCAAAAATATTTGTTGTTCTTCTGCCGTTTTGTATAGTTGTTTCAGGAGTTCGAAAAATTTCCGTGGTTCCACTTGGACTTGGTTATCATTTCACATCATTCAAGCCACACAAGTGAAAAGCAATAATGACGACTTACGACAATTCGGATGTGGTAAAAGGCTGGTATGAACTCTATTTGTTTTTCATTTTTGTAAATATGCCTACTCATGTGAACATGCTTAGCTATCATGGTAGTGGTTATGTTATTTAATGATTACTTAGTAGTTTATGTCTTCTTATGACCAGTACCAAATTGCTAATAGCGAATAACATGTCATATAGATATTTACATGCATTGTTCTATTCGTAAAACGGTATGGCAGGCTGGTATCCTCCTCTGAATAATTCACTTGATTCGACTTGGCACATGCTCACACATGTTATGACTGAAAAATAAAGTCAATTAAGCCTTGATGATCTATTTTGCCTCAGAGTTTTAGTATCATTTTTATGCCTCCGTTAATTTTATTTTGTCGCAAGCATGATTATGACCGTTATCGCTCTCGTGGTTGTCGCTTCCCAGTCTATTGCTAGCCTTCACTTGTACTGAGCGGGAATGCTGCTCGTGCATCCAAATCCTTTAAACCAAGTTATCCCAAAGAGTCCACCAAAAAACTCCTATGCATGGTATTTCAAGCCATTCCAAGTAAATTTGCATGTGCTACCTTTAAAACTTTCAAAATATTTCCCTTTTTGTGTCAATGTTTACTAGCTCATGAGGAATTAGTGTGGTTATTCTTTATTCTATTTGTCAAATGGACTTTTACACCTGGACTAGTGGCATATACATCCGCTTATCCAATAACTTGCAAAAAGAGCTGGCAACGGGGTGCCCAGTCCCAATTAATTACAACTTTAACCAATTAATTCTCTTCACACTTTTGCCCTGATTCATCAGTAAGCAATGACAAACAGTGAAATACCTGAATGTGTGTAAACCAAAGAGAAAGAGGGATGATCTGCCTTGCTGGTAGAAATAACGTCCTTCATGGGAGCCGCTCTTAAAAGTCCGTTTGACAGGTAGAATACTGTTCTCACCCGCTACCATTCGTTGACAATTAACAAACACCTCTCAAAACATTTTTACCTCTGTTTTTAAAATAAAAAGCTCTAGCACGTGTTAATCCCTGCTTCCCTCTGCGAAGGGCCAATCTTTTATTTTTATGTTGAGTCACCATCCTTTCTTTGAGCACCTCTTCGAGAGCATAACTGTCGTTCTTAGTGTAATGTGCTTGTCCCAGGATACGATTAATTGAGGTATAACTATGATACTCTTATCTTTGATATTTTTATATCTAGTCTTCACTTGAACTTCAGAGGTGCCTTGGCATTTATGTTTTGCCCTTCAAACAAAGGCAAGCGAGATACCACTTTGTCATATCTTTTTACGAACATTGCAATTCTTGTGGATAGATATATGCTATGTTATTCATTCTTAGTACTTTGGTATCTTTTCATGATTTGCATAACTACTAGGTGTCATTATTTGCATGGTTCCTATTATGAATTGTCTAAGTAATTGATCATATAGTAGGCATGTATACATCATATGAAGCAAATGTGTTCGTAAAAGTTTCTTTTATCGCACTCAGTTGTTAACTGAATTGCTTGAGGACAAGCAATAAGCTAAGCTTGGGGGGAGTTGATACGTCCAAAACGTATCCACTTTTCCGAACACTTTTGCTATTGTTCTTCCTCTAATTTGTGTGATTTGAATGCAACTAACACGGACTAACGCTGTTTTCAGCAGAATTGCCTTGGTGTCTCGTTTTTGTGCAGAAAGTCAAAGTTTTAGGAAAATTCCAGAAAAATTCCAGAAATTCTATTTTTCCAGAAGACCCACGGAGCCAGAAGACGAAGCGAGGAGGGTGCACAGGGGCACCACACGCACCCAGGGCGCGGGTGGGCCCTTGCCGCGCCCAGGGGTGGTGTGGCCCCCCTGTGTGGCCCCCAGCGCTCCCCTTCGGACTACTAAAGCCTCTGACCTAAAAACTTCGGGGGAATCGACGCTTTTTCCAGAAACCTTCCAGAGCTCCGCCGCCATCGAAAACCCTATTTCGGGGATCAGAAACTCCGTTCTGGCACCCTGCCGGGACGGGGAATTGGAGGAGATCATCGCCATCATCATCACCGCCACCTCTCCATCGACCATCCATGACTCCCCCATCCATGTGTGAGTAATTCCCCGCTGTAGGCTGAGGGGATGGTAGGGATTGGATGAGATCATTCATGTAATAGTTGTGAGATTTGTTAGGGCTTGGTGCCTAGTATCCATCGGTAGTACTTTATGTCATTGTTGCAACTTATTATGCTTAATGCTTGTCACTTAGGGCCCGAGTGCCATGATCTCAGATCTGAACATGTTATTGAATCATGAGAATAATTATTGTTTTGGATCATATCTATAAGTTGTATACACACGTCACTGTCCGGAACCCGAGGCCCCAAAGTGACAGAAATTGGGATAACCGGAGGGGATGGTTGCGACGTGAGGATCACATGTGTTCACGGAGTGTTAATGCTTTGCTCCGGTGCTTTATTAAAAGGAGCACCTTAATTACCAGTAGTTTCCCTTGAGGCCCCGCTGCAAACGGGCTGGTAGGACAAAAGATGTTGTGCAAGTTTCTCATTGCGAGCACGTACGACTAAATACGGAACACATGCTTATGATTGATTATTACTTGGATACCTTATTATTATTTATCTGCAATTGCCCTATGTATGACTATTTCATGAATTATCTCATCCATGCAGCGCCCGTTCATCCATCCCTATGCCTACAGTATTTTAATCCTGCTGTCTACTGCAATTATTACTGCTGTCCTTATTTTACTGCTGCTATTATTTCACTACTGCTACTGTCATAAAACTGTTGCTACTGATAAACTGTGTCGAGCAAGTCTACTTCCAGGTGCAGCTGAACTGACAAATCATCTGTCAAGGCTTATAAATATTCTTTGGCTCCCCTTGTGTCGAATCAATAAATTTGGGTTTTACTTCCCTCGAAGACTGTTGCGATCCCCTATACTTGTGGGTCATCAGGGGAGACTCCTTATGGTCTGGGATAGCACTAGCTAGTTACTCTGTGTAGCCATTTTGTCGATTTGTCACGGATTCGCGTTTTCCCCATGGTCAAAACCGTCCTGTAACGCGGCCGGTACTACCGGCGGTTTTCCACCGGTACTACCGGAACCTGGCATTTTGCGACTTATTTCTACACTTAGCAACTGGTTTGTTTTCACAAATTCATGAACTTGTGCACTTACCCCTGTTCCCTCTGCACCTATGTATGCTATTTCACAGGTAGCCGTGGTGGTCATGAGGTTTACGGTCGTAAAGATAAGAGGCCTAGAATCATTGAGTCAGATGAAGATGAAATTCAAGAAGAATCTGAAGAACAGTCCGAAGAGGTATTGCCAAGAAGATCCACAGCTAGAACTCAAGGCCGTCAGCCCATTCAAAAGCAAGCCACTCCAAAGCCATTCACCAAACTTCGTCTTCATGAGTATCGGGCTTATCGAGAGATCAATCCTTATGACAAGAAGAGGTTCCCTAGTGTGAGAAACCCTCACTTCCACACCAATGAGCAAGAACGGGTTTATCAAGAAGTCTACTTGGGTTCAACAAACAAACACAAAGTGGTCATTCAACACTCCATTGACCTTGAACACATGAAGAAGGATAAGCTTAGATCCTACTTTGCTGAAGCTCTTGCTTTGTGTGGAGAATTTGGTCTCCTTGACATTATGACCTTCAACCATCCATACATTGAGTACTATATTCTTCAATTCTATTCAACCGTTCACTTTGGCAATGACAATGCTCGGACCCTCAAATGGATGACCAAAGACACAATGCTTGAAGCCACAATGAATGATTTTGGGGCTATTTTGGGTGGTTATCGTGATGGAGGTCCAAGGTCCCCTTGTGGGTGGAAATGCCACTCAAATGATGAATCCGGTGGCAAGGAGTTGCTTGCTCCCATTACTATGGCAGGTGGTATTCCGGGTCAAACCGAGGACCTCATTCAACCTTTTGAGATTCTGCACCGCATCTATCGTGAGTGTCTTGCTCCTAGGATTGGGAATTGGGACCAAGTGCACTCTTACACCATTGATCTCATGGCAAATTCAAAGACCAATCAAGGAAAAGGGAGGAAACTTGATGTCATGGATTTCATTTATCAAGAGATGTGGCTGAATGTTATTGACAAGCGAGTTCCTATCTATGCACCATTTATCATGGTCCTCATCTGTGACAAATGGGGTGCAAAGACCGGTGAAGACCTTTTGAAGGATGGTTTGCCCGTTATCAAGCACAATGTCAAACAACTCAACAAGAAGGCTCACACTCTTCCCAAGGACAGAAAGGGCCCCAAAACTGCTAGAGGCTCAACTAGTGCTCCCTCAGGTGCTCCAGAGATTGGGGCTAGTTCTAGTGCACCGCCTCTTGATGATGAACCTTCATGGTTCAAGAAATTTCAGATCAAGGCCAAGAGAGCGTTTTGCTTCAAGTTGGACCTTCAAGACCGCATGTATGAGGCTCATGTCTTTCACAAGAAGGCTGCCATGAGACAGAAAGCAATGATGAGAAAGTGGGATATTGAACACTCTCCCGAACAACCTAGTGACTTGGTCATCACCCCCAAGGAAGAGTGGATCTCCGCGCATGGTTATTGGAGTGAAGAAGACGCCCCCGCGACTGAAGATCCGGCTCGTACTCCTGTCCACCGCGGCATGGGTGGAGAGTGACTCTCCATGGGACGTTTCTTAGCATCGCGCTTCTCCCTTTTTGGCATTTCGATGACAAAGGGGGAGAATGTGTTCTAGTAGGATTTATTGATGGGATTTGCATGGGAGGGACACAAGCTTGCTCTTGCTTTGATTCGTTACCGCTTGTGTTCCATCTTAGTTGGTTTATGAACTTCGTTGCTTATTTGGTTTATCAACTTCGTTGCGCATGGTGTAAGACATGCATGAACCTATTTGTTTAAGACTATGTGGTGCTATGTAACAGACTTATTTAGCTATCTATCCTTGGTTATGTCTTACATGTTTGGCAAGTTATTTCTCATATGCCTATTTAGTTAAACTTGCTAGGTTTGTAAAATATAAGGGGTGCTCATCCCACATGAATATGGTGTGTTTTGCATTCAAACGCAAATTACAAATAATGCACACATTCAGGGGGAGCCCGCTTGTCTTTTGCAAATCTTTTGTCGCTAAACATTGTGTTGTCATCAAACACCAAAAAGGGGGAGATTGAAAGGACATTTCTATCCCTATATGTTTTGATGTTTGTTGACAACACAATTAGCGGACTAATTGTGTGCTAAAAGACTTACAGGTACATCTTATATTTTCACACATGATGGTGGGATTTCTCCTCTACAAGCGTCAAGCGAGAAGTTGTAGTTTTCCTAGGTTTTACTTTATAGGAAAACCGTACTATCAAGAGGGGGATCCGGTGTGGAGGTTTGGGCGGAATCAATCTTGTCTACATGTTTTGCACAAACCAAATATGCACACCACAACCATCCCATTCCCTGGAAAATACTCTGTTTGGCACACATTTCCTGGCTCCGGTAGTACCGGATGAAATGGCCCGTCTCGCTCGGTACTACCGGACTTGGTACCGAGCCAGGTACCGGCGAACGCCAAATCGGTACTGATTCTGGGAAAATCTTACGCGGTAGTACCGGAAATAATTCCGGTAGTACCGACCGTGCGCGCTCCGGTAGTACCGGCCGAAACTCCGGTAGTACCGGGCGCGCGCGTCGCCTGGTCAAAATATGCCTGTTGACTGCTGTTCTCTGCCGTTCGGTAGTACCGGTCCATTTGGACCGGTAGTACCGCGCGTCTGCAGAAAACTGGCCAACGACCATATTGTTGTGTGGAGCTATATATACTAGTCTTCTTCTCCAAAGAAGCTAGGCTTTGAAAATCTCTCTCCACCATTGTTACAAAGCTTCAACCTTCAAGATCTCCCACTCCATCGGTCTAAACACCTTCATACTTTGAGGAGTGACGGAGGAGGTCTTGATCTACACTTCCACCAAAGCAATTTCGATCCCCCCACTAATCCTTAGCGGATCTTGTTACCTCTTGGGTTCGTTGAACCCTAGACGGAAGTTGTGTTCTTCGTGGCTTTGGGAGCCGCGGGGAAAAGCCGGGAGCCTCCAATTGAGTTGTGGAGTCGTGCCCCGGCCTTGTGATTCTTGTGGCTTTGGGAGCCGCGGGAATTTGGTGAGAGCCTCCAATTCGGTTGTGGAGTGTGCCTCATCCTTGTAAAGGTTTGTTGCCGACCTCGAGGGCATCATATAGTGGCTCGTGGATCTCCTCATCGGAGGATAACACGAGGGAGATACGGTGTGCCATATCAAGGCTATTCGGAGTTCACTTTGTGACTCCGCACCGCTCCAACGGAGACGTAGCTTCCATTGGGAAGTGAACTTCGTTAGAACATCTCCGCGTCACCGTGTGGTTATCTCTTAACTTTCCTTTACTTGTATTGCTAGCTTATATTGTGTAGTATATCTTGCTAGCTTGTTAATTGCTCATCATATAGGATTGTTCACCTAGTTGCATATCTAGAGAACTTATATTTGAGAAATTCCCAAATTTGTATCAAAAGAAAAAGAAAATTTGTAGTTGCCTATTCACCCCCCCTCTAGTCAACCTACTCGATCCTTTCAGCAAGATATAAGACTTCAAGCACGAAGGCTATCACAATGTAAAGTGCATAAGTAAAGAGCTCGGGTATAGAAATAACCGAGGCACGCGAAGACGATGATGTATTCCCGAGTTCCTCCTTTTGAGGGGAGTACGTCTCGTTGGAGGGGTGTGAGTTTCAAACTCAAACGCCACAAATGGCCTCACCCTATTCTCCGATGAACCTCGCACAAAAGCTCGGTTCACCTTCCACTATCGGAATCCTTCAAGGCGGAATCCGGAGCCCTTACAACAAACTTGAGGCACAACCCACAAAAGGATTGGGAGCTCCCAAGCACCACGAACCGTTTAGGGTCCAACAACCCAAGAGTAACAAGCTCACAAACTTTCACTTCCATGAATCCTTGTGGAGAGAGCAAACCGATGCAACAAAATGCAATGGCCAGAACACAAGAAGTGCTTAAGTACTTCACTCTCAAATTCCAACAAAGCAACAAATGCTTATGGGGAATAAGAGAGGAAGAACAATGGAGGATAAACACCAAGAACTCCAAGATCAATATCTACTAGGTTCCCCTCACTTAGAGGAGAGATGGATTGGTGTGGAAATGTAGATTTAGATCTCCTTTCACTTTTCCCTCAAAGATATGCAAGAATCATGGGAGGGATTGAGAGAGGGGCAAGCTTTCCAAGGTCAACAATGGAGGTGAGAGAGGGAGAAATTTCGTGCTTGAAAGAGCTGTAGGTTGAAGAAGGGGATGGGTATTTATAGCCCCTCCCACGAAAATAGCCGTTACAGCCACTAAAACCGGATATTCCGGTCCTTCTGGAAATATCCGGTTGGAAAAATCCGGCTACCTCCAGGAGGTTGCGCGCTCAGGTCCTTAGCCATTTTCGCGTCCAGCAAATTTGCGGGTCGGATATTCCGGTCCAAACCTGAATCGGAATATCCGGTTGTCTGAAAACTGAAAGAAACAACAAAACGAAAATTGCAATATCTTTTTCATCCGGACTCCGATTTTGATGATCTTCGGCTCGTTGGAATCGCAACGAAGAGCCCTTCAAGATTATGCAGAGAAATATCATAGTCCATCATATGAGGAGGAAGCCACAGGGAGAGAGTTTGACCTCTCTTAGAAAAGGCAAACCGGTAAAACCTTCAACATAAAAAACGCAACAAGATATTCATATGAAATCCGTTTTTGATGAACTAGAGCTTGATATGGAGATGAACCAAGCTCTAAATCCTCACATGGATAAAAGGAAAATAAGAAACAAGAAAGATGATATGCCAAGTATGCAAAGGTTTGAGCTCTCCACAAAGATACGATCAAGTTACTCACTCGAGAGCCCCTCTTGATAGTACGGCGTCTACCCTACAACCCGGTCTCCCACTAACACCATGAGACCGGTAAAATAGAAACCCTATCAATATCATACCTTTGCCTTGCGCATTCCACTTGAGTTAGATGATGAATATCTTGACTCTCTCAAGTTGGAACACCTTTCTTGATTGTGCTTGCTAGCACATGCTTGATGAAGACTTCTCCAGATACTCCCCCATACTCCATTATGGGAGAGTCTCGCTAAGCTCCGTCTTCATGTATCCATTGCAATCTTCAAACAAATGATATCTTCCGAGATGGATCATATTGAACTTGCACTTCATAAACTTTTGTTGATATATATGATGGCTTGGAGATAAACATGAATGTTCACTCAATCTTGTTTTCCAAGCCACACTTGCAATAAGCTCAAATCTATATATGACCATTCTTCATATAAATCCTTGAATAGAGCATTGATCATCAAGTAATCTTCTAGAGTTCAACACATGAACTCCAATCTTTTCCTATGGGCAAGATTTATAAGAATATCTCAATGCAAACATTAGTCCATAAGGATTGTCATTAATTACCAAAACCACACATGGAGGCACCATGCACTTTCACCACTTTATTCCTAAGTGGACGAACATCTGAAATTTTGAAATGGTAACTCCTTGTGCCAGACTCACTTGATTGTACAACCTCCAAACCAAGTAACATATTCATGACACTTTTAGTGAGTGAAGCAAGTCCCATGCTAAAAGAAGTCTGAGCTTTGCTCTCATACCTCCTCTTGTGCAATCCAAGATCAATACTTCCCCGTGTGAAGATGACCAAGATCACAACTTATTGAAGCTTTCCTCTTGGACCGTGAGAATTCACAAACCGTGTGGAGTGAAATATGTTTCAAGTAGAGTTTGGTTGATTTGAATTAGGTTTCCAAAAGATTTTACTTGCTGGAATTCATTACTGGCTTGTGTTATAGAGTTTGCTAGCTAGCTACCTCCCATTTGTGAAGATCAAGGGCACCTAACTGTATCATATTGATCGGGTTTGATATAATTTTTGTGTGTTTGAATTATCCCTAGCCATTGCCTATAGTAGTAATCTCCATGCGTGTATTTCCATATTCATGTACAATAATGTTTGGACACCATAATTGTTTTTCTTCTCAACATCATGTTTTACCGTGCCACCTTTTAGCAATAAATGAGTGCTAAATTTCCCGACATCTCGTCAAAAATATTCCCGCGCTCCATGCAAGGCCGACCACGTACCCCTTTATTCCTAAGTGGAGTAACAGTTGGAATGTCGGAAAGGTAACTCCTTGTACCAGACTCAATTGATCGTAAAACAACAAAAACAAGTAACATATTCGGCTATTCGCGCACTTTGAGTGAGTGAAGCAACTCCCATGTTGAAAGAAGGTTGAGGTTTGCAATCCAAGATCAAGACTTCCCCGTGTAAACATGACGAAAACCACACCTTATTCAAGCTTTCCTCTTGACCATGAGAATTCACAAACCGTGCAGAGTGAAATACGTTTCAAGTAGAGTTTGGTTGATTTGAATTAGGTTTTCAAAGGATTTCACTCGCTAGAATTCATTGTTGGGTTGTATTACTGAGTTTGCTAGCTAGCTCTCTCCCATTTGTGAAGATCAAGAGCACCCAACTGTATCACATTGATTTGACTTGATATAAATTTCTTCGTGTCCCTAGTCACTCCATCCCTATAGTAATAATCTCCATGTGTGTATGTCCATATTCATGTATTCATATACAATAATGTTTGGACACCATAATTGTTTTTCTTCTTGACGTCATGTTTTACCGCGTCATTTTTTTGGCAATAATGAGTGGAAAATTTCCCGCCATCTCATGAAAAATATTCCCGCGCCCATGCAAGAGCGACCACATACCCCTTTATTCCTAAGAAGACTAACAATTGGAATTTTGAAAAGGCAACTCAATGTACCAGAGTCACTTGATCGTACAACCTCCAAAAACAACTAATATATCCGCACATCGGGCGACGATAAGGAGAGCTGCAAGGTGAAATCCCTCGTTATTGGTTATACTTGTTGGCTGCGACAATGTTATCATATGTGTATTGTTACTTTCTTGAAGACACGTCTATTATTTATAATTGTTCGCCGTGACAATTTTATTTATGCTAATTTATGTTATGAAGAGGAGATTTCGTGCTCCCGAGCTCCAGTGATCCTGCCAATTTTAAAAAATTGAAAACAATATTTATGATTTTTTTGTTTTTGAAACAAACCCCGGATGTAGCCAATAGTGTGTTCAACGAACGTGCCAAAAATCATCTTCAAATACTTTGTATTTTGAGTTATACAAAAATGATAAAAATGTGGATCTGAATACGCATATTTTCAAATCTCCAAAATTTATCAGATATTTTCATTTTTGTGTAGATGAATTTGATTTTTTGCACGTTTGTTGGATACAACATTGTCTACATCCCGTTTTTTTTTGAAACTTGTAAATTATTTTTTCAATTTTTTCAAACTATCAGGGTCACTCGATCTCGGGAGTCAAAATCATTTTACCGTTATGATTGTTGCTACTTTTTTTGAAGACATGTCTATTGGTGTCCCAAGTGGTGCGCGCGACTTTTTTCTTTTCCTTGTTTCTATGGTTTGTCGTAAAAGCACCGTTTTTTAATATAATTTGGCTGCATGAATTGCAAGATGGATATACCAGGATTGTTCCATGTCTTAAAAAAGATAGACTCACACACCGAAGATCCGTGCCTCTGCTGGCTTAAACGACCGATGAGTATTATATAGCTGTCCGGATAGAAAAAGGCAGGTCAAAGACGCCAGAAGTGCCACCACGTTGTCCTCTCTCGCAGATCGTGTGGGAGTGACAGATCAGGTAGAGTCGTCTTTGGGTGGCACGGGATAAACTACGTACTCCGTAGATGTTAGCACAGCACTTGGCGCAAGTCCAAACCGCCGTGCCCCGTGCCATTTCCGGTATGCCGTCGAATCGCACACGGGTACTTGACGTGACGGCGGCTCTGGCAAAGCAGCGATATCTGTATCTCGCCGCCGTCCGACCGACCAGAATCTATGTAGCTACTCAGTCAAACGGAAAAGTAAAAGAGACGTTGGAGAAAATCTACCACACTCCGCTCCGCGCGCGTGTTCTTGGATTTCGCCTTGATACTCGATTAATTACGCCATTAGTATTTTCCGTAATGACGCTGATTACCAGTAGCCTCGCTGCCCTGCCGCCGGCCCAGCGCTTTTCCGTTTGGTTTTATTCTCCTCCTTCCCCTCGATATCTTCTTCCCTCCTTCGCCTCCATTCTTTTCACCAAACTCCCCTCCTTTGCGGCTTTGCCCCCCTTCGCCATCCTCGTCGTCCCCTCCTCTTCGTCTGAACACTAGCGCTCGTAATTCTGTCACCATCGCCATAGTCCATCGCCACTCACTCCTCCTCCGCGTTAGAGAGATTCCACCCAATGTTCTTGCTCTCCCTCGCCACCCCCAGATTCCACCTGTGAAAAATCTCGTCCTCGTTTGCAATCCGGAACAGTCGGAGGCAGTTCTCTTTTGTTTTCTTGTTTTTGTTCTTTTCTTCAACGAAACCGGCTTCTTCTTCTTCCTGAGAGTGGTTGGGTTATTCCACCAGAAATCGCATTTCGGCCGTGTCCCTATTGTTCGATACTTTTCAGTCTCAATTGTGGATTTAGTGGCCAAGGGCGCGGATTTCTGTGCTTTCTTTGATTCTACGGCAATATCGATCGCATTCCCGCCCGGCCGCCGAGAAACCGAGCCGGGGAGATGGTGGTCTCGTCGGAGTCGGAGGCGCCCGTGGCGGCGGGCGGCGCCCACCTCACCGCCGCCATGTGCAAGAGGAGCAACCGGGCCGCGCGGCTGCTCGCCTACGCGCTCCTCGAGTGGATCCTCATCGCGCTCCTCCTCGCCAACGGCGTCTTCTCCTACCTCATCGCCAGGTTCGCCGCCTTCTGCGGCCTGCCGCCGCCCTGCGCGCTCTGCTCCCGCCTCGGCGTCGACAGCCTCTTCGAGCCCTCCCGCCGCCGGGGCGCCGGCGCCGAGCCCCTCCGCCGCGTGCTCTGCGACGCGCACGCCTGCGAGGTGTCGCGCCTCGGCTACTGCCGCGCGCACCGCCGGCTCGCGGACGCCGCCGACATGTGCGAGGACTGCGGGGCCGCGGCGGCGGCGACCCCGTCCGGGAAGGCGCTGCTGTCGTGGATGAGGCGGAGCGAGCTCGGGGAGCGGGACCTCGCCTGCGCCTGCTGCGGCGTCGCGCTCGAGAGCGGATTCTACTCGCCGCCGTTCCTGCTCCCCAGGACGGCGTCAGGCGACCTGGACTGCGGCTACGAGCAGGATGATTCCATGGCGTGTCTGCACGGCGATGTGGTCTTCGTGTCCGAGGACGATCCTGTAATCGAGCTTTTCGACGAGAAGCCATTGGTGGATGCTGTCATGCCAGCTCATTGTGCTGGCAATGTTGTGGTGCCTCATGATTCCATTGGCTCGTTGGCCGTCGGTGTGTCTGAGCTGTCATCTGAACCCAGTGGTGAGGTGAAGGAAGAATTTGATCATGGGACCATGGAGCGGGACTATGTGGCGCCGAAGAACGAGGTTAATGCCAATGAGGAGAAATATGGTGTGGCTTCTGATGATGAGAAGATGAATGATATTCTTGATCGGTCTATCGATGGAGAGATTGCTGCCCTGGTCGTCTCGGTTGCTAGTATGGACAGTGCACTCAGCTGTGAGACAAATGCAGGAGAAACTGAGGAGAGCTTAGCTGATCAGCACTGTAAGTCATTTTTAGTCCTTTGATAGACTTACATTCCGTATATCCAACTCATCCATGCTCTGGCTATAGCAGTAACCTACCTATTCAATTTCTTCACTTCATATTTGTTTACTGTACTTGCCATTTCCACTGCATATCTATTTGTGGTGCTACCGTGCTAGTCATTCAGTGAAGTAGAATGCATATATACTCCCTCCGTTTTTATTTACTTTGCGTTCTGGGTTTAGTCAAAATCAAAATTTGTCAAGTTTGACAAAAAATATAGGAAAATATATCAATATTCACAATACAAAATGCATATAATTTAAAAATATACTTTATGACCATTCTAATACTATAGATGTTGATAGTTTTTCCTAAATATTTGGTCAAACCTAATAAAATTTGACTTTGACTAAACTCACAACGCAAAGTAAATAAAAACGGAGGGAGTAGTATAATTTCTTGCAAAATACCATGCCAATTTCCACCTAGACTTCTTATTTTATCTGATCCATCCATATGATATGCTAGATTTTAGTATCTGTATTGATGAACATTTAATGAAACTGAAGAAATGGGAAGTGACATTGATAGCATGAAATAGACCTCTTAACTAAACAGCGATTCCATGTCATTTACTGTGTCCTTTGAGTTGTGTCATGCTGATAGTTTTGCTTATTTTATGTTAATCCGAAAACCATATTGATTTTAAAATGTTGTACGCAGCTCCTCAGGGGAACAATGCTGAGGTGAAGCATATCGATAAAGAATTTGAAGAGGTAACTGCACAGGCTGAGTCACAACAAGAATCGGACTCTGTGGCACTTGATTCTTGGGAACAAGTTACCATGACTTTAAGTGAGAACACTGAAAATCATGTTGAACAGCCTGAGCTGAAGCACTTATCCATTTATTTGGCAGCAGGGGTTCTTGAGTCTCTCGGTGTTAACACCACCACACGCAAAGGTAAAATGTTAAAGACTATAGAACTGCAGTTTTTTTCTACTTGTTTGCTGCATTTTGATTGACTTGTCTAACATTATCAGCTTGTTTTTTAAGCAATTCTTAATATTTGAAATTTTGAACAGATGATACTGAAGTTGATCCAACCGAGGCTCTTCTACCAAGCTTGCATCAGCTTTCTGATGGACACTCAATAACTTCAGACAAATCATCTCCTGACTGTAGTGATGCCGAGGATAAGAAAGTTCCTGATACAGTAAACCATATTGAAGGCGTTAGTTACTTGCAGGAATTGCCAGACCCTGAGGCAGTGACCTCTTATACCAAGTCTGTTGACTCAAGTGTTGCTACTATGTCTACTGATCTGGAAAGTGTTGAACTGGTGACTGTTGATCAACTAAAGTCTGCTTTGGAAGCTGCGCACAAATCATTGAGCACACTATATGCAGAACTTGAAAACGAGAGGAGTGCAGCAGCTATAGCTGCTGATGAGACCATGGCAATGATAAATCGCTTGCAAGAACAGAAAGCTGCAATGCAGATGGAGGCGATGCAGTACCAGCGGCTTATGGAAGAGCAGTCGGAGTATGATCAAGAAGCACTCCAGAGGCTGAATGATTTAGTTGTAAAGAGAGATAAGGAGAGGCAAGATATGGATAGAGAGCTCGAATTATATCGCCACAAGATTCATCTCTATGAGGCGAAGGAGAGGAGGAAAATGTCCAGGCAGAAGGCTGATGACCAGAATGGATCATCCTCAGCATCATCAAGTGCTGAGGACAGTGATGATCTTTCGCAAAGTTTCTATGAGGGTGATGAATCTGCACATGGTCTTAATGGTAGCAATGGCAGTAGTCCTACTGATGTTGTTTTAAATGAAACCGCTACTCATATTGTTACAATTGATGGCTCACTAGCTGATTGTGAGGAAGAGAGGCTCTCCATATTGGAACAGCTTAAAGTGCTGGAGGAGAGGCTCTTCGATCTCGAAGATGAAGAATCTGATGACATGAAGATGGACAAGCTTTTTGCCGAAAAAAACCATTTAAATGGTGCCTCAAATGGTTTCTCTGATGAGGATATCAGCTTCAAACTTCATGATAGTAGAAAAGGTGTAAGCTATAGAAGAAAGAAGCTCCTCCCTCTATTTGATGATGCTACTGTGGAAAATGGGAATTGCCTCCTCACAAAGCAATATACTGAGGCAGATCCTTCGGCAGAAGTCGTGTTGGAACTTACTAAAGAGCAAGATAAACTCGCAATTGCCAGTGAAATTGATCAAGTCCATGAGCGCTTGCATGCTCTCGAGGCAGACAAGGAGTTCATAAAGCAGTGTGTGAGGTCCTTGAACAAAGGAGGCAAAGGGTTTGTTCTTCTTCAGGAGATCTTACAGCTTCTTCGGGACCTCAGAAGGATTGAGCAGCGTGGAAGGAACCTTGGAGAACTTTCGCCCCATTATGTGCATCCTTACACGGATTAAAGGTAAAAAGGCGCGCCTTTCATGATGATGATTTGCTGAATATTATATTGCACATGGAGTATAGTACAATCATTGTTTCTCGTTCAGATTCTAATAGAATTAGTTTGGTGCAGCTGTACAAGTTTATGAGTTTCATACATACACAGTGAATAGACAAAATACCACTTTCCTAAAGGAAGCTATGCACTCCACATGCCCTTTGTACTATACTTAAAATTTCCACCAGAGTTTTTTGCCTAACAAGACCACATTCTGGTCTGATTGAGTTATTTCAGAACCTTAATCCTTGATTTCTGCTTACAGATCAGCAGCAGAGCTCCGCGATCATGTTCGACGACAATGCATCAAGATGAAATATACCAGCACTGAGAAAAAAAGAAGAATGTTTGTCGACTAGCTTAGGACTATGGCCATGCCAGAAGTTGGGCTCGTCTCAGGGAGGAGAAGGAGCTCCTCTACAGTTGGTTCGGCATCGCCATCGGAATTCGGAAGGCTGATCGTGCCGCAAATCTTCCTTGTAAGGTTTTTTTGTGGACCACTCCCCACGTTGTGTCCTTTAATTTTGTTCTGGTTTCAATTCGATGGGGAGTTCCAAACTTTTGCACAAGGACGATCGATAGGGTTGGTGAGCCGCCCACCCCCCATGAGGTGTGTCTTGTGGCACAAATCATGGCTTTTGAGAGGCTTTGGGATGATGCATTAATTAACGTGAAACAGGCCACCGCCAGGCGCCAGCTCCGGTGCCAGGTATAGGGTGGATATAAAAGAAAGATTTTTAAAAGGATTGTTAGTCTTAGTGGGCTTCTTCTTTAGTTCTTTTATTATTTTGCCCTGTACATTCTCTGGATAGAAATGTAATGCTTTTGGCTTCTGGAATGTGAGGGTGTTTCTTGAGTGCATCGTGCATAACATAATTGTCCCATGAGAAGAAGAAGCTCTGACTCTCTGTGTAGCTTGAGCTTTCTTTTTTCTTTTCTCCTTTGATTCTGGGTACCACGCTAGCTATCTTTTTTACCTTTTGCGATCGAGCCGACGATGCGAGTGCTTAGAGTAGTTTAGTATGGCACTGAAAGCAACAGGCATCCATGATTGGGTGTTTTAGCTGTCACAAATTATGGATGCAGCTCACCGAACAATCTGTTGGTTGGAGTGTGCCCCTACCATGTTGCGATGGTGCCCATGCATTGCATTGCAGTTCATGAACCTTGATGTATGTGCATCATCATCATCATCATCAGATCTTTCCTCTAGCTTGTACTGCTGCTAGCATTGCAAGAACACCCAATGGAAGTCGAGCTCTGTCCGCTGCCGCAATGATCGGAGTTTGTTTGTTGCTACTCCCTCCATCCGAAAAAGAATGTCGCTAAAATGATGAATCTAGACATATTTTAGTATTAGCTAGTCCAGTGTACCCGAGGCTGGATCTGTCACCACTCTCATTGTGCCGTTCCTGTCAAGTGTCGAGGGCCGATCGACGTGTGTGTGGTACTATGCTCTGATTACGCAATGTGTCGGTTACTGTGCTGTGATTGCGAAGGGAGAGACGAGCAGGTTAACAAGCTGCATCGCATCGAATCGCATTCGCATCACCCAACGGAACTGATGCGAATGCGATCGAGAGGGACGCTTGCTTTGGCTTTAAGCGTGGAGACGGAGCAGTAGGGATGACAATGGGTACCATTACCCATTTATCCTGTGGGTAAAATTAAGGGTATGGGATAAAATATTACTCATGGGTATGTAAATGGAAAAATATCATACCCATCGGGTATAGAGGTACGGTGGGATCGTATAACCCATACCCGTGAACCCATGTACCCATATAATATTTGACAAATGAGTCTATGCTTCCACGTACGGATGCATGAGTAGGGTCTATGCATGAGGCTACGATCGTAATTCACAGATAAGGTATGTTGTGTGACATATATAGGCACAGATTGCTCGTTACACCCTCCGCGGATGGCGGACCACCCAGTGATTAACTCACTATATCGACAAATTAGCTATCTCTAATATTATATCTATTTTATTTGAATCGCATGATCACCTCTCGACTCCCGATAGAGCAAAACAACGAATAGCTCTCTTTCGGATGAGTTTTGTGTTGTTTTTACGACTATTTTCTGCTGAATTTGACGTGTTTCAAATGTGGGTATTTTTACCCGCGGGTACCCAGTTACCCTATCGGGTGATGGGTATGGGAAAAAGTTGTACCCGCTGACGGGTATGGGTAAGGGTGATGGGTAAACTCAGCGTCGACGAGTAAGGGTATGGGTGGCTCCACCCTTAGCCATGCCCTGCGGGTGCCATCCCTAACGGAGCAGGCTCTGTCTCCTCCATGCGCAGTGTGTGGTAAGGGGAAGGTCAAATAGAGCTGGTTAATGGTCTGTTCCCGGCGGCACGACACCACACGACGTGAGGTGGTCATCTTCATCAACTTTGAGCAGAATCCTTAGCTTTGGGGCAGAGACTTTTGGATACAAAACTTAGATTTGTTAGTTTTGTGTAGCTCGGAATATAAGGTATTCAAATCAAGATTTTGCACGTTTCTGGGATACATCACTGACGACATGTAAGTATTTTTTAAATTTTATTAATATGATTTTTTTTTAAATATAGACAGCACTGGAGTTCGGGAGCCAAAAAGAGTTTCCGCTCTAATTTATAGTTATGTTGACATCTCTATGACAAAACTACAAGTATGCAACTTTTATCCTGGACAATAAAGAACAACATGCTACAGTAGTCTTCATTATTAGTGGAAATGGAAATATCATTGATGAACTCCTCAATTGTGACCAATATATTATTGCAAATAATTCTGACAAACTCAGAGGAAAATATAGCATTTACTTATTACAGAGACGGCTCTGAAGCAACATGAGCATGCTTGTATTGCGACGCAAAAATACAACTAGTTCAATGAATGAGCGAGTTTCTTACGTGCGATCTGAGTAACACATCCCGCAGAGCTACATCCACAATTAATTTACAGAATAACCTAGTTTCTATACCATCTATATTATAAAATTATCGAGCCAAGAGATGGATGCATATGTTGTTTCCATTACCTTAAATGATGTCAATGAAATGGTGTATCATCGGCAAAATTGGATATAGCAAAAACCAGCAAATGCCTTTTTAGTTTAGATTGAAGGAACCTCTGAATTTGAATAAGACAAGCGCACTTTTTCATAAAATGGATAGTTGTGTTGTTGATGCATTAATCAAATGAATTAGGTTATAAGAGCGAATTGGTAATTCCATTAAATCTCTATTCTATCATCTGTTTACATGAGATTCCGCAGGGATTACCAGATGGGCCGTATCAATGTGGTCTATTATAGAAGTAATAAAGTGATAAAACAAGGACTAGGTATTGATAATATATCATAACCGTCTTATTAATAATTCTAGTGAGTTTCTGGGAATTTAGAATAAAAACAAAATATATTATGCCGGAGGAAACTAGATGTAGATAGCAAAAATGCAATTTTATTCTAATTTCAGATAAAAATCTTCCCTCATTAATTTTTTCCAGGATAAACAATATCCGTTAGGCACTGTTTCTTCATGTCATAATTGATAAAAATTGCTTTGTCTCGAATTGAATTCAATATATGAATCTAGTGAATAACTAAAAAGTAGTGTACTACTTGCTGGAAAAATTTACGGCCGTTTGTTTCATTTACATCCGTCATAATCATTCTTTCATTTATCGTGTAGATGTTGTGGTCTCGACAATTTGTTTTGATAACACTCATCACCAGGGTAAACAACGTCACACAAAGAATACATCCGATTATAGTAAAAAACAGAAATGTGTATATAATGAGGAAAATGCATACAAATATAAATTGCTTGTGGGGGTCGAAATTCCCATCCACTCAACACGACGCCGAGAGCACAAGAGAGGAGGCTAGGAGAAAATGGTCAGCAAACATGCTTTCTTCTCGGGCAGTTTCTTAGCGCCTATGGTTGGAAGCTGCAATCGGCCACAAATTTTCTTTACTTTGTACAAAACTTGTAGCTTACACTATTTTTTTGTAAATTAACTCCGTTTCTTAAGGTAGTCGCGTCGACCCTATACAAGTTTTTTTGTTTTTTGAGATCACACAACCTCGGTATGGATCTTAGCTTCTGGTTCAAAATAAGCACATGGTGGCCCAAGCTCCATGTGATGTTTGAGAACCTACTTCCGGGAGGAATAGAAAACGGCCCGCTGAGTTCCAGGCTGATCGCAAAAGCCCCTTCTAAACCTAAGTGGCCTGGATTTACCAAACAAAAGAACTACTCCGTAATAATGCGCCCAGAACTCTTCTTCCGGCCCAAACTCCACCAGGTCGGTTTCTCTTTGTCGGAACGAGTCGGTTTCCTACCGTGACAATTAGCAAAACCGCTTGATTTATTTTCCCCCGTTCGTCCACAAACGCTCCCACCTCGCAGTCTTGCACGCATCATCACGGCGGCTACACCTACACGGCTACACCTCCCGCTGCCGCGCCGCCGTCACGAAGCGTTCCTCGGACGTCATGGAGGCGAAGCCCGTGTTCCTCCTCGAGGAGGAGCGTCAGCTCCTTGCCTGTCCCCTCGTGACCTTCCAGGCCGCCGTCGCCGGCCAGCGCCGCTACGCGCTCGACATCCTCCAGTCGCTTCCCCGCCCATCTCCCCCGTCCGGCGCCGAATCCTCGTCCTCGGCCCACCGCGACTCCTCCGACTGCGACTGCGACGGCCACCACAATGACGACTCCCGCCGAGACCCAGATCGGGATAAGGACTGCGACCGTGACCGAGATGGAGAAGAGCCGTCCCACTCCCACGAGGACAGCGATGGAAACCATGACCTTGACAGGGAGCACCGGGATAGGGAGAGCGGGGAGCGGGACAAGGATCGTCTCGAGAAGATGGCGGAGCAGGAGAAGGAGCTGGAGGCCAAGCAGTTCCTGGGGTCCAAGAAGCCCCCGAAGCGGGTCATCAGGATCAGGCCCTCGGAGATGTCCCGCTTCACGTTCGACTGGGAGAACACCAATGGCGAGATGAACCCGTTCTACCAGGCGCCGCACGAGGCCCGGCTGCTCTACGGGCTGGCTGGGATCGACCGTCGTGAGCTGAAGAAGGCGACAACTGTCTTTGAGAAGGAGACCTAGCATACTACCGAGGCAATACAGTTCATGAACCTTCGGCTTCGGGTGCTCATAACCAAAACTGCGTCCGCAATGGTCGAAAGCTTGTTTGTTGGTTCAGTAGTCCAGGCTAGCATCAGCATGTCCAGGATGCAACGATATGATAGAGTTTATTAGATTTTAATTCGCCACAGAACTGTACATACTATGTTTTCTGAAATTCCTTGGAGAATTATCTCTGAATTATATTGGCATGCATCTATATGACGAAGGTACATAGTATAGTATTGGATTTTTATTATCCTGCACATAAACTTAAGAATTACTCCCCTTGTTCTTAAATATGAAATATTTTATCCTTTTTCTATATTCACATGTATCTACATGATTCTAGACACATTTTATTGTATATGTTCACTCATTTTGATTCTCATCTAGTCAACATGTAAAACATCTAAAACATTTTATATTTAGAAACGGAATGAGTACATGCTACAATAATTCTAATGAGTTGTCATGATATTTCTAAACGCTTTGATTTGGATTGACTTCAACATGTAATTGTTTAAATGAATAACTAGAAACATCTTAATGCTTGCACAAAATAGACTAGTTATTTCATTCGCATCCGACTTAGCCTTGTGTAAATTTATGGTGTAAATATTGTCGTCTCGGTGAGTCAATTTGATAAAACTCATCATGAGCTAAACAACATCAGATCAAGAATCCATCATGGTATAGCAACCCCGAAATTTGGATTAGAGACAAAAACTGACCCATAGAAATATAAAAGTACTCTTGGATGTAGAAGTTCCAACCCACGTAATGCTGATTGGAGAACACGTGAGAGTAGGGTCGTAGGGGAAAATGGTCGAGAAATATGTTTCCTTCCATGGCGGTTTATTGGCTTCTACAGTTGGAAGCTGTAACAAGCCACAATTGTTTTGTTTGTGATATTTTATACATAAAATACAAAATGGTTGACAAATTAACTCTGTACATAAAGTTCAACCAAACTACACGATTGATGTGCTGTATTTTTCTTAATTGTAAAGAAGCTGTATATTGATCTTAATTCTGATATGAAACAATCTCATAGCGGCTTAATCTCCAATTTTTTAGAAGCTTGCTGTTAATTAATCTCCAAGTTATATACTCCCTACGATCCGTAATTATTGTCATGAGGTCCGTCGAAATTTGTACTACCATGTACCATAGTGTTGTTTCCCCACACTTATATCGGATAGTCCTGCAGCGCTCGGCTTGGCAATGCCTAGTTGCCGACCAGGTCAGAGTCCTCACCGACGACAGGGAAGACGCTGCTGGCCACGGCTCCCCGACGGAGGTGAGGCCAAGACCTCGCCAGACGGGGACGACGCGGCTGGCCGCGGCGTCGCTGGCGGAGGCGAGGACGAACCTTAACGAGGGGGGTGCAGGTGCGGGTGGGGTGCTCGCCGTCGACCGAGCTCCGACGACCAAAGTTAGGGTTAGGGTGTAGGTTCGGGGAGGGGGTTAGGGTCGAGCAGGGCGGGGCGCGGTAGCGGCACCGAGCGCGGGGGGCAGGAGCAGGCGGGTCTGACCGATGGTGGCGACATGGAGCGGCCGGAGGTGGAGGGGAGAAGATGGAGGCGCTCCCCTGGCCCTGGTATCGTCCTAACTCCTTCATGGACTTAGAAAAAAGAACTAATTTTCGGCCCGAGCTCCTTTTACGGCCCAAACTCCACTAGGTCGGTTCCTCTTGGACGGAACAAGTCTGTGACAAGTAGCAAAGCCGCCTGATCTGTTTTGGAAAAATCCCCCACCTGTCCACAAACCCTCCCCACTGCACGCATCGGCACGGCTTCTCGCTCCGCCGCGCCGCCGCCGCCATGAAGCGTTCCCTGGACGCCGTGGAGGCGAAGCCCGTGTTCCTCTCCAAGGAGGAGCGCCAGCGCCTCGCCCTCGAGCGCCGCCAGGCCGCCGTCGCCGACCAGCGCCAATCCGCGCTCGACATCCTTAAGTCGCTCCCCCGGGCCGCTGCGCCGACTGCCCCGTCCGGCGCCCCTCGGGACTCCTCCTCCTCGTACCACCGCGACTCCTCCGACCGGGACAGGGATAGGGACCGGGACCGCGACCGGGACCGCCGCCGCGACGACGACTCCCGCCGAGACCGAGATCGGGATCGCGATAGGCACCGCGACCGGGACGAGCCGTCTCGCCGGGACAGGGACCGGGACCGAGACCGGGACAGGGAGCACCGGGACAGGGAGCGTGGGGAGCGGGACAAGGACAGGGAGAAGGATCGGCTGGAGAAGATGGCGGAGAGGGAGCGGGAGAAGGAGCTGGAGGCCATCAAGGAGCAGTACCTGGGGTCCAAGAAGCCCAAGAAGCGGGTCATCAAGCCCTCGGAGAAGTTCCGCTTCTCGTTCGACTGGGAGAACACCGAGGACACCAGCCGCGACATGAACGCGCTCTACCAGACGCCGCACGAGGCCCGGCTGCTCTACGGCCGTGGATTCCTTGCTGGGATCGACCGCCGTGAGCAGAAGAAGGCGGCAGCTGTGTTTGAGAAGGAGACCCGTGCCGAGCAGCGCCGCAAGTTTGGTGTGGAGGACCGGCCAGAGGATGATGTTGCAGATAAGAAGAAGGCTGCTGCTGCGGAGATGTATGATGCCTTTGACATGCGTGTGGACAGGCACTGGTCCGAGAAGGGGATCGAGGAGATGACTGAGCGGGATTGGCGTATTTTCCGTGAGGACTTCAATATCTCCTACAAGGGATCTCGCATACCCCGCCCTATGCGAAACTGGCCCGAGAGCAAGCTTGGGAGTGAACTGCTTCGTGCGATTGAGAAAGTTGGGTACGAGAAACCCTCACCGATCCAGATGGCTGCCATTCCACTTGGTCTCCAGCAGCGTGATGTCATTGGTATTGCCGAGACAGGTTCTGGTAAGACTGCAGCTTTTGTGCTCCCTATGCTGTCATACATTACTCGCTTGCCGCCTATAAGCGAGGAGAATGAGGCCGAGGGTCCTTATGCTGTTGTTATGGCACCTACTCGTGAGCTTGCTCAACAGATTGAAGAAGAGACTGTGAAATTCGCAACCTACCTAGGCATTAAGGTTGTCTCCATTGTTGGTGGTCAGTCGATTGAGGAGCAAGGCTTCAAGATTAGGCAGGGCTGTGAAGTTGTAATTGCAACGCCTGGTCGGCTTCTTGATTGTTTGGAGAGAAGGTATGCTGTGCTCAACCAGTGCAATTATGTTGTACTTGATGAGGCTGATAGAATGATTGATATGGGCTTTGAGCCACAGGTTGTTGGTGTACTTGATGCCATGCCATCAAGTAACTTGAAACCTGAGAATGAGGAAGAGGAACTGGATGAGAAGAAGATTTACAGGACAACTTATATGTTCAGTGCGACCATGCCACCTGCTGTTGAACGCCTTGCTAGAAAGTACCTCCGGAACCCAGTCGTCGTCACAATTGGCACAGCTGGCAAGGCCACAGATCTGATAACCCAGAACGTGATCATGGTGAAGGAGTCAGAGAAGATGTCACGACTCCAGAAGATACTCACAGATCTTGGGGACAAGACAGCCATAGTATTCTGCAATACAAAGAAGTCAGCAGACAACCGTTCCAAGGATCTGGACAAGGCAGGCTTCCGCGTCACAGCCCTGCATGGAGGGAAGTCACAAGACCAGAGGGAAATCAGTCTTGATGGATTTAGGAACCGCCGGTTTAATGTTCTTGTGGCTACTGATGTTGCAGGGCGTGGTATTGATATTCCTGATGTTGCTCATGTGATCAATTATGAGATGCCTAGTTCAGTTGATACGTACACACATCGTATCGGAAGAACAGGGCGTGCAGGAAAGAAGGGACTTGCGACTTCATTCTTAACTCATGAGAACACTGATATTTTCTATGATCTTAAGCAGATGCTTATACAGAGCAATAGTCCTGTGCCACCAGAACTTGCAAGGCACGAGGCCTCGAAGTTTAAGCCAGGATCAGTTCCCGACAGACCTCCAAGAAGAAATGACACCGTCTTTGCATCTCACTGAAGCAATCTGTTGAAAAAGAGCTGACGATCCTTCTTGAATATTGTGAGGGGAACTTCCACTAGAATGTGAGGGGTCTAGATTAGTTCTTATGAGGTACAACCATTATAACAATTTGAATCATTATCTTTTCCTGTTTGCAAACCAGCTTTTATATTGCTGTAACTTAAGTTTATTTATGATGATCTAGAACTGGACCTGTGTATCGTATTGTATTGCTGGTGCTGTGCCGCAAACTGTGTCATACCCAAATATTATCTGCTTTTGTTGTGTTGGTTTCAGGTTGAACAATTTCATTGCATTTTTACAGCCGGCGCATTGCTTCGGATTCATTTTTCTATCATTTTTGCAGAGGGAAAATGTTGGTCTTATCTTCATTGTGGAGATTATGTGGTTCTTACAACATTTTAAGTCTCAAGAGGTGCCATTTACTTTCTGTGTTTTTTGTTATGTACTTTAGTATTCAGTTCTATAGCTATTTATTGCTTTCTATGTTTTAAAGGAAGGACTTGAAATGACCCAGTTGCCAGCTTTTACATAATATCCCAAGGTGAAAATGAGATGTGTGCTTTTAGATTAGATTTTTGGTATATGCTTATTTCATAAATGGGTAGAAAGTGCTTTTGTTTGCTCATCTACCTGAGTTTTAGACAACGGACATAAAGGGTAGGTGCTGAAGCCTGTTGAATAACTTTAGCATTAGATCAGTTTGGTCTATGATAGAAGTAAACCTGCAATTATGCAATTCTTTGTTGGCTCTATGAATTGAATCATTTAAGACATTTTACTCTTAATGGTTTCTCCTGCCAGAGATAGGTGTTAATATTTAGTAGTCATATCATATGTACCAGATAAGATATTTGATCTTGCTCTGTTTTGTATTTTGTGTTTGTTATTGCTGTGCTGATAACCTGTGTGGTGCACGAGGGTAGTGAATTTTCAGAGTGAAAATTAAGTTCCATCTGATTGTGCTGTGTCTTATAAATAGTGAAACCAATAAGTTTGAGATGGCTATCCTAACTCGTCGTGTGCAGATGATGTAAACTTGCGAATATTTTGTTAAGATCGTAGGTTCTTATGCGGTTGGATCTGATGCTCCTTGATGTGGTCATATACTTTTGGTTTTTAGATTAAACTGTGATCTTAACTTCTACCATTAGGTACATTCGTAAACGTTAGTAAGTATATTTGCATTGAGCATCATCCAAGAAAGGATGGCATAACTTTAGGACGTATTTAACATATTTGTTGGACTGTAGTCCATTTTCGTATGTATTAGTGGACTCGGGTTTATCCACCCCACCGACCGCAAAATCGTCATGGCCGGCGGTTCCACCTGACCTGCTGGTGTCATGAGTCATGATCTTAGCCAAAATGCTCTTGCCTCACCCTTCGGCGGCGGTCATGTCAGCACCCATGCAAGATG
Source organism: Poa pratensis (assembly GCA_947311845.1). Lineage (NCBI taxonomy): Eukaryota > Viridiplantae > Streptophyta > Magnoliopsida > Poales > Poaceae > Poa > Poa pratensis. Next base: position 90,815,727 of record CAMZMU010000117.1, on the reverse strand, counting down.
CAACCCATTAGCTGGGCCAAATCTGCCCATAAGCCATCAGATTTTGCTATGACTGAAGTCGCGACCGCTCCCTGCCCATGCTCCTGCTGCACTTCTGGCAGCAATAACTCCCAGTTAAAGGCCTACAGCAGCATCTCAACGAGTAGGCCACTTGGCTGTGGCGACGCACACACAGGTCCTTTCCAGGACCCAAAGCTCAGTGCTGCTGAAGTCCACTGTTTTCGTCTCTGTTGCTTAGATGCAAAAAGAAACATTCTGGGTTAAGGGTCTTTGTTTGGGTAGTTGCCAACTTTTTGGCATGGCAACCGGCGTCGTTTCCGGCGATCCCGGGGTTCTCTCTCCCTCCGCCAGCCGCTCTGGCGGCGGGAGGGTGGGGGAACCCTGGATCTGGTGTCTTCTGTACATAGGGTGGCGTTTAGGTACTCCGGCCGTCGGCGTTGAGGAGGGCGCGGCGGTGCTGGTGGTGGAGTTTTGGTGTTGCGGCTCCTGTCCTTCTCCGCTTCCGGCGAGGAGCTGCGACGCGTTTCGTCTCGCGGATCTCCGGATCCGTCGAGGTGTTGTGTCCCCTTCGTGCTCGTCGCGGCGGCGCCGGCGAGTGCTTCTTTTGGGGTTCCCGTCCTCCGTCCCTGCTGTCGTGGCGTCGTCGTCTTCTCCTGCGGCGACGTGGGATTGTGAGGTATGTTTCTGGAGACTGCGGTGGTGTCTGCTGGCCTCCGGCGCAGGGTTGCCGGAGTTTGCGTGGTGGTTTGGAGGAGGTGGTGGTTTGGCCGTGCTCGTTCATCGAGTTAGATCTCGTCGCTGTACTTTGGGTGGTTCTTGCGGTCGCCTACTTGAGTGGAGCTGCGCCTCGCTCCAGGTTCGGCGGTGGTCGGCCTTCTTCTCCGGCGTCTTCGGCGGTGGTGCAGAATGGTGGCGGACCGGCGGTGTGTCCAGCGGAAAGGCTCCAAGGGACCAAGTTGTAATTTCCTTATTTCTGTGGTCTTTTCTGCTGTTGTGCTGGGGATTGGGACCCACTTGCCGTGTACTGCGTGTGCTTGTATTCCTTGCTGTACTTCGTTGAATACATGCAGTATACTAAGTTCAAAAAAAAAAAATTGGCTAGCCAAATCTTTTGTAAGGTGTATTTTGGTTACAATCAAAACGCACCCTAGAAACCCTTGCTCACTCAGAGATTTGGTGTCCATTTTGAGGAAACGGTGATGCCTGACATCTTAGAAAAAATAGGTCTCTTTAACAGTCTAACAGTGATGGCCATGTCTAATAATGTTTATGGTGTGGAAAAAGGGGAATTGAATTTTTGCAATGGTATGTGTAAAATTTCAGTCTCATTGTGGTTGCATAGTTGATCAACTTGTTCCAAGTTTCAGCTTGTTTTAATTGTTGAAATATCCTAAAACGGTGCTTTGCCATGTTGACTTTGTCAATTATCACTTGAATCTAGAATGCACATAAGCCACATCTGATGCGCCAGCGGGAGCTCGTTTAAGGTGCGGAAAGGGTAAGTTTGTAGACCCATGTTAGTTTATCTGCCATCCCAGCTGCTCTGAATATGTTTTTTTATGCCTTTAGTTTCTTCAAGCTATATGATTGTGTCAAATGGCTACCTTTGCTTGCAGTTCATCATGGACGACGTATCTGAGTCGCACCTTGGAACTGCTGTTGTTTTGTACCTGTACCCTTGTATAGTTGTATAATGAATTTGCAAGTGTCATTCTTGCCTGCTGTGTGTTTGAAACGTGGAGTTGGCTTGTTTAACCAATTATGGCGTTGTGACATTGTGATATGTTTTCCTTTCTGTGTATGGTGTTGCGACACTAGTCTTCCTTTCTGTCTTGAACTGGGAGGCGGATGTCAGCAGTGCTAAGAGATACTCGAGCTATGTTCCTAGCTGGACATAGCAAAGCGATTATGAGGATGATAACTAAACGGAATCCAACAACTTACGTAAATCTGAATACTTTCTTTACCTCTACGAAACAAATACGCGTAGTAGGATATTCTGGAGAATTCGGGAGAGAATGTCAATTTATAAGCATTTGATCTGGCAGAGCGAGCTAGCTGCCCAGTCGAATAGCTCAGCCTGTTGAAACGCCCTACCCCAACGTCTGTCTGGAACCTTGGCGTCTACTTGGATCAACATCTCTCTGGAACTTGTGCACATTCCGACGCGTGCCGCTGCCAGGTACAAACACCTCTACTTGGATCAAACATCTCTCTAGACTTGACTCCCCTCTGCAGCGATGCTTCCACCGCTCAAACACTAGCACTACAAAAGGCACACCATGATCCAGAGAGGAGGTGTACAGCTACCACGTGCCCGGCCGCCGCTCCGAGCATCCGCCATGGCGAGCACCATCGTGAACCCGCACGACAAGATGCGCAGCAGGGACGTGAACAAGGTGGCCCGAGGGGAGCAGGCGCCCAGGCCGCCGCACGAGCCCGGCAGCGTGGCCGACTCGCCGCCGCTCCTGCCCGACGGCGCCGCCACCATCGAGCTCCGCACCGCGCCGACCCAGAACCAGACGCGCCACTGCTACGCGCGCTACCTCGAGTACCACAGGTGATTACGCGCTTGCTTTGCACTACACTCTAGATCGGGAGCTCAACATCAAGCTTGCGATATGTCTGGTGTGTCATCACTCGGTCCACGAAACAGGCTTTCGCCCAGCTTTATAAATAAAGCCACCAAACGGCCGAACCGATACATAGAGGTGAGAGAATCCTCTTACAAAGCAGATAAAAGATAAACACAGGAGTAGCCACACCCTGACAAAGAAAACTATGTTCCTTGAAGCAGGATCCGAACTTGCCCACCGTTGACGAAGCCGATACGAGACCGAGAGGTAACATGACGCGAACTCCACGACGACGCCCCCAAGAGGGTAACGACGATGTACCCGCCGTCGCCGAGACCAATGGAGAAGGGTTTTCACCCGGAGCCCAAACATGAACTCCACGACCACGCCCCCAAGAGGGTAACGACGCTGTACGCTGCCGTCGCCGAGACCAAAGGACAAGGGTATTCACCCGGAGCCCGCACATGGGAGAAGGTGACCACAACGACGCCCCCAAGAGGGTAACGACACCCGCAGGCGTCGCCGCCGTCGCCGCCGAAGTGCAGAGCTTTCGCTCGGGGAGCCTTCATCCCACACCATGTCACCACGGACCGCCCGCCGTCAACAAGATGGACCTCCAAAACGCAATCTGGGAGTCGCCGCTGCAGAAGCACCGAAGACGCCAGGATCCCCCGCTGCCCGCTCCTCGCCACCCACATGGCCGAAGAAAGAAGCCACCACCGCCGACACGCCGCTCGCCGTAGAGCCGGCCGTGCAGCCTCTCCTTCCAGGGCCGCCGCCCCGGCGTCCATGAACGCAACCCTGTGGCGCGGAAACGACCACCGCGAGCTCGTCGAGTCAGAAGAGCGAGGGTCGGCGCCAAGTCCACTTCCGCCTGATCCAGGTAACAGATGAGCAGCAACTGCAGCCAACCGGAGGGGATCACAGCCCTCCGCCGCCGACGACGGCCGCCGACCGGACGGAGCAGAAGGTCCCGTCAGGCCCAAGATCAGGCCCGGATCAGACCCGCCTGGCCCAGATCTAGGCCCAGATCCAGCCCGAGAGGACCCGCCGCCACGCTGCAACTTCGTGGCCGCTGCTGCTGCTCGTCTACTAGGCTCACACCGCCCTGACCATCTCCGCCTCGCCGAAACCCGCCGCCATGGCCAGCCAGCCGCAGACCACGGGTCAAATTCGCCGCGCCGCCCAGGGCCGAGCCCGCTGCCACAAGGACAGCCACCGGAGGTTCTGGATGCGCGCACGGTAGGCGTGCGAAGCCACCACGCCGCCATGGCCGCGCCGGCGTGCCCCTCGCCTAGCACACCGCCCAGCTCGGCCGCCACGACCCGCGCCGTCGCGTCGCGAGAGGGGGAAGAGAGGTCCCGCCGCCGCCGGCACCGCGCGGGCCTTGCCCGGCGGCGGCGGGGAGGAGGGCGGGGGAGGAGGCTGCTGGCGGCGCTAGGGTTAGGGCGCCTCGGTCGCCCGCGCGGGGGGCGACCAGAGACGCGAGGAGTTCCCACTTTCCATCATAATACTACCAGGAAATAACTAAAAACAGAGCCACAGGCCCTTGCTTATCGATCCGTCATCACTCGGTAACTAAACTAACCCCGTGTTTCCGTGAGTACGTCAGGTCTCAGGTGTATGAAGGCCAAGGAAGGTGACAAGTCGGAGTGCGACAAGTTCCAGCGTTACTACAGATCTCTTTGCCCCACGGAATGGGTAAGTTGGTTCTGCATATTATGCTGTTTTATCAGTCTCGAATTCCATATCTGCTGCTGAGAGAGTGTGTTGTTTGCAGGTCGTCGAGTGGAACAGGCAGAGGGAGGAAGGGATATTCCCAGGACCCATCTGATGCAAGCGGCGATGTGTTTGTTTCGATCCACTTTATGTTTTTTGTTTGCGGGGAACTTGATGCATGTATTGTCCACTGGACGTACTCCTCTAGGCTGTAATTCATCTCCGTCTGAACTGTAGCCCTCCCCGGGACTGACTGCTAGCTGTTGTAGTATTACGTTTAACGAACATGTTCAGTGTACGTGCAGCATGCAAAATTTGAGCTCGACGGGCTTCGGGATAAAGCGATCAGCGTGCCTTGTTTTAACCAAATTTAAGTTGACGTTTACCAAACACGTCATCTCTCTCTGCGTTGTGCTAGGGCGTGTTTGGTTAGCTGCATTGCCTCCAAACAGATTTGGAGCACCGTTTGGTTGCGTTATGGCGTCAAAGTTAGGGTCAACCTCTCTTTACTCGGTCACCTTTTAGATCTGAGCTACAACAAGACGCGGCTGAGATCTTCGGAGGCTAGGGCGACGACGACGACCAATGGTAGCGGCGAGGATCAAGAGCTTCGACGACTGGACTAAGATCAATCCATATACCGTCTTGACTACGGCACCAACAGGTCGTGGCGCTTCATGGAGGTAAGAACCATTTCTCCGACGAGTGGACTAAGATCTATCCATATACCGTCTTGACTATGGCATCAAAAGGTCGTGGCGCTCCATGGAGGTAAGAACCATTTCCCACTTTGAAAGGCGTTGTGGCTGTTACTTATGCATCTTGGTTTCACTAGGACATATGGATGCAACTTACTATCCAGACATGCAGATAACAACACTCATAGCAGTGATGCAGTCTGAATGTTGTTACTCCATTATATCGTCGCAATTACATGGGTGTAATCAGATATGGTCCTTTATTTGTCCAAGACCAGAAGAGGATGGCCAATCTGAACTACATCTACAACAACAATGAAGAGAGAGAATTCCTTCTATGATCCTCATTGAAAGTTGAGTTCCTTATTTGACACTAAGAAACCTTTTCTTCCCTATATGACACTTTGTGCAAAAATTATGCCCTATATGACACTGCCGTCGGTTCTGTTAGATTGCTCCGTTAAGAAAATTCACGGTTCACCAAAATACCCTTCCGTCGATGCCCCAGCTTTCCCCATCGAACCAGTAAAAGAAAAAAAATGGATCAAACAAATCCTGCACACGGGCACACCCATGCGGCCACGCGACGCCCCACCCGATTCCCCACCCTGAACTCTACCGGCGGCGGCGGCACTGGTCTGCTGGGCGGCGGGGGCGGGGGCCGAGGCCATGGGGGGCGCGGAGGGCCGAGGCCATGGCGAGGCGGAGGATGGTGACCATGGCGGGGAGGAGGGCGACGGCCATTGCGTGGCGGAGGTCTGCTTCCCTGACGGGAGAGGGCCGCGCCCCATGGCGAGCCGGAAGACGGAGACCATGGCTAGGCGGAGGTCGGCGTCCATGACGGGGCGGAGGGCCGCGCCCATGGCTAGGCGGAGGACAACGACCATGGAGGGGTGGAGGGCAGCAGCCATGGCGGGGTAGTAACAAATCTGATACCGGTCATATCCCAGCAGTAACAGATCACGTTACCACCCTCCATCGTCTCCTCTCCTGACTACATCGTCCTCTGGTCCTCTCCCGACTGGATCTCGCGCCGTCTCCTCTTTGGCTCTTCCTGCCTCTCCTCCACCTAGTCCTGCCGCCGGCGCCATGTCTCTATTCTCCCTCTCCTCCACCTAGCCCTGGCCGCCGGCGTCGGCGCCTCGAGCGATCCGTTCCTCGGCGGCGCGTGAGGAACGCAGGAGGGTAGGCAGAGGCGCCATGCGAGAGCGTGCACGGTTCCTAAGCCTGAGTTACGTGGTGCTCCTCCGAATCCCTTCTGATCCTCTTTCCGGCGGCCGGCCGGCCGGCCAAGATCTCTCCCTCCAGATCCTTGTATAGATCTTCAGCTACCTGATACCTTTACTGTTTTTTTTTTGACAACACCTGATACTTTACTGTTGGGAACCAAACAAAACTGCAAATGGTCGTTTACTTTTCTGATCCCACCGTAACCTTACTCCATTGCCGATTACGTTACCAGTTTGTGAACCAAACACGTCCTCAGTGTCATCTTAATTTGAGTATTATCTAAACCAACTCGGAAACACACGTCAAAGAAAAAACTCGGAAACACACTCATGCACTGTAAGGAACACGGTCAAGCAGTCTAGCAGCACATAAAACACGATCATATCCATGCCAAAATATGTCACGACACCAGGGTAAAAGTGTCTTTTCATGTTTCAATCTAACACTGTGAGTGTTCAGAATGAACTAGAGTGTCATATAGGGCATAATTTTTGCACAAATGGTCATATAGGGAAGAAAAAAATTCCTAGTGTCAAATAAGGAACTCAACTTTCAATGAGGGCCATAGAAGGAATTCTCTCATGAAGTAAAGGCTATGAACATGATGCTAATGGTTACAACTCCTTTTGCCAAGCTTGTGAAGACGTTTAGGTCTAGGGCTTGTTACAAGATAGCATCCACAGCTCTGTGTAAGAGCAAGAAGCAACGTTCCTAAATGGTAGGTCATAACCAGATGTTCAGAGTCATTCACAACGCATTCAGAATATCCAATGAAACAATATCCCGATATTTCAAACAAGTCTTGCATGCGGTTGGAGAGCTCAGAGCAGAGATAATCAAGATACCAGCCGGTCAAACTCCACAGAAGATATGAGCCAACGAGAGGTGGTATCCACATTTGAAGGTGAGCAACTCATATTTGTTAGTTCATGCCATGCAATTACTGTATTGTTGTGTATCATACAATTTTGTTCATGTCAACAGGTTGTATAGGTGCAGTTGATGGTACTCATGTGACAGGTAGAGTGGTAAGGTCACATTCTGTCGCATACAGGGGTAAAAATCACTACACCAGTCAGAATGTGCTTGTGATTGTTGATTTCGATCTCAAGTTCACATACGTGATAGCTGGTTAGGAAGGATCTGCCCATGATGCAAGCATCCTTATTGATAGCATGAGTCAAGCAGATGAGATAAGATGGTAAGTTCTACCTAAAGATGCAGGATATGCATGTCGCCATGGTGTTCTTTTACCCATTAAGTGTACCAAGTACCATCTCAATCGGGAATTTTTTGTTTTTGCCACACTAGTTTTTGCCCATTTTGCTTTTGCCACTCTAAGTTTTGACATTTTGCTTTTGCCCTTTTGAGGGCAAAAACAAAAGCAAAACAACAACAGTAGGGGCAAAAACAAAACGAAATTGGTGAATTTTCATTTTGCTTTTGCCCACGGAGGGCAAAAATGATGCATTACCAAGAACTGTCAGGGCAAAAGCAAAATGTCAAAACTTAGAGTGACAAAAGCAAAATGGGCAAAAACTAGTGTGGCAAAAACAAAATTTTCCCATCTCAATAAGTTCTCCTGAAAAAAACTATCCTATAAGTTCCCATGAATTGTACAATTTAAGACACTCTAGCCTTAAGAGTTGCGATGGAGAGGGATTCTGCTGTTTTGAAGAACAGCTTTAAAATTCTTAATCAGAATCCATTCCACCCTTTCCGCACCCAAGTCAAGCTTGTTTTTACATGTTGCATTTTTCATAGCTGGATCTTAGCACGGGGTATTGATGAGTATAGGCAGGACTTAGACCATGATGTCGAAACTCATGATCAAAAAGTTCCGAAAAAATTGAGACCGGAGTGGCCTGATGCTATGTGGGTAGCTAGAGGCACCACCAGGATCTGATCAAGAAGAAGAAGAAGAAGAAGAAGAAGAAGAAGAAGAGGAGGTGACCGCCAAGATCTGTTCTCCTTATCGATACTTTATAAATTTCCCCTCTTAAACAATATGCGCGATTATAACTTCTACTTGCTAGTAGCTAAGACAACTTAAATGTTGTGATGAATTATCAGGTGTTATTAGTTAGGGCCGAAACATTCTTAACCTGCTACTATATCCGCCTTAAACTATATGCATGTCTACTATACGTCACCACTACTCAGAAGAGGTGATCGTCATTTAGCCCCAAACAACAGAAATTTGGTTATGTGAAACATCCGATGTCTTTTAACATGATCCAAAGTAAACGGATCTAGCAAACTCGTTTTGTTGGCAACCAAATAACATGCACAATGGCTTGGTTTTTTTTTTTTTTAGCCCAGACCTTAGCAAGCCATAAATGCAAAAGACAAAAAAAAAACTACCCAGTAACCAAACACGCCTGAACCGAGCCACCGATCATCGAGCACCAGGCACGCCGGCAGGATCACGCACGTAGCCAAGAGACGGAAAGAACTGGATAAGCCTCTTGCAGTCGCGCGCGCGTGTGGTCACGTTTCATTTCAGTCCAAAGAGACGCAGAGAAACAGCAAAAATCTCGAAAATACTTGGAGAAATATCCGACTCCAATCCTTCCATCCAAAGCTCTGCTCTGCTCTCGTACGGTCTCGCCCATCACACGAGCAACCTACCGTACCGTGCCGGCGACATTGACATGGCCACGTTCTTGGGCAGCTCCCCGGCCTTCCTCGCCCGGCCCGCCGCCAAGCCCCACGTCTCGTGCGCGCCGCCCTCCCGCCCGCCCAGCGCCCAGCCACCGTCCGACCAGCCACCACTGCAGGAGCAGCCATGCAAGCCCAGGCGCAGCCGCAGCCCGCGCCGGCGAGGGCGCCGAAGCGCGCGCGCCGTCGTCCGCGGACTCCACGGACTGGGTCGCGTCGTCGCTGACGCGGCGGTTCGGCATCGGCGCCGGGCTTGCGTGGGTCGGGTTCCTGGCCTTCGGTGTCGTGTCGGAGCAGCTCAAGACCCGCTTCGAGGTCGCGCAGCAGGAGGCCAACACCAAGTCAGTGACCTCCATCATCTTCACCTCCATTATCCTCAATGCTATCGTTGATTCATTCAGATTTAACCGCACGCATATCTCGTTCTCGTAGGGACGTGGAGGAGGAGAAGGAGGTCGTCCTGCCCAACGGAATCCGGTAAGCGTGTCACCAACTCCACACCTCCGTTCTTGGGTGTCACTGGCCGCTTGGGCTCTGACAGGTGTGACGGCAACGATGGTGCAGGTACACCGAGATGCGGGTGGGCGGCGGCGACGTGCCGCGGCCGGGCGACCTGGTGGTGATCGACTTGCAGGGGCGGGTGGCCGGCGGCGAGGCGTTCGTCGACACCTTCGGCGACGGGAAGAGGCCGCTGGCGCTCGTCATGGGCTCCAGGCCCTACACCCGGGGCATGTGCGAGGGCATCGAGTACGTCCTGCGGTCCATGCGGAACGGTGGGAAGCGGCGGGTGGTCATCCCGGCCAGCCTGGGCTTCGGCGAGGACGGCGCCGACTTCGGGGACGACCACGTACAGGTGCCTCCCGGAGCGACGCTGGAGTACATCGTGCAGGTCGACAAGGTGTCCATCGCGCCGGCGTGAGGCCCATCTCCGGACTTGAGTAGATAGATGATCAAATTGTGACGCTTATTACAAGCTTTGCATATTGCCATGCCCCTCCCATCCCCATATTCCCATGTGGTTTATGTGAACTAATACCGAAACTGCCGTTTGCACAGTTGGAACTTGGGAATACCATTTGCTTACTGCAGATTCAATCTAAACTTCCATAAAAAGATAAAGTTGAATTCCTGCAGACCTTCGCAATCATAGAATAGTAAGAGCCCGCCGCAAACACTGAGATTCACATAGAGAAAATTCCAGCGTGAGGGCAGGAAAAATAAATTAAACCTTCACACTACTGACACAGGTACACAATACATCTTTTCAACATCCTGGGAGTTACATATGGACAGACTCACTCTAAACCTTGAAATCAAAAGGTAAAATAATCACTGAGCCACGATAGTAAGTACATGTATAATCAAACAAGATAAGCAGGACAATGCACATCCAGTGCTCAGCTGACAGGGCCGCGTTTCGGTCCACGATTGTAGAGGGGGAGCTCCAGGAGGAATGCCACCTTGAACCAATCAGGCAGGGCTCCATACACAACAGGTGGCAATGGGATAAGAGGGCTGTGCAGGAACAGTTGGTACATAAATCAGTAACTCTTCTGTCACAAATCAGTGATTGGGGAAGGGTCCCCAGTATAAGAATGCTGCTTACCTTGTAATTTTCTTGTATGTGCGGTATTCTTCTGACCGACCGAAGCGCTTATCAGCAGACGACTACACAATGTAATATATATATAACAGAGATACATTAGCACTGAGATAAAGATGTAGCAAAGTAGAGACGGATTTCCGATGCAGGGGATTGGAGGTCAACCTCAAGAAGTGGGATCCCACTAACGAAAAGAAGCAAGAGTGTCAGGAAGATGGGTCCCAAGATTACAAGCCATTCAGCTCCTGAGAGAACCGGGGTTGATGCTACAAACACCCCCCACCAAAGTAACATCTGCATCGTATCAAATCATCAGACGTATGCCTGGATACGCACAAGATTCCATATCAAACTGCTCAGAAGTCAGAATGTATATCGTGAATGGTTAGGTATATGCACAAATGTACAATATAGTGAGCTAACATTTGAACTCTGTAACGATGTACTAACATTCAGTTTGAATTGAGGCAACTATTTGGAATTATTACGAAGAAAGACCTATCCATGATTAAACCATGATATACCATGAGAAGGTCAGCAAGTTCTTACTGTATCTAAAATAGCGTAGACTTGTTTCTGTATCAAATATTGACCTGTCATCAACCATCATACAGCCTACACAAGAGGGTACCTAACTATTTTCACATCCACTATGCCAACCAACCTTATTATACAAGCATATTAGTTGTCCGAGTCGGCTGAGAAGGCAAGCGACAGATTTGTTGCGCATGAAGGATGATAGTTAGATCCATAAACTAAACCATGGTCAACTATACATATAATTTTGAACTGTATGCAAACAATAATCAAATTAAATCGATAGTTAGATCCATAAACTAAACCACGGTCAACTATAAATATAATTTTGAACTGTATGCAAACAATAATCAAATTAAATCGAATTACCTCGCCAAAGTAATTTGGATGGCGAGTATAACTCCAAAGACCCACGTTACACCACTTTCCCCTGTTGCTTGGAGAATTCTTGAACATAAGCTTCTGTTGATCTGCTACAGCTTCCACAGATAACCCGACGACCCACATTATCCAACCAATGATATCACGAGCTTCAGTCGAAGGGTTTCTGTCACTGGAATTCACAATTGTAACAGGCAAGCTGACAGTCCAAACCCATATAGCCTGTCCAGATTAGGATAAAAGTCCTGGTGAGGATCTCTTTGGGAATGACATAAACACTTAACCAGATCTATATGCTGAATATAAGTTGCGAAATGTACCTGCAAAGTCCAAAAGACTGCTAATTTTCCCAAGTTGGTGCGTATCATCAAACCGTTTATCCTCTCCCCAATTCAAAATCCTAGATAGGACTAGGCAAAACAAGCATTAGGAACTCATTTTCCACAAAAGCAATATGTTTTCGCTTCGAGCTAAGGATTAGTTGTGTTATTGTGCTAGCAGCTAAAATATGTTGATTCATAAGGTATAACAACTTGTAGGGAGAAAGAAAAAAAAATCTGGAGCAGCAGGTAAATAAAACTGACTTCTTTGAGAAATAATGGCTATTCCCATATCTAGAAGTAGAGGCTGAGCAACTACTTGAATTATCAGAACTCTATATGCTCTTGAGATTCAATGCTATGTGTGTGCCTGCATCTGCACTTGACTGAGTAAATACTGGGCATGTCTATTGATGCGAACGCAGTAGGCAACAGCAAATAGTGATAGAAGAACATGCGATGGCAAAAGCAAGATCCTAAATGTTAAGTTTGTGTGTTACTAATGCTGTCGAACAATAGGCACATTGTTAGCACCCGTTTTTGGCAGATTGCCAGTTTCAGGTTCAAGAAAGATTTGTCGGCTCGAAGAAGGCAGCAAAGAAGGCTAAAATGATGATCTGGGAAATTTCCAGAAAAAGACGGCCAGCAGAAGGCAGCCAATAATCCGGTAACTGGAACAAGGCGGAAGACGGATTCGGGGTGCGCAAAGTTGCCTAAAAGACCTAGGGAAGTAGTGTCAAAATAAAGGCGGAAAAAGACAACTTTCAAAGTCAAGATCAAGGCGGAGAAAGAGAAGACAACTTTCCAAGATCAAGGCGGGAAGATGGAAGGCAATTTTACAAAGAAGCTGGACGGATGTTGGAGTCCGGGTCCAAATACGAAGCCGATCGAAGATATCTCATTTCTAAGAAGGTGGCAATTTTGAAGCCAACACGGAAGGACAAAAGGCAACTTTCCAAAGTAGCCGGATGGACGCTTGGAGTTCTAGTCCAGTACGAAGCCGGCCAAGAAGTTGCCTAGTTTAGAGATAGAGCTGACTTAAACTATGATTTGTAATCCTTGTAGAAGTCCAATACTTGTACGGGAAGTCCAGCCGCCTATATATGTGAGAGGTGATGGCCGATTGAAATTAAGCAAACAATCGACAACCTATCAATACAACCTACTTTTTTCCTCAAACCCTTGTTCATGCTTCCGTTGTTCGGCGACTTCGCGTAGATTTCACCGGATATCGAAAACCGAGCTAAGAGCGGCCAAGTCTGGCTTAGTTCAGCCAATCGTCACCGGCTTCCTCTGACGGGGCTTCCCGAGGGGCTGGGGTGTCTGGTCTAAAAAGCGCCTGCTTACTGTCTTGCGTATCGCGCTGGAAGCAGGCCTCCCGCGGGGCGAGTTGCGGAGTATCTCCCTCGGCACCGCGGGTACACGAGGACGTGTTCGTGTGACGCGTTTCGAGCGCAACACACTTTTTGGCGACTCCGCTGGGGACAAAAGGCAACTTTCCAAAGTAGCCGGATGGACGCTTGGAGTTCTAGTCCAGTACGAAGCCGGCCAAGAAGTTGCCTAGTTTAGAGATAGATCCGACTTAAACTATGATTTGTAATCCTTGTAGAAGTCCAATACTTGTACGAGAAGTCCAGCCGCCTCATATATATGTGAGAGGTGATGGCCGATTGAAATTAAGCAAACAATCGACAACCTATCAATACAACCTATTTTTTCCTCAAACCCGTGTTCATGCTTTCGTTGTTCGGCGACTTCGCATAGATTTCACCGGATATCGAAAACCGAGCTAAGAGCGGCCAAGTCTGGCGTAGTTCAGCCAATCGTCGCCGGCTTCCTCTGACGGGGCTTACCGAGGGGCTGGGGCGTCTGGTCTAAAAAGCGTCTGCTTGCTGTCTTGCGTATCGCGCTGGAAGCAGGCCTCCCGCGGGGCGAGTTGCGGAGTATCTCCCCCGGCACCGCGGGTACACGAGGACGTGTTCGTGTGACGCGTTTCTAGCGCAACACACATGATATCAGGACGCGGACTTTTGGCTCCCGGGTCCCATATACCCCGATATACGGGGATTTTTTTTAGAAATTCAAAACATTGTCAAAAAGTTATGAAATTCTTTACACTCATAGATTACCAAGTATACTACTCGTGTAAAAAATTAGGCTAGGAAATTATTCTCATTGACTTCTGGGCAAAAAAGTGAAATTTCTGACAAATATAGCGTGTATATGGCGCTACTTTAGGCAAATCTTTTACCCAAGGTGCAATTAAAGTTATTTTTTGGCGAAACTTTTTGTATGGGTACAATGCTTGATAATGTTTGCCTGGATGTTAGTTTCGGAACATTTTGAACATTTTTTAATTTTTTTAATGTTTTTTTATAACTCCGCCTATGTTGTCTCAACGTAGCCGTCCCAAGCCCGGATAAAGGAGGAGGGTTGTGATAGGCTTGGTGAGCCAACGGAAAAACCCAGCCACTCTTATGGAGATGAAACCCAAAAGAACCTCGTTGGGGCTTAACCCTCTTAGCGACACGCCATATCGGAACGCGGGTGTGGTGTCAAATGGGCAAGGGCCGGGCCGCCACCCCTTGGTGGCGGGTCATATCTTGATCTGGATATGGTGATAAGTGAGCAAGGATCAGGTCGTCGCATCCTTAGTGGCGCACTACATCGGCGCCCGGTGTAGTGAAAAATGAGCAAGGGTCTTCGCATTTGACTCGACGAGTGCGGAAGGTAAGGAAGTTAGCCGAGCCTAGGAGGATCCGATTAGGTAGCTGGAACATAGGGTCCCTGACGGAGTTAGTTGATACGGCGATGAGGAGGCGTGTTGATGTCCTATGCGTCCAAGGGAACAAATGGAAGGGACAAATGGCGAAGGAGGTGGAGGATACAGGCTTCAAGCTGTGGTACACAGGGACAACCTCAAACAAAAATGGAGTAGGCATCTTGATCAACAAGAGCCTCAAGGATGGAGTAGTGGACGTCAAGAGGCAAGGAGACCGGATTATCCCAGTCAAGCTGGTTATTGGGGACTTAGTTCTCAATGTTATCAGCGCGTATGCCCCGCAAGTAGGTCACAACGAGAGGACCAAGAGGGAGTTCAGGGAAGGCTTGAAGGACTTAGTTAGGGGAGTACCTACTGGAGAGAAGCTCTTCATAGGAGGAGATCTTAATGGCCACGTGGGTACATCTAACAGAGGTTTTGAAGGGGTGCATGGGGGCTTTGGCTATGGCATCAGGAACCAAGAAGGGGAGGATGTCTTAAGCTTCGCTTTAGCCTACGACATGGTCGTAGCTAACACCCTCTTTAGAAAGAGAGAATCCCACTTAGTGACTTTCAGTAGTGGTCAACACTCTAGCCAGATTTATTTTGTCCTCTCTAGAACAGAAGACGCGCTTGCCTCGATTGTAAGGCGATACCTGGAGATGTGTTGTCCCTCAACATAAAGCTGGTGGTGGCAGATTTCCGCTTTCGGATCCGTGTCCGGCGGGATAAGCGTGCCAAAGTCGCTAGAACAAAGTGGTGGAAGCTAAAGAGGGAGGTAGCGCAAGCTTTTAAGGAGAGGGTTATTAAGGATGGCGGGGATGCAAACAGTATGTGGATGAGGATGGCGACTTGCATTCGGAAGATGGCTTTAGAGGAGTTTGGAGTGACTAGGGGAAGTAGAAGCGATGCCAGGGATACCTGGTGATGGAACATTGAGGTCCAAAGGAGAAGAAGGACTATTTCAGACGCTTATATCTGGACATTAGCGCAGCCACCATGGAGAAGTACAAGGAGACAAAGAAGGCCGCAAAACGAGCGGTGAGCGAGGCAAGGGGTCGGGCGTATAAGGACCTCTACCAGCGTCTAAACATGAAGGAAGGCGAAAGGGACATCTATAAGATGGCCAAGATCAGGGAGAGTAAGACGAGGGATGTCAACCAAGTCAAATGCATAAAGGACGGAGCGGATCAACTCCTCGTGAAGGACGAAGAGATCAAGCGTAGATGGCGAGAGTACTTCGACAATCTGTTCAATGGAGAGAATGAGAGCTCTACCATTGAGTTAGACGACTCCTCGGATGATACCAGCAGACGCTTTGTGCGACATATCCAGGAGGCTGAGGTTAGGGAGGCTTTGAAGAGGATGAAAGGAGACAAGGCAATGGGCCCTGATGGTATCCCCATTGAGGTGTGAAGAGGCCTTGGAGACATTGCGATAGTATGGTTAACTAAGGTTTTCAACCTTATTTTTCGGTCAAACAAAATGCCCGAAGAATGGAGGCGGAGTACATTAGTGTCAATCTTCAAGAACAGGGGGATGTTCAAAATTACACTAATTACCATGGAATCAAGCTGATGAGCCATACAATGAAGCTATGGGAGAGAGTCATTGAGCATCGCTTAAGAAGATTGACAAGCGTGACCAACAATCAATTTGGTTTCATGCCTGGGAGGTCTACCATGGAAGCCATCTTCTTGGTATGACAACTTATGGAGAGATACAGGGAGCAAAAGAAGGACCTTCATATGGTGTTCATTGACTTGGTGAAGGCGTATGATAAGATACCACGGAATGTCATGTGGTGGGCCTTGGAGAAACACAAAGTTCCAACAAAGTACATTACCTTCATTAAGGATATGTATGATAGTGTTGTGACAAGTTTTCGAACAAGTGATGGCGACACTGAATGACTTTCCAATTAAAATAGGACTGCACCAAGGGTCGGCTTCGAGCCCTTATCTTTTTACTTTGGTGGAGGTCACAAGGGATATACAAGGAGATATCCCATGGTGTATGCTCTTTGCGGATGATGTGGTGCTAGTCGACAATAGACGGGCGGGGGTTAATAGAAAGTTAGAGCTATGGAGACGGATTCTAGAATCAAAAGGTTTTAGGCTTAGTAGAACTAAAACTAAGTACATGAGGTGCAACTTCAGTACTACTAGGCACGAGGAGGGAGAGGTTAGCCTTGATGGGCAGGTGGTACCTGAGAAAGACACCTTCCAATATTTGGGGTCTATGTTCCAGAAGGATGGTGATATCGATGAAGATGTGAGTCATCGAATCAAAGTTGTTGGATGAAGTGGCGCCAAGCTTCTGGCGCCCTCTGTGATAGGAGAGTGCCACAAAAGCTAAAAGGCAGGTTCTATAAGACGACGATTCGACCTACAATGTTGTATGGCGTAGAATGTTGGCCAACCAAGAGGCGACATATCCAACAGTTAGGTGTAGCAGAGATGCGCATGTTGAGATTATGTGGCCACACAAGAAAGGACCGGGTCCGGAATGATGATATACGCGAGAGAGTTGGGGTAGCACCGATTGAAGAGAAGCTTGTCCAACATCGTCTAAGATTGTTTGGGCATATACTACGCAGGCCTCTGGAAGCACCAGTGCATATCGGACGGATAAAGCGTGTTGAGAATGTTAAGAGGGGTCGCGGTAGACCAAACTTGACATGGGAGGAGTCTGTTAAGAGAGATCTGAAGGATTGTAATATCACCAAAGAACTAGCCATGGACAGGGATGCATGGAAGCTAGCTATCCATGTGCCAGAACCATGAGTTAGTTTCGAGATCTTATGGGTTTCAACTCTAGCCTACCCAACTTGCTTGGGAATAAAAGTTTTTTGTTGTTGTTCAAATATCAGGGTATATGGTACCCAGGTTCTCCTATGTATTTTCGCATGATATCATCCATCTATTCTAAGTTCTATAACAAATAAATAACAACATGGGTGAGATCTACTACACAAGATCACATGAAGTCACGAAGCAATAAAGATTCTCTCATTAAAAAGAAGAAGAAATTAAGATCAAACTAGACATAGTCCAACGCGTGGGGGGGGGGGAGGGGGGCATGTGTTTGAACTTTCAACAAAATGTATTGTTTTAGGATAACATACCTCATTAGTAAAAACACTGCTAAGCGAAGTCCCCAACTCACAACAAGCACTGTCGATACAACCTGAGAAAGGGATCTATGTTCAGAATTGACAAAGTTCTTATACAGAAAAATAATCGTGATATGTACTTTTGAAGAAAAACAATCTTTAAGATTTACTGTCTCAATCTAGTGTTCATTCTGTGTTTTTCTAGCTTGGGAGAACAAAAGAGATTTCAGCGGAACAGTCATATGCCGGTCCTGTATTTCCTATTTAATGGGTTTGGATAACCCTGCCAACACTTCATGAATACAATTTCCATCTTACTTTACTGACGTAACAAACAATTTCCATCTAGTCTTTCAGAACCATGGCAACATCTGTTGTATGTAATTTTCAATGTAATTGGTGAGACGATCTTTGCATCTTTCTTAGCACTATTATTCAACATTAGAACTGCAGAGATGCAACTATGTCATATTGCTGCAAATACAATATCCATCCATGCCCATGCTAATTCAACCTCCTCCCATGGATGGTACATCATCATAAACTAAGCACACAACAAACTCATGACAAATCTAAGGATCCATAACCAAGGATCAGGCAAATAACTTGTTAGAGAGCTGCAACTGCAACAGGCATTTTCCTTTAAGAATAGTAATAAAAGATAGAGCATCCTTCAGGTAAACTATTATTAAGACAAGCGTCGCTGTTGACATATGTTTTAAGTAGCGCAAAGGAAATGTGGATCCGCATAAAGTTGAAAAAAACATCAATCGTTCTAGCAAGCCAGGCATCAACAATGGCCAATGTTTTGGAACTAAAGGTTCTACGCAGCTGTATTGGAAGTTTTATATTAACAGAGTAATGTTTACACCAACTGAGCAACAAAGTGAACTGGTTTAGCTCTTGCTAGTATTTACCTGACGGAAGTGCCATGTTCCCTTCAAAGCTGCTGTTAGGACGGCAATTATGACGAAGTTTGTAGTGCCTGAAAAAAGGTACAGAGATAACACCGAAAAGGAAATGGATATGACGAAGATTTTCCGTCAAAAAGAAAATATCTAAGAATGCATCACAAAGGAGTAGTATGATGAACATTTAGCATATTATATTGACGTGCACAACAAGAGCAATACTGAAAAGTAGAATGGCTATTAGTAGATATTGCTATACGTAGGTGATGTGGGTCAACAGGTAGTTCGTTGGATTGCAGACTAACGGCGGCAGTAATAATAAAGACTAGGTAAGTTGCGGTGCCTGTCAAACTAACTTCCAAGAAATCGAGCTCTTCGATTCCAGTCTTTAACCAGATTCACCCAACCAAACAGTCCTCCCCCTCCCCTACGCCAAAAGAAGAAAGCCGGAAGAACTAAAATGGAGAAAAGAGATAGAGGAGGAGAAGCAGGATTGGAGCGTTACCGGCGAAATCCGTGAGCTTGTCGAAGCGGAGGAGAGCAGTGATGATGAAGAACACCAACTGGTACCCAACCTAACCACCACGAACACCAAAATGGAAACAGTGATAAATACACGAAGTCACCAAGAGCGAAAGAGGGGAGGAGACGGGAGAGGAGGCGGCGCGAAAGATTTACTTACAGTGACGACGGCGGTGAGCGCCAGGAAGTGAGAATCCATCACGGCTCCCATCGCCTTTTCCGGATTGGGTTGTTTGTTTATCCTTCTCCACCCAGTTCGTGCCAATACAATGCTCTCACCCTTTTCCTTGGGGAAAATTGGCTACAGCAGTGGAGATCTCTAGTGATGTTTTTTTTAAGAAATAAAATTATAATCACAAGTTTTAAAAAAATTGAAGAAACATCAATGATGTATGACAAACGTGTAAAATCTTAATTTGAAATACTCTATATTCTAAGCAACATTAAAATGAAAAATATGTGAATCTGAGCATACACTTTCACATCTCCAAAATATATAAGATTTTTTTCATTTTTGTGTCGACCATAATACAAAGAATTTTGCATCGGGATTTTACAAGCTTGTAGGATGCATAAGTGACTAGATTCATTTTTCTAAAAAACTTATAATATCATTGTACCTTTTTTTTACTGAATATCATTGTACCTTTGGGAGATAAAGTGACTTCTCATACAACGCACCGTTATTTTCTGTTGCAGATACACACGGTAGGAACACGCCTTTGAGAGCTACCATCTGGCGGACCTACCGATGCTTTTGGGTGTGTTAACTAGACCATCGTTATTCGTGACCGTTGTGTCGCTATTTGAATTTGATTGAAAAATTTATTGGGAGCGTCTAACGGGAGCCGGTGGGGAGGCTCTCCCAATAGCGTGGCAATATGTGTTGGCGCTCTAATAACACTTATCCGACACACCTATTGGACGCTTTATTTGGAACGTTGGTGGAGATGCTCTTGGTTTTAGTTTTACATAAGAGCATCTCCAGTGGAACGTGGATATGGACGTGGATGTCAAATATACACGATGGAAGTCAAAAAACGCTCTCCAGCGGAACGTGTATATGGTCGTGGATGCTATCCACGTCCATCCACGATGCTACTCGACGTGGAAGTAAACACGTCCAGGCCACGCTCGTGGATGAAGGAAAAGCGACTGCCTCCCGTACGTCTACGTGCTCTTTTCCCTTTTCCCTTCCCTTGCTCTTTAATCTACACAAATACACTTCGATTTGAAAAGTTGTGTACACGAAATACGTGCGTACTGATGAGTTGGTTCCATTCCCATAATCGGTTTCAAGTTTCATCGATCATAACTTGCCAATTTCGAACCGATGTTCAGAACTTTTTTGGTCGAATTTTTTCAAATTCGTCACACTCGGTCGAAGTTTTGAAAAATCCTTTGACGAGCATGTTCAACTTGATGTTTCTCACAACTTTCGTGTTGAAACTTTTCCATTTCGGTAGACGTATACGGATACATCTTGTACTGAACTTTGTTGTACTGTAGTGGAGTTGAAAAGTTGTATACACGTCCGGATTTACACGTCCGGATACACGTTCCACTGGAAAACTGGGACGTGTAAAATTTAGCAACATGTATATGGACGTGTATATGGAGATATACACGTCCATATTCCCACGTTCCACTGGAGATGCTCTAAGAGGGGCAAGGGGACGGAAAATGCTTCACGAGCCAAAGTAGCTCGCAACACTGTCGAGTCCATCACCAAGCCTCGGCACGCGGCAGTTCCAACAACAAAAAAATACTCATTGCATCTGGCGGGACTGCTCCCACTCGCCGGCAGATCCACCGATTTTGAGTCAGAGCTATCTTCCTTTGTGACAGACTGATAAATTAGACCTTTCTTACAATAAAACTACTCCATAAAAGATGGTGTTTGTTGTGGCACAGTTAAGATCTAGGAATAGCATTTGCTTGACGCAGATTCAATCTTGAAAATTTCGAGCGTCCTTTAGAAAGATAGTTGAATTCACGCGGACCTTTGCAATCATATAAGAGCCCGTCCCGAAATTTCACATAACTAGACTAAATTCTAGCATCCCATGCAGGCTTTGGCCAGGAGGGCAGACAAAAAAAAAATCGAACTTTCACACTATGAACACAGCCACAAAATACATCTTTTCAACATCATGGGAGATACATATGGACAGACTCACCCTAAAACCTTGAAATCAAAGGGAAAATAATCACTGAACCACAATAGTAATGTACACGTATAATCAAACAAGATAAGCAAGACAATGCACATCCAGTGCTCAGCTGACAGGGTCGCGTTCCGGTCCAGGATTATAGAGGGGGAGCTCCAGGAGGAATGCTACCTTGAACCAATCAGGCAGGGCTCCATACACAACAGGTGGCAATGGGATAAGAGGGCTGCAAAAGAACAACCGGTACATAAATCACCAACTCTCTCTCACAAACAAGTGGCTAGGGAGGGATCTGAAAATGACCCTATACAAGAATGCTGCTTACCTTGTAGTGTTCTTGTAAGTGCGGTACTCTTCTTGCCGACCGAAGCGCTTATCAGCAGACGACTTCACATAGAAATATAGAAGATAGGTGCATCAGCATCGACATAAGGATATAGCAAAGTAGCGACAGATTTCGGATGCACGGGATTAGAGGTCAACCTCAAGAAGTGGGATCCCACTAACGAAAAGAAGCAACAATGTCAGGAAGATGGGTCCCAAGATTACAAGCCATTCAGCTCCGGAGAGAACTGGGGCTGATGCGACAAACACGCCCCACCAAAGTAACATCTGCATCGTATCAAATCATCAAACGTATGCCTAGATTCGAAAAACACGCCCCACCAAAGTGCTCAGAAGTCAGGATTTATATCGTGAATGGTTTGGTGTATGCACAATTTAGTTAGGTAACATTTGGACTCAGTAACGATGTAATATTAAGTTCGAATTTAGGTAACTATTTGGAATTATTAGGAAGAAAGAGCTATCCATGATTAAACCATGATAAAGCATGCGAAGGCCAGCAAGCTCTTACTGTATCTAAGATAGCATAGAATTGTTTCTGTATCAAAAGTTGACCTGTCAGCAATCATCATACAGAGGCAAGAGGGTACCTAATTATTTTCACTTCCATTATGCTGGAAAACCTTATGAAGTTCAGGGAAAATGTGGACCTCAAATGGAGTGACAATTAGCAACCATTACTCAACAATGAAACCTCAAATGCCAGTTGTTATCATATTAGGTCTGTTTGGGATATTTCTTGCTTAGAAAGGTCCTAAGTTTACAAAGTGTGCCTAATTTCCAAAACCAGAATATGTATGATGTATTTCAAGTTGGTGCAGGTAATGGTGAATGCAGCATAGAGAAAAGAGAATCAGGAACAGAGAAGGTAAGCGACACATTTGTTGCCTATGAAAGATGATAGTTAGGCCCATAAACTAAACCACGGTCAAGCTATAAATCAAGAGTCTTGATCTGTATGCAAGCAATAACTAAATTAAATCGACTTACCTCGCCAAAGTAATTTGGGTGGCGAGTATAACTCCAAATACCCACATTACACCACTTTCCCCTATTGCTTGGAGAATTCTTGAATGTAAGCTTCTGTTGATCCGCTATAGCTTCCACAGATAACCCAATGACCCACATTATCCAACCAATGATATCCCGAGCATCAATCGAAGGGTTTCTGTCACTGGCATTCACAATTGTAACAGGCAAGCTGACAGTCCAAACCCAGACAGCCTGACCAAATTAGGATAAAAAGCCTGGTAAGGTTCTCTTTGGGAATGACATGAACACTTAACCAGATCTATATGCTGAATATAAGTTGTGAAACATACCTGGAAAATCCAAAAGGCTGCTAATTTTCCCAAGTTGCCGCGCATCTCATCGAACCGTTTATCCTCTCCCCAATTCAAAATCCTAGATAGGAGTAGGCAAAACAATCATTAACAACTCACTTTTGCAAGAACAATATGTTTTCGCTCAGGCTAAGGACTAGTTGTATTCTTGTGCTAGCAGCTAAAAAAGTGATGCTGAGTCACAAGTCATAACAACATCTTGAGGGAGAAAGACGAAAAACACAATCTTGATCAGCAGGCAAATGAAACTGACTCATTGGAGAAATAATGGCTATTCCCATATCTAAAAAGTAGAAACTGGGCAACTACTTGAATGATCAGAAGCATGCAGCATGCTTACTGATGTGAATGCAGCTGGCAACAGCCAATAGTGATAGAAGAATCCTGTGTTGGCGAACAAGAATGATATGATCCTAATTACTAGATTTTCGTGTGCTACAAATACTGTTGATCAGTAGGCACATGATATCATCCAAAGTTCTGTAACAAATAGATAAGAACCAGCGTGAAATCAACTACACAGGAACACATGATGTCATGCAGCAATAAAGATTCTCTCGTGAAAAAGAGGAAGAGGCTATCACACTACACATAGTCTAGCAGGGACCATGTGTTTGAACTTTCAACAGAATGTATTGTCTTAGCATAACATACCTCATTAGCAAAAACACTGCTAAGCGAAGTCCCCAAATCACAACAAGCACTGTCAACACAACCTGAGAAAACGATTTATGTTAAGAATAGACGTTCTTTCAAAGAAAAACAATTGTAATTTGTTCTTTTGAAGAAAAACAATGATGATGATACATGGACAAATCACTTGTATAGTTGGTATCATAGAAGAACACTACTATTCTCTGTTAGATACCATTCGAATGAAATGAGGTTACCTTTAAGATTTACTGTCTCAATCTAGCATTAATTTTGTTTTGTTTTTACTTGGGAAAACAAGAGATTTAAATGAAACAGTCATATGTCAGTCCTGTATTTCCAACTAAGTGCGTTTGGATAAGCATGCCAACACTTCATGAACACAATGTCCATCTAGTCTTTCAGAACCATGGTAACATCTGTTGGATTTAATTTTCAATGTAAGTGGTGAGACGATTCTTGGGTCTTTATGAACACCATTATTCAACATTAGAAATGCAGAGATGCAATTATGTCACATTGTTACAATATCTACCACAGCATCATACATGCACAACCTAATTCAACCGTGAACCATAGATGGCACATTATCTTAAAGTATGCACACAACCGAGTCGTGACAAATCTAAGGATCTATAACGACAGGTTTAGACAAACAACTTGTTAGTTGTGCTGCAGTAACTTGAAGAGCTGCAACTGCAACAGGCATTTTCATCTAAGAGAAGTAATCAAAGATAATGCACCCTCCAGATACACTATTATTAATACATGCATTGTTGTTGCACAAATGATTTAAGTATATTAGTGCAAAAGGAATGTGGTTCCACATAAAGGTGAAAAAAACATCAATCATTCTGGCAAGCTAGACATCAACAGTGACCAAGCCAATATTAAGAAATAAAGGTTTATATGCGGCTGTATCATCTTAACAGAATAATGTTTACAAAAACTGAGATGTAAAGTGAACAGAGTTTAGTTTTTGCTACTGTTTACCTGTCGGAAGTGCCATGTTCCCTTCAAAGCTGCAGTTAGGACGGCAATTATGACGAAATTTGTACTGCCTGAAAAATAGAACATATATCACCGAAAAGGAAATGAATACTACGAAGCTTTTCCGTAAAATAACTAAGAATGCACAACAAATGAGTATCATGAACAGGTAGCATCTTATATTGAGGTGCACAACAAGATGGCAATATTGAGACACGTACAGCAGTGGTATTAAGATCCGCAAAGCCAAAAGTAGAATAGCGCCGGGAGCAAAGTATTTTTAAAATATTCCAATAAAACTTTTGTTTCTGAAAATAATATGGTTTTAATTGAGGTGTTTGGCATTAGCAAAAAAGGTCCGGACCTCTTTTTCATAAACTGAAGTATCGCATGGAAATAACGCAGTTTCTCGAATACTTCGGTTTTAGAAACACTTATCTGACAAACAGAGCCGACAGTAGAGATTGCTATACGTAGGTGATGTGGGGTCAACATGTAGTTCGTTGGATTTTAATGATAGGCAGACAAATGGCGACATGAAAAATAAATTCTAGGCAACTTTGCAATACTCCCTCCGTCCAGCGAACATCATTATATCTAGGGAGCACTTCGATTCCAGTAAAACAAAAAAAATGGAGAGGAGAAGAAGAAGCTGGATTCGGAGCGTTACCGGCGAAATCCGTGACCTTGTCGAAGCGGAGGAGAGCAGTGATGATGAAGAATACCAGCTGATACCCAACCTAACCACCACAACCACGAACAACAAAATGGAAACAGCAGTAAAAATACATCGTAGAGAGAGGGCGAATGAGGGGGAGGACACAGGAGAGATTCACTTACAGTGACGATGGCGGTGAGCGCCAGGAAGTGAGAATCCAGCACGGTTCCCATCGCCCTTTTTGCCGGATTTGTTTGTTTATCCTTCCCCTCCCAGTTCGTGCTAATACAATACTGTCAGCCTTTTCCTTAGAGAGAAAAATCAATTGGGATTCGCGGCTGAGCGGAGCGGTTTGTTTTAACGGGGCAGTGGTTGGATTTGGTCGACGGCGGCGGTGGCGGCGTGGAGCTGTGCGACCCGGCGTAGTGAGCGCGGTGGTGCGTCCGCGACCGCGAGGCCCAGGGGCAACTTGTGGCTGGAGTTTGGACAGGGAGGCGCGGGGAATACTTGCGAGGCGGGTTATGCGAATGCGCGGCTGTGGGCTGGCCCAAGGAGTGGAGCTGTGCGACACGGGTTCATGGTGCATTGGTGCGTCGTCGCCTCCGAATCTCCGATTGCTTGCTGGATAGCCAGAGACTTTTTCTTGTGGTCATGTGAAGATCCCGCGACTCCACGATTGTACCAACATGCACTAAGCCTTTTTTATCAAGATGATTTTCCGTTTCAGCTTTATAGATTCCGAATAGTCAAAACGCGGCCAAATTCCCAAGAACCGTAAGGTTGTACCAAAAAACCGTGTATTGTATTTTTCTGGGCTATGCTTTCCCTACCATTAGTTATAGATTCTTGATAATAAAATCTAAAGTACCAGACATGCATGTTGGTACAATCGTGGAGTCGAATGATACCACTTTTTTTAGGATATCTTCCCCCATCAAGCATATGTCTAGATTAGGCCCTGGTCTAGCTCATCGAATCGGGAGATTCCTATTTCATCCAGACATGAGTTAGCTACAATTTCTGAACCCACCATTTCGATGGAACACTACTACAGTCCTATGAAGGATGACAATGAAGCTCCTATAAGGAGCTGTTATTTTGTGGTGATCCAAATTCGTATATACTAATAAAGGCCGGGTCGGACTGCAGTTGACCTAGGGTTTTACCACTACATATACATCTTGTAAGCCACCGGTTGGGATAAGTCGCATTGTGTAAATCGTCGGCGTTTGTAACCTCACCCCGATATAGTGAAGTGTTGCTGGCTGGCGCCCGTGGTTTTTTCTTCTCCTTTGTTTGGAGAGGTTTTCCACGTTAAAATCTCGTGTCCCCTTTGGTTTGATCGTTCCGCTCTTCGTCGTTTATTTGCTATCGTTTATAACAGGAGCAAGAGACAGAGGACTACAGAGTCCTTTGTGCCTCGTGGATGACACCCCAAGACTATTTTCAGAAGCTTATGCATCTCCTGATGTTGAATATATATAGGAAGGAAGTTGTCCGTAGTGGGATGAATTCCATCTTGGCTAATGAAATATGGGATATTAGTATATCACTGGCCGTCCTTATAGGTGCAAACATGTTGCATGTAATTGGGTGTTCAAGAAAAAGGTTATACCCGATGGTACTATTGAGAAGTATAAGACACAATTTATGACCAAGTGTTATACCCAAAAATAAGACGATGACTTCTTTGATACTTGCTCACATGTGGCTAGACCGGTCAACATTCGAGTGTTATTATCATTGGCTACCTCACAAGGTCTCTTAGTTCATCAAATGGACGTTATTACTAAAAAATGGATTTCATATGAAAACATTATCACACTTTTGTTGTTGGAGGTTTTGTCTGGCTCTTTTTTTTTTTGTAGAGAGTTCAAATTTTGTATGTTTTTTTTCCTTCTCTTTGGGTTATCTTTGCGTGGTTATGTTTTTAGTTTTCACCGCTCAAGTTTATCGAAACCAGAGTTCATCTAAGAAAGTACTCCCTCCGTTCCAATTTAGATGACTTCCATTTGCACACATGTGAATATATCTAGACAAGTTACAAGTATAGATACATCCACATTTAGACAAATGGAAGTCATCTAATTTAGAACGGAGGGAGTATGTTGTTTTTGGTACTAGTCGTTTCCTGCATTCCTAGGCATCCTGGTACCGGGGCTTGAACTAGTGCATTTAATATCCCCCACAACAACTTATGACTAAACAAGATTTTGAATTACAACAACAAACATGCAATTCAAACTCCACACAAGATAAATCAATAGTAATAAGTACCCTAAGGTCACATCGCAATTTAATACTAGTAAAGATTACCAAATCTCAATGCATGTCATAATCTTGCTAGCACGAGAAAATTGAGCATAACACCACACTTTGTGGCACTTGTTGTGCTGAACACACAAACAAAACCTTTTTTTTTGCAGCAAACCACATATTCTTGTCTAATTAGTTGCACATTTTTGCAGTATTTTTTTGAAAAGAAGGATAATCCATTAACCAACATGCTCAGCGATCTCGCTGGCAACTAAACCAGATACAAAGTCAGGGGCGACATCAACCCAACCCAAACACCCGTCGTCGGCACGCAGGCCAAACTGAGCAAATTCATGAGCAACTCTATTACACGAGCGAGGAGAAAATCTAAACTTGTAAGATTCGAAAGAGCCTATGCATTCACTTCTAATCTCTCGAAGTAGTACGTCTATCTCGGCCAGGTCGTGGCTCTTGCATTGCAGCGCGTGCACTAAAGTCTAGGAGTCAGACTAAAAAAATCACACGATGCAGGCCAAGTGCCGCACCTTCAGTAGCTGCTGCACAAGCTTCAGTTTCCGCTTGCAGAGCATTGCGTAGATGTTGAAGCTTCCCTGCAGCTGCCACCATAAAACTCCTGTATCAGCAATGAAACCCCAAGCACCAGACTTTGTGCTCTCAATGAAGGCAGCGTCAAAGTTCACCTTGACAAAATTTAGACGGCCTAGACCACTTCACCATTTGCTGATTAGTCCCGCTACCAACGGCAGTTAGCATACTGTTGGATCCCTGAAATTCAACAAAATGTTTCTGAATAATATGGCAAACCTCCTCCACATAGGTTCTTTCTTTTCTGCGTTTAGCTTGTTTCTTGTAGACCACCAATCCCAAAGCAAGAGGATGGATAACAAACGCCTTTCCACCGGCAGGTCACATAACTGATTGAGCAAAACCATAGGGTTCGGGGCTATTGCAAGCACAAGTCGGATATCTTCAAGAAGCGGGCTACGCCACATATGCTTAACTTTCTTGCAATTTTAAGAACAAGTGGCCACCATCTTCATCAAGCCGATTACACATCGGACATCTCGTATCTAACTCAATATGCTTGCGGGAGATATTCATTCGAGTTGGAAGACTACTATGGCTTAATCTCCACACAAAAATCCTCAACGACCAAATCTTTTTCCAGTATTAATCTTGTTTAGAGTTGATTTTTGCAGCAAACACCACCCTTTTGTGGCACTTATTGCTAGCACGTTGGAAAATACCCAAAGCTCTCATTTCTCCAACGACAGCTGCTCCCCCGTGCCGTGAGCCAGGTTACGGCGGCGGTGAGCTCCGGTCCAGCCGTCGGGGCCATGAATGTCACGGCGGCGAGCTCCGGTCCAGGCGATGAATGCCGCGGCGGCGAGCCAGGGTTACGGCGTGTCTCTCCCTCCCTAATCCCACACTCTCCCTTCGGCGATCCTGCTCCGCGCGGATGTCCTCTGACTCGGGTAGCACCTCCGGCGGCGGCTACGTCCTCCGGCGAGATCCAAAGGTATCTCGCGATTCGATACTTCATAAAGTCTTTTATTTCAAGGCAAGATTAAGGCATTCGTAGTCCCTGTTAAACAAATGATGGGACTCGTGTCTTGGCTCCACGAATCTTGCATTTCCTCTCATCAGAGAAACGTGTTTACACTTACAACTCACGGAGGATCTAGGCTCCTCTTCGAAAATTCCAAAATATTCTTCAGATCATACATGCGTTGACCTTGTAGTTTAAGTGTGTCTCCTCCAGCCTAGTAACTTGGTAAGATACCTGCATTCTAATCGAAGACGACGACCTTCACTGCATTGCTGGTTGATCTCATCTTGTGTGAGTGACTCGAGCTCAACCACATCTGCAACGGTAAAGAAAAAAATTCCACAGGCCTGAATTTCATAACCACGAGCTTCAGTTAGCATTTATGTATCAATAACCAGCATCTTCAGTTAACCAGCAGCTTCAGTTAAGATTGATGTATTTATTCAGAATAAAAACCTTTATATAGAAAACAGTGACATAAGATGCTATATATTCTGGATATTGTTGTTTTAATATTTCTTCATTTATAACTGTTCCGGTGATAAATATTGTTGTATTTATAAAGCTACAACCCTTTACTAATTAAGAGCCTTTGAAAGTATGTAAGAATTGTGTTTGTCTGGAATTAGATGCATGCATATATATGAATTATTACTCATGCATTTGTCATGTACATTTTGTGCAGGAAGCACACCACCGAGGTCTTGATTACTTACAATGTTTGACATTGAATAGCAATGAGAATTGGGTGAATCGCTCCTTGAGCAGACTGTGTAAGTGTTTCATCCTTTCCGAATATCCTACTTGTGGAGTTCAGATGCATAACTGCCTCCTCCACCACCAATGTGTTCTTGTCTTTGATTTAGTTACTTGCTTCAATAAATCAAAATTCTCTCGAGCTTAAATCCTTAATTTTTGTGTTCTATTAAGGTTTTGGAGACAAATTTTATCTGCACATACTTTTTCAGACTTTCATGTCCGGTGTTTACACAACCAATTTCAGTCTCTTTAACCAAGTCTGTAGACAGATTATCTCACTTTTTCTGCTACATGTGTTCAACATAAGCCTGGAGCTGTTAGCATAATTGCAGGAAGTGAGGCCTGTAGGATAAATCACAATCTTGTTTCAGTCACGCCGAAGTCCAAATTTTCTTTTTTTGATAAATGCGCTTTCCTTGCATGAATTTAAAATGGTCAACGTTTGATCAATGTGAAACAATGGCCAGAAAATTTCTAATGTAAAGTGTACTATTTATTGTACATCAACTTTGATGGATATCTGGTTTATTGAACTGTGCTGCTTGCCGCTTAGTACACAACAATATTCTTCCCACACATGTAAATGCCTTATTTCATTGGTCTCCTAATTCCCGAAGAATTCCACAAGCACCTAAGCTTGCTGATATTTTTATAAGATTTTTTTTTTTTCTTCTGGAGATGCAATGTTTAATGATCCCACAAATGGAAGTAACAATCTATGGTGCTTAGGTATATATATGTGTACCTGCAGCAAGGACAACAAGGTCGGTACTTAAACTTACTCCCCTTGAACGAGTGGCGTGCTGCTACTTCTATATACTAGATATAGGTTGCATCTACCTGCTTCATGCACTAGCTAATTTCTTGATAAATATGGATGAGAAATCACAGCGATTCAGTTTCTATTCTCTGCTCAGTAGAAGCATATTTATCATTTTTTATGGTCTATTTATCAATTTGTAACTGATCATGCATGACATACATTAATAGTATCTCCATATTGCTACTTCATTGGCATATTTGTTTTGTCAGGGTCTGTAGGCACGTTGAGACCCGTCCCTCTGCAAATTTGACAAATAAACAACATGAAAATGCAGTTTGTGACAAACTTAATCCATATATAACATAGTTAAAAGTAGTTATTTATTGAAAGTAATCAGATTTCTGTGGCTATAACGTTTTTTCATCGTTATGTGTTGTTGAATTTCGGTTATTTTTGGCTGTTCCTTGCCGAAAAAATTACTGCACTAGCAAAAAAAGAGCTGCAAGACAAAGTAGCATGAATCAGAGCCTAGATTGGTACTCCCTCCGTTCTAAATTAGATGACTTTCATTTGTCCAAATGTGGATGTATCTATACTTGTAACATGTCTAGGTGGTACATTCACATGTGGGTAAATAGAAGTCATCTAATTTGAAACGGAGGGAGTAGATCGTAACTTGTACGTGCTTTAGACTTGCACAATAGATTTCACACAAGTCAAGAAGAGCAAGACACAAGAAACAATGAGATGTAAGTTTCTCATTGCAACAGAACTTGCACTTTGGAGTAGCAAAGTGCAAGGCCACTTTGGCGTACACTTATTGCTGTCTTGGTCACCTGCACATGGGCAAACACCAAACACGTGCGACGGTATCATCAGCGGAAACTCGTATGCGAGGAAGCAAACTTGTCGGCCGGTAAAGCAAAGAAAGCGCACGCCGATCCTTCTACTCTGGTCTTCCTTGCCGCGGCGCACATCGTTGTGGCCAGGGGCGATGGAGGACGAACAAATATCTGCCCGAGCCCGCGAGATGGAAAAGCGCCGGCGGCACGTAGGCGTAAAGGAACAAGCAGGCTGCCAGCGGCGTCCGCTTTGCGTACCTTGATATGCCGTGATCTGTGAGTATTTTCTTCGAACGCTCCCCGAAATTCGCTTAGCCGCGTTCTTGTCTTGCGGACGTTGGAGGTCCAATAGTTTTTTCCGTGCTCCTCCGGATTCATACGACTTTCCTTGAATCTCCAGCCTCTCCGTGGTTCATCTCGATAGAAGAAGAAAAATCTGCAGCGAGCGAAACGTCCGTCCGAAAGCGAAATTAGCAAATCGAGCCTTCTATTGCATGCATGCATGCACTAAACACCAAACCTGCTGACGTCATCCTAAATTTATACTCACAGCGTGTGGTCGAACAAACAACACTCCTTTGCATATATGAAGGAAAAACCAAAAATGCTGATGTCATCTCCCATTAATTGCAAAATTTGAAAATTTAAAATGTTTTGTAGCCCAAACCGTTTATCCGATTTAGAATCCGCTTTCATCGGTGAGCTAGTCGCGACGAGATCTTCGAAACTAGATCCCATGTTGACATATTCCGATAACTTTTTTTTCGGGCCCAAAAGTTACCCACCTTTAACACATAAGTTATCTGGACTATTGTATGTAAGTTACCAACCATATTAACGATTAGTTTTCGGGTTGAAATAAAACCATTTTTCGCTGTTCTTTTCGATTTTTTCGAGTTTTGAAGTTTTTCATAAGTGGATATCACTTTTGGATGGTCAATGTATCATGCTAAGTTGGTAACTATACACTAAAACACCGTAAAACTTCATAAGTAATATGATGATAATTGTCAATTTTGTAATGACAACTACACCATAAAAAATGGACATTGGGATCATAACTATAATTTAGAGGACATGGTAACTACATCAGTACATGGTGGATAACTATATCAGTACTGGGTGGGTAACTATATCATAAACACATGGACAACTTTATCAATATTAGGTGGGTAACTTCATGAGTACTTGGTGGGTAACACCATTCATAATAGGTGGGTAACTTTATCAGTAATAGCTTGGTAATTTTATCAGTACTTGATGGGTAACTATTACCAACAGAGTAGGGTAATTATATCGATTTCCTGATGGATTGGGTGGGTAACTACTATCGAGAGAGTATGGTAACTAAATTGATTTCGTGTTGGATAACTTCACCATGAAAAACAAATGGATAAATTTATCAGTACTGGGTGGGTAAATCCATCAGTATTGGGTGGTAACTATTACCGAGAGAGTAGGGTAACTATAACGATTTTGTGATGGATAACTACACATGAAAAAACACGAGGTAACTTTACCCGTACTGGGTTGTACCTATTATCGAGAGAGTAGGGTAACTATAACGATTTTGGGCTGGATAACTACACATGAAAACACATGGGTAACTTATCAGTACTGGATGGTAACTCCATCATTATTGGGTGGTAACTATTACCGAGAAAGTATGGTAACTACATTGATTTTGTAATGGATAACTACACAAGAAAACATATGGGTAAATTTATCAGTACTGGGTGGGTAACTTCATCAGTATTGGGGTGGTAACTATTACCGAGAGAGTATGGTAACTACATTAATTTCGTGGTGGATAATTACACCATGAAAACACATGGATAACTTAATCAGTAGTAAGTGGGTAACTCAATCACTATTGGTGGTAATTATTACCGAGAGAGTATGTTAAACATGGGTAACTTTATCAGTACTGGGTGGTAACTTCATCACTATTGGAGTGATAACTATTACTGAGAGACTATGGTAACTATATTGATTTTGTGGTGGATAACTACACCATGAAAACACATGGGTAGCTTTATCAGTACTAGGTGGTAACTCGATCAATATTGGGTGGTAGCTATTACCGAGAGAGTGGGGTAACTGTAAAGATTTCGTGGTGGATACACATGAAAACACATGGGTAACATTATTATTACTGGACGGGTAACTATATCAGTATTGGGTGGGTAACTATGGTTAACTACAACGTTCGTGGTGGATAATTCGCACCGGAAGGAATTGACCCCACCGACGCCCCCAATAGGCTAAAAGTTGCCGCCTCCCCCAATACAGCGTCCGACAAACCCGCTTCAGGCGCTGTTCCTATGGAGGCAAGCGGGCGCGCCCGTAAATCACGCCAACGCTGCCGCGTCGGATGCTGACGGACGGGCGTTAGCGGCACAACGCCGGTCAACGCAATTTATTGAGCAATTTTGACACTGGGACACATCGCTGGAGTAACTACGCCTCAGGAACGGCGCCGACATTAATGGGCCCCTTCACGTTCCCACACCGTGTTCCCACGCTTCCCCTCCCCGCCGTCGTTATAAGCGCGCCCGGCGCCCTCCCTGTTCCCCGCGCTTCATATTTGACTAATTTAGTTGTCGCACTTTGTCAAATAAATTTGGAAGAATGGAGAACACCAATGAAAGTTCAGACTACATAGGCAGCAGCTAGGTGTAACATGAACCGTGGTTGAGCTTTTTATTTACAAGCTCTAGCTAGATAGCTCAAACTGCAACAACGACCATCGAGCAAACTGACAATCTATCCGGCCGTAGCTTCTAGCAACAACAGATCAAACGCTTGGACGTGCTCAGCTTGGTGACGCGCACGAACGGATCAGTAAACACAGGGGAAACTGCCTTCCATGGCCATGGCGTCCTCCTCCTGCTGCTACTTTTTCCCCTCCTCTCATGGCCGAATCCATCGCCTCCACCCCACCTCCGAACCAGCTTAGCTTGGTTCCTTGGTGACACGCACGCAGGGGAACTGCTAGACACGGATCTGATGCAGGGCAAAGAAGGCTAAGAGGAGCAGGAATCAGGGGGAGAGCTACCTGGCCATGGCCGTGGTGTCCTCCACCTCATGCTGCTTCTCGCCCTCCTCCCATGGCTGCCTCCATCCCCTCCACCCCCACCTCCCATTGCCCTCGACCTGAACACCTCCAGCCGGTGCCTCATCCCTCGATGCATCACGCGGTTGGGGCAGCTCGGCGAGCACCGCACAGGACGCCGGCCGGCATCCCCCTGACGAGGTCGCTCCGCTCCTCGCCGTCGGCATCGGCGTCCGCGGCGGCAGGAAAGGGGAGGTTATCCGCCCGGTCCAGCCCGTCCTCGCCGCTGGACTACAGCGCCCGCTCCGGTTCGTTGCGATTCTGCGCCTCCGAGCTCGCCGAGGTCCATGGCGGCGCTCTAGAGCTCCATGGCGAAGGGGCGGAGGAGAACAATGGCCGGCATAGGGCTGCGGCGGCGGGTTGGTGCAGGGATGCGGGAGAGGGAGGAGGGAGAGAGCGGTTTGGTGAGGGGAATTTGGTCAACGCGTCTCTCGTGGGCGAACAAAACGTCAGTTATTAGCAGATACGGACGAACAAATCTTGGCCGCTCGAGGCGTTATCGACGGCTCGCGCGCCTGCGTCGAGATAGGCCCCGTGGCAGGCGCCTGCTGAATAGAAATTCCGATAATTTTTTTGTTTTGGAAAGTACTATTACTAGTGCTCCTTCGAACATGAAATTTGGATCCCTGCTTTACTTCATTGTTGTTGTTACCAAATTCCTACACTCTGAAAATAAACTGACCAGTGTCTTGTTGTTCTTTGACAGGATAATCGGTCTGCAAAATTGATGTCGGCAAGCTGGACAGATGAGAGGCACATGCTTTATATAAGCTCTATCGAATCTTCTTTCATCGATCGACTCTACAAACGCGGCCACAATGCGAAACAGAGTGATTCAAGTGCCAATGGGTTCAAGGTTCTCCGGGGTAGAGTGTGGGAGAAACTCAAATTCGACAGGACCAATGTCTGTGCTCCACCCAGTGGCGGATGCCGCCTGCCGGCAAACCCGTGGATTCGGCGTTTCAGACCTCGGGACTGCAGCAGCAGTGCAAGAGGTGATGGGGCAGAAACATTAGTGGGTGATCGCGAATCGGGTATCCAAACTGTCCCTGGGAGGACTCCGCTGTCGCATGGAAGGGAATTGGGAGCGTGCAATGGAGAAAACCTTCTCGATGAGAACACAGGTAGCTTGCTCAGTTTCCTCATTCAACGTTTGGTGCATCATGCACACATTACTCACTATATGAAAGCCGGCCAAAATCACGGCACCGCAGCTAACGTCTACTGTAGTAGCTACAGTAGGTACTGTAGGAAATGAACAGTGTTCAACAGTGACTCGATCTGAGCCGTCCGCTGACGATCCGTACGACACGCCCGTGACGTTTTTGCAGAAAACCCCTTCCTTTATCGACAAATCAACCCGCAGGCCACACCTTTACGAAGGAAAGGACCTACATGAAATTAAAGCAAAACACGAGGACTTTTTTGCAAACATGTCCAGAACGCCTCCCTCCCTCCTCCTTCTCCGCGCGACGCGGGAGCCGCCGCCGACGCGCTCCACGGCCGCTACGCGCCTCCGCGTCCAGATCGAGGCACACGGAGGGCTCCGCCGTCCTCGCCTCCGCCTTCTGCCCGCGCGCCGCCTGCCGGGACGCCAAATCCGCGCCGGAATCGCCGTCGCCGCGGTCGGTGGCCATCGCGGCGTTTTGTGCTTGCCGGCGACGCTCCGGTGGCCTACAGGTGGCGGCGCCGCCACCTGCGTGTTGCCCGCGTGGAGGCGCTTCCAACGAGCGCACTCCCGAGTCCTGCCTCGCCGTGAATCGACGCCGGCGACGTCACCGCCGCCGCGGCAGAGCCCCGCCACAGATAACGTCAGCTTGACGTCATCGTGGGCTGGACGGGCAGGCGGGCCGCTTGCTGGGCCGAGCCCTTTTTGTTTTTTTCTCCTGTTCTTTTTCCCTGCTTTTCTTTTTTTACAACCTTTTGTAATTTCCCAAATATAGCTCCAATTAAATTCAAACCAACCTCTAATAATTTGTAAATATCAAAGTAAACAGTCCACATACTTTTGAACCTTTTCCAACATATTTCAAATCTTCTAGATATTAAATAATACATAAAGGCTCAATTGACACCTTTATATCATTTCGAAAAACATGGATTCCACAATTTTCTTTCCAACTTAAATAATATCCAGAGAAATAATATCAACAACATCATTCAATATGACACACCCAACAAAATATTTTGTTATAACAAAACATTTCATTTAAATAGAGATTGCTAAATCATTTAAATACAATTATCCACTTATATCATGGCCTTTAAATGTTTTCGTAAACAAATACCATAAAATGATAAATGTTCTAAAATCAATAGCTTCAAATACGAACTCATTTGAACAATTCAACTCGCAAAATATTTCGAACTACACTAAAATAAATCGCAAAAAACTCACAAAAAAAAATGCAACACACTTGACCATTTCAATTAGCTGATGAACTTCAGATTCTCCAAAATATACCATGATATAAAATATTTCAAGATTTCAATTCGACGAACATTTGGAGAAAATACAGATTAATTCCCTCCAATTATGGATTGAATCTAATAAATGTCCATACAATGTATTCCATTTGATTATGTAGTTCAATTAAATTTTCAAGGCAAAGTACAAACTTATTATATCTTCCAAAACTGTTTAATATTCAGAGACAATTTAGCTGAAACCTCTTCAATCATGCACATAAAATTTAAAAATGCTCCATTCACTAAATGTTCACAAAAAATAAAGACCCATTTCCTCTAATTATGGATTGAATTTAACAAATTCCCTTACAATGCATTTCCTCAGACTATGAAGTTAAATTATATATTTCCATATTTATAACAAATTACAAAGATATTTGACCACTCCAATTTGTGGAATTAAAGTAATTCAACACATGATGTTCATTTACAATAATACACGTTTTAGTACAAATATGCAGAGAACATAAGAAATCTTTTTTCCCCATTTAAGTGATTTTGTTACTTAATCTTCTCAGTTCTAAACCATTCCTTTAATACACTTTAGACATATGCAATACTTTAATAAAGCATTATTCCCGAAATATTACAACAACGTATCGCCAATAAAAAATTAAAAAACTAACAAACACGCATTCCCACAGATGGACTTCAATTAACTATTGATAAAAAAATATAAGCATTTTCCAACCATTTCTATTTCAGATGTACCAACATGCTCACAAAAAATAAATATGAACTATTTATATTCAGACATTTCAAATTGCTTAATATTTGGAAAACATCCAAATGCACTTCCTCAAATTACATAGGATTGCTCATACAATGCATTTCCTCTAATTACGAACCTAAAATACACATTTTAGTTTGGTACGCATTTGCAAGCAATCGACATAACCTTTCAATAATTATGTAATTCAATTGAAAAAAATGTGTGTTTACACCCATTATAGTTCAGATTGCTGAATATTTGGAAAACATCCAAATGCACTTCCTCAAATTACATGAAGTTGAATTTAATAAATGCTCATACGATGCATTCCCTCTGATTATGGACTTAAATTGAACATTTCAAATTGGTAGATATTTGCAAGTAATCGACATGACCTTCCACTAATTATGGTATTCAATTGAAAAAATGTGCATTCACACCCATTGTAGACTTAAGTTAAATATTGATAAAAAATAAAAACATATTTTGCACATTCCAATTTGAGGCACTCTGAAATATATCAACATGGAGTTCAATTTAATAAATGCTCATACCATGCATTCTCTAACTACGGAATTAAAATGAAAATTTATAGCAAAATACAAAAAAATTCAAACAATTTAAATCGCTGCGTATTTGGAGATACTCTACATATCAAATTTCAACGGATTTCGGCATTTCGAACTACAACAAAATACAAATTCTCTAACTATGGAGTCATTTTACAAATTTATGAAAAAATACAAACTGACAGATGCCTACAAAATTCACCAAGGGCGCGCCGTGCCAACGCGACAAAATTCTACACTATATTAGTGCCACACAAAAAAAATGGAACATTTTAAATTGGTAAATTTTTGAAAAAAAAACAAATGCACTATCCATAATTATGTGCTGTTGAATTTAACAAATACTTACATTACGTATGCCCTCAGATTATGAACTCTAATTGAACATCTCAATTAAGCAAAATATTGGAAAAAACAAAAATCAAATAACTTTCTATACATATGAAATGCATATGCAATTCCACAAATTATATATTTACTTCACTAAATGCTCATATAATGCACATCTTCTGATTACGAATCTAAATTACTTATTTATGCCAACATACAACCATAATCAAACATTTAAATTTGCCAATTATTCGAAATTACCGTAGCATTTTAAAAGTTTTAAATCGTTCAACATTTGGATATAACTCGAACACATTTTCTCTAATTGCAGTTAAGAATCCGTGTCAACATACAAACATATTTAAATACTTCAACTTGCTAAATATTTGGTTATTCTCTAACCTATATAAAAAATGTTTAGAAAAATTAAACGCTAACTACATATAGCAAAACACAAAGCATAGTTCAACAATTTAAAATAGTCAAAATTTGGATGCAACATAGACGAACTTTGCCCATTTGTTAGCATGAATCCAAAAAATATACTAAAATATTATTTGGGGAAAAAAAGAAGCACGTTTCAGCATTTCAAGTTACTAAAACATTTAAGGTACCCTCAAATAAATCAACATGCTCGAAAAAGAAAAAAATTGGTACTTGCTAATGCCAAAATACAAACAAACTTAAGCAATTGAAACTACCTAATATTTGTATGCATTGTAGGTGCACTTCACCTAATTATGGATTAAAAAGTAATAAATACTCACAAAATACATTTTCTCTAATTATACTATGCAATCGAACAAAAAAAATACCAACCATTATTTGCGCTACTTATGGCATAGTGCAAACATATTCCAAGATTTCAATTCGACAAATATTTGGAGAAAATCCAAATTAATTCCCTCCAATTATGGATTGAATTTAATAAATGTCCATATAATGTATTCCATTTGACTATGGAGTTCAATTAAATTTTCAAGGCAAAATACAAACTTATTATATCTTCCAAAACTATTTAATATTCAGAGACAATTTAGGTGAAACTTCTCCAATTATGCACATAAAATTTAAAAATGCTCCATTCACTAAATGTTCACAAGAAATAAAGACCTATTTTCTCTAATTATGGATTGAATTCAACAAATTCCTGCGATGAACTAAATTTTTTATGCCATTTTTTTTCTGCAGAGATCTTTGATCAGAACTTTACTGATGACGACGCGGAAGTTGATGCAGAATCAAGTAAAGCATGCAAGAGAAGGAGATTAACCGGGACTTCCGCTTACTAAGCCCCAATGATCAAATGAATTCACACGATCAATTGTAGTCTGTTACGATTGTTGAGGTGAAAAGCAACGCACTGATTGATTGTTTGCTAGCCCAATATGTGTTGGAACTTGGAAGTAAGGATGCTGGCATGGAAGAGTATTTCCTGGTAAACGTGCAACCACTGAGCATTGGAGAAGTTATTGTTGGCGATTTAATAGATTAGATTGTGGTTATGTGTCTGCCTAATTTTCCTCACAAAAGAATGTATCTGCCTATTTGCAGCTTTTGTCAGTTGTGGCTCACTAACTACTTGGGAATACTTCATTTTATGGATGTAATGGTTTATGTTTTATATGTGCCTACAATGTGAATGAACTGTTCATGTTTCTAGTGAAGATAATAATGGCCATAATTATATCCTTTTTGCCACAATCTATTGATGTTACACACATGTATGGTATAAATTGTCAAATGACCAACTCAGCGTTTTCTTTACTACAACCAGAGTAATGTACACAACTTTGAGCAACCCCAGTGGCGTCCGGCAACTTTGTCGAAGGCTGCTAATGCTATTGGGAATGCCGAGACACGTTGCCGGCCGGTTAGAAATGGCTACCCATCAGCCCTCCTAATAGATTTTTTCAAACATATTAAAATTATTAAACAAAATTAAACTGGCCATATTTCATTCAAACTTAGGATGTACTACAAGTTTTCAATGAAATTTAAACTAAGACTAAACCTAACCCAACACCCAACGGCGGTCGAAGGCGGAGTAGTGTTGACTCGCAAATACTACAGGAACTGGCAGCTGACAAGAAGTAATACAAGCAAATTCAGAAGGAGATACTCATGGCGTATAAATCATGTGGACAATATATATGTGCTGTTAGCTGCTGCATCGGCTGCTCAAGCCAACCATTTTTTACCCACCCAGGAAAATTCATATGCAAATTATGCGCGGTGGGGGTTGAAGTGGTTAGGTACATGTCATTGTCCTCCCGCCTGAGAATATTTCATGTTTTTGTGATTACTTGGCGACTCACGACTAGATTTGTTGCTAACTGCGTGCTCCTTTTGGTGTGAGTGAGTGGCCTGCGACACTGACCGCGAACGGCAGGAGATCTGCTTGCCTATTTCGTTCAGAAGAGAGAAACCGTACATGAAGTTTGAAACAAAAGTAAAGAAAACCCCATTTTGCTCACTTGGGGTACCGCAAAACGCCTCTTTTGAAATGTGCCCATTCGTATTTGCAACGAATGGAAGTCCTTCTCTACATTGTTACATCAGTTGAGGAGGAGAGAGATGATGGAGGTTGAGCGTCTCACCACCTGTCCGGCTGTCCCTGACTGAATAACACCTGTTGGTCACATTGGTGGGCTACACAGTTAGAGACGACACTGCTTCAGTCCCTATAAAAGAAAACCTGTGCTCCACTTGGCACACCACGCACCCGAGCCCAACTCTTCAACACTAGGGTCTGTTCGTTTTTGGAATGCCAGGAATGGAATGGAACTGTTCCATTTCCGGAACCTATTCTTGTGTTCTTTTCTGGGATGGAGTGGAATGGAATGGTTCCAGAAAAAAGAATATTCCCTCAATATTCGGAACCGACCGGTCCGGCCGATTCGGCCGGACGGGTGGAACGGTACAGTAATGCTGAGTGATTAACTCTAATTTAATCAAGTTTAGCAATAATTAATCAAGATTAGGAATAATTAATCAAGTTTAGCAATAATTAATTAAGTCTAGCAATAATTAATCGAGTTTGATGCCGTTCTGATTCCCTTCCATTCTCATTCCATTCCACCCATCCCAGAAAAGAACAGAAGAATGGAACGGTTCCGTGACAATTTTTTGTCCAAACCGAACATAGGGATGGAATGGTTCCGTGACAGAAGAATGGAATGGTTCATTCCGTTCCTTCCGATTCCAAAAACGAACAAACCCTAAATCCTGCCTCGATTTCACCAGCAAGGCCGGACGTCAAGGCTTAGGCGCTCAGCTTAACGGGAAAACAATATGTCACCGGGGTTGCGCCAACGGCTCGCCGCTCTCACCGCCCCCCGCGGGCAGCTCTTACACTCCCGCTCTGCCAGCCTCCCGGTCATCGCCGACCTGCACGACTCCGTCAATGCCCTCCTCGGGTGGACCCAGGCGCCTGCGCAGGCAGCTTGCACGACGCGGATCGGCGCGGGGATGGACCGCCTCGGCAACCTCCTGTCAGCACTCACCGACCTGCTCCACCATCCGGAGGTGCAGGACCCGGAGAGGGAGAGGCGGCGGTGCAACACGGCATCGTCGTGGACGGGGCGGCTGCTCCGCGACCTCATCCTCCTCGCTGACGCGCATGGCAGTTTCTGCGAGGTGCTCGTCTCCCTCAAGCGTCTCCTCGACGAGGCGCAGGCAGCTGTGCGCCACCTCGACGCTGCCCGCCTCGCGGCCGCGCTGCGCGTGCGACGCCGCTCCGACCGCCCTCTCTCCCGCCTCGCCTCCACCTTGCGCGTCCTCTCACATCACCGTTCTTCCTCTTCCGCAGCGGACACGTCTGGATCCGGCGAGGCCGCGCTTGCGGAGGCCGTCATGGCCGCCACATGCGCCGCTGCGGCCGCGTCTGCTTCCATCTTCGCCAGGCTCGCCTCCACCTCGGCCTGCTCTGCATTGCGAACATTGATCCCGCCGAGGGCTGCTTCTCCGGCGAAGTCAATGGAACAGCTTCGGAGCCTGGAGGAGTGCGTCGTGGCAGCGGAGGACGGCTGCGAGCAGGTGAACGGCGCGCTCGTGAACGCGAGGATGTCGCTGCTCAATGTGCTCACGCCATGCTGAATGACCACAACACTGGTGATCAGGACAGTGCACCTTTGTTTTTTGAAGGAGGAAGCAAACACTGATTCGATTCAATAAGAGAAGCCGAACAAATGCCGGAAAGAGCACAGGAAGGAAATTACAGCACCTCAACCTCTCTAAAGGAAGAAGAGAGAGCAAGACAGAGACAGTGCACATTAATTTTCTTCCTTTGATCTTTCGTCGTATTCCCTGCTTGTGTACCTAATTTATATAAAATCATTTCAAGATGAAACGAAATCGTGAAATGTTCAGATTTTTTTTTTCAATTTTAGCAGTGCTTCTCTGCGACAATTAAAAAATCATGGATCCCAAGCTAACATGACATTACTCTGCTATCCTTTATTTTCTGTTTTGCACAAAGAGATACACTCTGATAGGCTCTACCCATTGGAAGATCAAACAGGCGCCGAATTCTAGAGGATTTTCTGCTTCCAACATTCACTGGCTGGTCTGCAATGCCTACTACTACCACAAACTAGCACTATACTTCAGTAAGGCAGCAAGAATCGAATATGAATTAGACTGTACTAGCCATCAACCCCACTAGTAAGATATTTATAGCACATAGAAAAATGTTCTATTTTAGTGGTAGGGGAAAATATACCAGCATTAATATTTAATATTCAAATCCATCTGATGTTCTTCGTACATTACATGTGAAACATTACTTCATATACAACTCAGTGAAACTACTAGTCTAGAGAAACTATTATTAATTACCAAAATTCATCCACCTATGACTATGAACATCTATTCATATACACCTTTACGAAAACGTTGGTCCATAGAAAATTGTCATGTATTACTAAATCTCAATGCATATTGTTATCTTCCTAGCATTAATATTCAAATCCATCCGATGTACTTCATATATTACATGTGAAACATTACTCCATACACATTTGAATGAAACTATTAGTCTAGAGAAATTACCATTAATTGCCAAAACCTTTGAAGGTTAAACCAAGTGATGATACATTTTTCTTTTAACTCAAAGTGGCCGATATCCACTGCCCGAATAGATAGAAGAGTGACCCAGTTTATGAGGGAAATCGGATCCAAAAACCATACAAATTGTACAATGCCCTGTTTATGAGGAAAACAGGGCCGAAAAAACCGCACAAGCGAGGCGAACCGCCGCCCACAAGCCGCTAGCCGACCAAACGCCACAAACACACACCACCGACTCCGGGACCGCCGCCCCGACATACACCACCCGACACCAAAGCCGCACACGAGCCGCGGCGCCGCACGTAGCCGCCCAAGCCGACTGCCCGCAGACCTCGAACGCCGCGCCAAATTCGGGGCCACCGCCCCGGCGTAGCAACCAAATCAACCTTCGCATAGTCCGAAAGTGATCCAGCCGGGTCGACGAACTCTCTGCCCACGCAGCCACGGGTCGCCACCCAAATCCACGCAAGACAACGGCCATTCCTCATAGAACCGTCGTGGCGTGGTAGCCCGAGGCCGCTGCCTCGACGTCCACCACCGTCCGGGCCGCCGCCCCGGCATCCACGTCCCCTGGCCACCGAAACTCACCCGCCAGCTGCCACGAACCAATCGCACCGTGATGTCCTGGGTCTCCAAAACGACGCCTCC
This sequence comes from Poa pratensis, assembly GCA_947311845.1. Lineage (NCBI taxonomy): Eukaryota > Viridiplantae > Streptophyta > Magnoliopsida > Poales > Poaceae > Poa > Poa pratensis. Next base: position 90,771,432 of record CAMZMU010000117.1, on the reverse strand, counting down.
AAGAAGGTCGCAACGCGTCCGTTGCCGCCGCCCGCTTCGGAGGAGCTTAGGTTTTCACCCGGATACCACAGGACCGCTCACGTCGGTCAGGATGAACACCACAATGACGCAAACAAGAGAGGGAACGACGCAAGGCTCCACCGTCGTCGGCACCGACCGAAGTCAGTAGTGCAGGGCTTTCGCCCAGGAGGTCCATACGACCGCAAGGCGAGAGGAGCAACCTTCATCCGACCGCAAGGCGAGAGGAGCAACCAGAATGGCGACGAGAAGCAGCGCCGACCTCCAACCTAGACTGCGGGCCATGGCGGCCGCGGCGCCCATGGCCGCGGTACCCATGCGACACCTCTACAGCAGCCTCCGGTACGGGACCGTCGCCCCGGCTTCCACGCCGCCCGGACGCCGGAGCACGGCGGTAGGAGAGACCACCCCCTGCCTCCACGCCCGAGTCTCTGACATCGTCAGAGCCGCGGCCTGCTCGGCCCGCCCGCGGCCCAGATGGGGCCCGACCGGACCAGATCGAGCCCGCCTGCGGCCACCTGCCACGCCGCAGCACGCAGGGCCGCCGGCCCGCGCCCTCCTCCACGCCGCCGCGTCCATGTCGACATCCTGCTGTCGCCGTGGGAGGCCCACGAACGGAGAGAACACGCCCTGCCGGCACCGTCCTTGGGCGCGGCTGGCTTTGCCGGGCCCCCTCCGGCGGTGGCGATGCGGGGGAAGGGCAGGGGGCCCCGGCGGCGGCGGGTTTTAGGGTTCCCCCGAGTCGCCAGAGGAGGGCAAAGCGGGGGATTTCCGATAGTGATGATAAAATTAGTATACAAGTTGGCTGAAAAAGTCAATACCGTGTTTAGTCAGACCCGTTAAGCTATATGTTATTTTTCTATGCCAAAAGAAAAACCCAACAAGTTGCATAAAAGTGGCTCAATCAGACATGTTATCTTAAATCACCATAGTGCCAAATGCAGACTTTTTTCTCTGTTACTAGGCATCCAGCACTTGTAGGGAATATTCAGCCGTCCAGCACTGAATATTCGGGCAACCAAAACTTCATGATATGGAAGGAATATTCACCCAGCAGAGAATATGCACATATCGCAGTGGCGGTATCCATTCAAGTCACTCAGGAAAAATCAGGCAACGGATTAGAAAGAAATTTAAGCTTTCTGAAATTGGTGATGAGACACAGACACATAGGTAAGTTTTTTTATCAAGTTTAATTTCAGATATGTACAGCAACAACGACAATCAGCAGACACCAAGTTCCCCGCACTACACACTGCTGATGAACATTCAGAGTTTCACCAGTTACACAACTCACATTTGCCCCATTGCAAGTTTGCAACAAAAGAACAACTGTACACCCACATTGCATCACGAATTCACGACCAGACCAACAAATTTACTCAAACGACCGACGCGACGCCTAGTAATTTAGCAAGGCTAAATCATCAAGATTGCCCAGCACAACGGCGAACTGACCAGGATCGAACTGATTTGTCACTGTGAATAGACCGGCGTGTACCAGAAGCACGGCGACTTGTGTCCCTCTGCCCTGGGGAGGGACTCGACGACCTCGATCTTCTTGTGCTTGCCGGCGAGGCTGTACGCCCACACCCGCGTCTCGCCGTCGAGGTCCACGGCGTAGTACACGGTGCTGGGCCTCAGCCCGGGGAACTCCCTGGTGGACGCGGCCACCGCGCCGGACGCGTCCACGAGCACGGCGACGTCGCCGATGTCCTCCTCCTCCTCCCACGTCTCGCCGCACTCGTCCAGCATCCGCACCACGAACCCCTCACCCCCGGCCGCCGCCACGGGGCGGAGCAGCTCCACCTGCATCAGCCCGCCTCCGCCGGGAGTCTCCACGAGGAAGCTGCGCTCCACGTACGAGGTCGGCCGCCGCGTCACGGAGGGGATGATCTCCGGCGACGCAGAGCCCAGCCCGCGCAGCTCCGGGAAGACGTACACCAGCCCGTACCTCGTGTTGGCGTAGAGCTGCCCGCGGTGGAGGGCCAGGTCGACCACGGAGGGGATGCTGCTGGGCTTGACGGACTTCCACGCGCTGTCGCCGGGCCGGGCCGTGGCCCACTGGTTGCGGTGCTGCGGCTGGCGGTAGATGGCGACCACCAGCACCCCGCCGTCCGGGGTGGGCACCGGGACGGCCTTGAGGATCAGGTCGTCGACGCCGGAGACGCCGGCGGGCTTGTAGTGGACGCTGAGACCGGCGTGGGTCCTCTGGACGCGGTCGACGAGAGGGAGCGTCGCGACGGGGGGCAGAGGCATGCGCTTACCGGTGACGAGGTCGAGGAGGTGCATATCGCCGCGATCGTCGGCGGCCACGATGACGCCGCGGGAGGACCCGAGGGGCACGAATCCGCGATCGTGCGCGCGGCCGAGGCGCGCGGGGAGGGTGACGACGGGGACCTCGCGGTCGCGGCAGATAACGAAGCGGCGGCCGTCCGGGTCGGCCGCGTCAGTGGGGAGGACGAGCCAGGGGCGGTCGGGGCGCGGGCGGCCGTGGCCCGAGGCGAAGGTGGCCGCGGCGGCGCGCCAGGAGGCGCAGACGGCGCGGAAGCGGCGGAGGTCGAGGGAGGGGAGGCGCGGGACGAGCAGGAGGAGGAAGTCCTCGTGGAGCCCCGACCAGTCCGCCATGGCAGCTTTCGCGTGGTCGCCTGGAGGGGGTGGCCGGATTGGAGGTAGGTTTATATGATGGGGGAATCGATCGCGGCGGATGAGAGATCGTTGCGGAGGGCGGTTGCCGATTTTGGGCGTGGGGAACTCCGGTTGCTTATTTCCCACGCGGACGGATTAATTTTAGCGTACTTCGTAAGCTGATATTGCCACGTGATTGGGCCGCCGATTGGTCGCCACAGCCCATTAACATGTTATAGTGCCAACATTCCGCATATTGAAGAGGGAGCTAGGGCAGCCCAACTCTAAACAGTCTGGCCCAGTAATAATCGAGTTTTTTTTTTACCGAACACAAAGTTCATGTTGTCATCCACATGTAGAGCCTTTTTTTCAAGTAGTGTCGAATCGGTGGAACGAACTGCCGAAATGCTGCTCCCACACTGGAGTTACCCGACATTGTTGATGACAACTGGAAAATCTCCGTTCATGTGCGCCTAAGGACCAGCTCTTTAGAGTTACGTCGCCATTAAACACTTGAACTGCTTCGAATCTTTTGACACCAAACTGTAACACACATAAACTGAACAAGATCCACCACCCTATGGAAAAACGACCAGACGACCCCCCTGGCTCAACGCCACCAAGAGATTGTCGTTGACGAGTTGGACAAGGAGCCAAGTATACCTTATGCTCATCTCGCACGGCGCCTTCATATCAACCATAATGTCGCTCGCGGTTGACTAAACTATAACTTTAGTGACTTAACTACACCGTCGAGCACATGTATGAAGCCCCCACCCTCCATCACCGGAGCGGCAAATGGCGAAGGCGGGGATCCATCGATTCACGTATAAAAAATGGTAGAAACGGGGCAAATGAAGACGGCTAGGATGGATCCCTAGATTGGCATCTTCTCCTATTAGTAGCGGAACCCACATGTAGACCAATTTGCATTTGTTAAAGAAGTAGACTATTTGCAACAAACTATCGATTTGGGTGAGTTGTTACTGGTTAGCTAAAAATATGGTGGTACTGTGAAGGTTGCCCATAATTGGGACAAAGTGTTATAATTTGATCTGAAAGTGTGGTTTTTGTATGATTTACTCAGAGATTAAACAAGGGACAATGTTCATTGTTCAGACATGGTGAAGCAACTGAAAAATGTAAAAATGATATTGCAGAAACGCAAACAGGATACGCAGGATATTCATATAGAATTTTGAAAGTGTTGCACATTAATCTTGAAAAATGTTGAGACCACCTATTTTTTCTCTACTACTCCCTCCGTTCCACAATATAATATGTTTTAAGTGTTACACATGCATATTTAGGTTCATACTAAAAAGAATGGACACATATATTAAAATATGTCTAGATACATGTGTACTTGTGAATGTGGAAAAGGCCTAAAACATCTTATATTGTGAAACGGAGGGCTACATTAGCTGTTTAGAGCAACTCTAGCAGTTACCCTATAATTCCATACCGGATAATCGTTATCCTGTTCCCCGGATAATCATTATCCGGTACGAGTTCGTCTCCGCCAGAGCAGATACACTAAACTCAACCCGAATATTTGAACATAGATCGATAAACGAGTCCGCGCGTTAATTTTACAGATGAACAAGAGTACATATTGCAGTAAGCCGGCAGGAGCACCTCCTGGAAGCGGGCGAAGGGGACGACGGCGGAGCTCCGCCGACCTTCGGGGGTCACGCGGACGTGCTCGGCCGGAATGTCCCCGACTCCTCCTCCTATGGCTCCTCCGCTGGCTCCTACCGCTCCCTCCTCCGGCTGCCGCTCGAGCTCCCCGCCTCCGTGTCGTGACGCCGTGGCGTCCGCGGCGTCATGAGCCCCGCCCCGGCGGTCCTTGTACGAGCCGCGGAGGCACGCGCCGTTGGAGCGGTTGATCGTGGCCTGCCGCGCCTTCGCCTCCGCCGCCCTCCTCGCCGCATCGTCTTCCGGCGGCTCGCGGCCTCCTCCGCCTCCGCCTCGGCTGCCGGAGGTGCGCATGGTGGACCCGGCCATGGATCCGGTGGTGGTGGGGGGAGAGGAGGTGCGATGCACCGTGGATTGCTCGCCGAAGGTTGGGAGAGTCGCGGCGGCGCTAGGCTCGTTGCGGCGGAGGGGTGCGGTTTTGGTACCGCATCGACCCCTCTGTCCCTCTTAAATAGTGGCCGTCCCGCCGCTTATCTTGTTCCCCGGAAAAACATTTCCGGGCCGGGCCGTTATCCAGGATCTGATCAGGCAAAAAAAAAGACCCTGGCCCCTATATCCGCTGGAGTTTTCCAGGCCGGGGACTTAGGATGTGTTCGGTTTGGGAACCGGAGGGGACGGAACGGAATGGTTCCATTCCGAAGTCACGGGACGGTTCCGTTCCATTCCATTCCGGTGTTCGGTAGGGCTAAAATGAGCTGGAATGGAACGGTCCCCTAATTTAGGATTAGTAATTTAATTAGCAGTAATTTAAAATTAGCAATCAAATTAGCACTAATCTAGTAATCAAATCGGAGAAGAAGAGGGCAAATCGGCCCGCTGCTCGCCTCCGGCCTCGCATGGCCGCCGTCCTGGCCGCCGCGCTGCTCTGAGGTCGCCGCCGCGCCTGCTCCGAGGTCGCCGCCGCGCCTGGCCGAGCTCGCCGCCTCCGCTCCGCCCGGCCCCGCCGCCGTCGCCTGGCCGAGCTCGCCGCCTCCGCTCCGCCCGGCCCCGCCGCCGTCGCCTGGCCGTCGCCCGCCCGCGCCCTCGAGCTGGTCCGCCCGTCGCCCGAGCTGGTCCAGAGATGGACGGGGCGGTGCCGGACGCGGAGGAGGGCCGGGACGCGACGCTCCGGGCCGCCGTGGTCGAGCAGGAGGACGGGAGCCGTCGGGCGGCGCGGCAGGACGAGAGGAGGGGGCGCCGGCCGGCGTGGTAGCAGGGGCACGGGTCTGCGGCGCGGCGGCGCTCGGGGGAAGGAGAGAGGAGATCGAGAGGGGTCTCCAGAGAGAGAAGATGATTAGCTCGCGTTTTATTTTTTTCCCGATCGGTGCGGTGTCGTTAGCTACGCGTTCCGCGCGATCCGGCCGATTCGGCCGGATGAGCTCCTTCCGCATCTCACAGGAATATTCCCTTCCTAGGAACGACTCGGTTCCGTTCCTCTGCCCAACCGAACACAGGAACGAGTGCTAGGAACGACTCGGTTCCGTTCCATTCCTCCTAATTCTGGAACCGAACACATCCTTATAGGGTAACTGAGTTGCTCTTAGCGGTGGGAGGTCTCCATACCGCCCGGGCGGCGTATTCTTATCGTCTAACCAAACGTGCGTCTTCCCCGTGGCTTCACGAACCAGGAGACTGCTACAGACAAAACGATAACGTGATTGCAAGCAGTTCCGTGCCATCTGCTCCACTGTTCAATCGAGAGATCCATCCATCCACTGTTCCGTCAAACCTCCTCCGCCGCAGCCATGCCGCCGGCCGGTAGCCTCACCGCCGACCAGCTCAGCTTCTTCGATGCCAACGGTAAGCGCGCCGCCGTCCCTCCTCGTCCCCTGGACCTCTCTGTCTCACAGCAACCGGAGGCGAATCCCCCAATTCCGAAATCTGTAGCGGAAGCCCTAATCGTAATCGCGTGTGTGCTCTTGGTTGGTCCCCAGGGTATCTGGTGCTGGAGTCGTTCTCGAGCTCGGAGGAGGTGCAGGCGATGCGGGACCGCATGGCCGAGCTCGTCGAGGGTTTCGACGGCGCTGACTCCAGTGTCTTCTCCACGAAGGATCATGTATGTCCATATAAGAGACGAATCGTCTCGAACCATGCCATATTTTTTCAGAGGGGCTCCTTGTTCTCAATTAGTACCAGCTATGTAGGCGCGTGTCATACTGCCATGTACAGTTCTTCAGAGGAGTAGCTTCAGTTTTCATTTGCTTTTTTGATGAAAGGAATATATTAATACCAAATGCACCCAGCCTCTGCAACAACATACTGCCAAGAGCTAAAATATTATTTTCATTTGCTAGATTTGATTTTGAGTCTTACAGGCAACGATTTTTAATTTGCATTTCCCGAATAATATTGTTTCCCTATGCAGCGCCAGTTGAAGGATGACTACTTCTTTAAGAGCGCGGAGAATATATCTTTCTTCTTTGAGGGTATGTGATTTCTGTCATCCTGGACCTGTGAGAATGAGTTACTCTTGACAATTAGGAGTCACCAGTTGGTAGCATTTATCAGTTACGCTCCTTGAATTAGGAACTGATAGGTAATTTGTTCGAAACAAGGGGATGTTACTTAAAGACATGTATTTGGTGAACTGCGCTGCTAATTTTGTTCATGCTTTACATCTTAGCACTTAACGGTGATTTCGTCACTTTGCTGTTTCTATGACAACAGAAAAGGCATTTGGAGACGATGGATGCTTGAGACAGCCCAAGGAACTTTCAATTAATAAAGTTGGACATGGTTAGTATGCCCATGCTACGGTTCTTGTGATATGATTTGACTGGTTCTGCTGCATGGCCCAAAAAATTGTGGTCGGGTTTTGTATATTGTCTAATTTGTCTGCTAAGATGATTTTATATGCGAAACAACAAGGACACCCCCTTCTCACTAAAAAGCAATAAAATGCAGTATGTATTGAAAAAAAGTTGCATCTGGTTTAAGGTGCTGGTGGTGATAGTTTAAAAAACCTTTCTCGTTGCATTCTAGTTGATAGAATTCTTCTATTTGGAAAAATGATGTTTGAAGTTCAGACTTCGCATTTGTGTATGCCGTTTTCAGTTCTATTAATCTGGAGTTCAGCAAAAAGTGCACGTGGTCCAGTTTTTTTCTTTCCAGTCTAGAGCTAATTTATTCGCTTAGTTGTTATTTTCTACTCCTCCGTTCCAAATTATAAGATGTTTTGACCACTTTGATGTGGACTAAATACGGACTGAAATGAGTGAATTAACAGTTTAACACACTAAAATATGTCTAGATACGTATGAATCAAGAAAAAACTAAAAAGGCTCATATTTAGGAACAGATGGAGTAGTTAATATGAGTTGCAGTTCTCCATGATGTGGGTTGCTTCTCATGTTTATATGCTTGCATATTTTGATGATGACATAATCTCTTCTCTGTTGAGGTACATAATCTTCACCATGCTGTACTTTATGCAGCATTACATGAACATGACCCTGTGTTCAAAAAGTTTGCTTTCTCGGAGAATGTTTCTAGCCTGTTCTCTTCATTAGGGTACAAGAGACCTGCAGTTATGCAATCTATGTACATCTTTAAGGTAACCTTTTGAAGGTTCTAGTTTGTTGTTTGTATGATATGCTTGTTTTATTCTTCATTTTGAATTATCTGTTTTTGCATTTCAGCAACCGGGCATTGGTGGCGAGGTGGTGCCACACCAGGATAATACATTCCTTTATACAGAGCCTCTATCCTGTACAGGATTGTGGCTTGCGCTTGAAGATGCAACGATAACCAATGGTTGCCTATGGGCAATTCCTGGATCACATAAAAGTAATATTATTTTGCCAAATTATCTAATATAAACAGTTCTGTTGCTACCAGACTGTCTAACTTTTTGTGGTTCGCAATGTTCTGCATCAGATGGTCTGAGAAGGCAAATGATCAGAGATGAAAATGGTACTCATTTTGATCGTCCCTCCCCGCTTTATGATCAGAAAGAGTTTGTACCACTGGAAGTAAAATCAGGTGACTTTGTTGTTATTCATGGCGATCTTGTACATCAGAGGTGAATTTCCTTTCTATACCAGTGCTTCTTCCTCGTTGCAGTTTTCTTTCTTATTTTTTTACTGACTTGCTTTAGCTTTCTTTTACAGCTTTGAGAACAGTTCTCCAGTGTCAAGACATGCACTGAGCTTACATGTGGTTGAAATGGAAGGATGTAAATGGTCCAAGGACAACTGGTTAGTTCATGGTGGCACAGCAATGGTTCAATTACAATCTATATTTATATATTTTATTCCTCAAACCAAGCTGCTGATTTTAGACTGCATCGTTATCTATCGGCGCGTAACAGTTTGTATTAAATGAAGACACATTTGGTTACCCATGGAGAAAATGAAACATTATAGTATTTGTCTATTGGTGACGCTGTCCCAATTCATCTGCCTAAGAATCTACGATAAGGCAACCTGTTCATGTTAGTTTAATAATATGGTTATTTGTTTAGTTAAGGTAGTACTAATACTTACTCCCTCGGTTCCTAACTATAAGCCTTTTTAGCTTTTTCTTGATTCATATGTATCTCGACGTATTTAGTCCATATTGAAGTGGTTAAAACATCTTATAATTTGGAACGAAGGGAGTAGGTTATTCTGCGGGTGTCCAGCAAAATATTACTCTCATATTAGAATTGGGAGTAAGCAGTGCACTGGCGAAGCATATGCCACACCAAATGCATCATCATGGATGTACTCTCTGATTTATGTACACATGCTTGTTGATTTTACTCACGTTTCTTACATGCTTGTTAATGTTTGTTTCTCAGGATACAGAGGACAACTGCACCTGAACCGCTGTATGTGTCTTAGTTCAGCCAGTTACTAATAAAGCGTGAGATCTTCAGCAAACAGTTCATATTGTTGCTTCTAATTGCTTATACTCGTTCCCGGTACAAATTGGGAAGGCTGCAGGAAAAGGCTGGTTTTCTGTACTGTTGTAGGTCATTCACATGTGAACTTTGTAAATACTTGCTGCCGTGTTGTCATGAGAATATACTATCCACTGTGCACAAAGCTCTATCATATGGTAGAAGATTACGATTTACTGTTTGTTCAAGCCTGACGTGTATCCAGTTTCTTTCTGAATCTTTTATGGGCCACCCTTTGTTATGTTGTGCCGACACAGTATCTGCTTGGGATTTCAGCAACGGCCCACGCGCAAGTATCTTTTCTTTTCTTTTTTTTACCTGCCACGCTCGAGGCTGTTATCCCGTGAGCACGGCCAACATGTACAAAATTAATCACTCTATGCAGATCGATCAGACAGCCGTACAATAAGAAAGGCATCGCGATCATATCAACATGGCATATAAACCAAGTGCCTCGAGAATAAAAATCAAAGAGCATATTGCCTTTTGTCCTGTACACATTTTGGACGACACCAATTTGTAGATTGCATCGAAATCCACTTAGCCTTAGACCGTTAGATTTCTTCAAACTTATACAACAACAACATTATGTATAGGTAGATCAACATCTCAACAAAAAAGGAAGCAACGGGATCGATTATGACATGTACGAGCTGCACAGTACCGTGACCACCTCCATGTACTTGTCGTAAGCTAGTTCCTGCGCGGTCGTCGATCTTAGCTAAGCATCACACTCAGCATGTGACCGCTCGTACGTGAGGCACACCAAGCAAGCAAAGCATGTACCACCCACCTACCGCGCAGCGCAAGTGGTTGCTTGTTCCCTCGCAATCTAGCTACGGCCGGCTAGGGCTTGTGGAGGACCCTGCCGGCGAGGACGGCGGCCTCGATGACGACGGTGATAACGTCGATGACCTCGTCGATCATGCACTTGTTCCCCTCGAAGGTGCCGCCGCCCTCCCGCAGCTCCGCCAGGCACTCCAGCAGGCTCTCGTTGCACTGCGTGCTCAGGTAGTCGTTCTTGGCCTGGACGCAGTAGTCGTGGCGCATGCAGCAGGCGTCGAGCGGGTCGCAGGGACGCTCGCCGGGGCAGCCGCTGTAGAGGATGCCGCAGTACTTGCCGTACCGCAGGAACGGCGCCGCTGCGAACCAAGAATTCAAGTTCGGTGTCAGCCACAGGTAACGAAGGTTAATACTACATGTACATGGAGATGGCAGACGACGTACTCGTGCAGTGGTCGGACTCGCACGTACGGCTGCACGCCTGCTGCTTGCTCTGCGTCGACGAAGCTCAGTCAGCCGAGTTAGTTGCCAATTAAGCAATCGATAAGTGCAGATGAACGTCGGCGCGAGCTGCGTGGCTCGTGTATCTAGTTGCTTACCACGTCGTCGCCGTCGGCGGACAGGGGGCCGACGTTGAGCGCGGAGGAGCGCGGCGCGAAGGCGGCGCAGACGAGGAGCCCGCCAACCACCGCGAGTAGACGCGAATGCAGCCGCCCGGAGCTGCCTCTGTCGTGTGCCATATGCTCTGATAGCAGGTTAAAACCCTCTTCTCTTCTCTCTTCTGTCGAGATCGAGACGGCAGCCGACCTGCAACTTATACTGCGCGCCGTGTCCTAGGGCGTTCTTGGGGAGATAAAGATCTAGGGAGAGCGGTGCATTGGCTGGAGCGACGAGGTGAACTCTGAGACTGTAGTTGCGGCTGCAGTAGGCGCTGGTTTAGAGAAGAGATAAAAGGTGGGGGCGCGCGTGCGTTTTGGTTGTATCCCGCTCGTGAGCGCCCGGGGCTTGTTGCCTAGCTCACGGGCTGGCAGTTGACAGCGCGGAGGAAGATGCACCACGTCGACCGACGATCCATCCAGACAGGCCAGCACCGATCGAGCGAGCATGTGTCCGCGATCGAGCACCTTCCCTTCTTTTTCATGGTAGAAGTTTATTTCAGCTGAAACAATTGGGTCATGATCTGATCTAGATTTTTTGGTGTGGCTTGATTTTCAGTGATCAGTGACAGGGAGAGTACGATTTGCGGATTCGGGGCTGCCAGTTCGGTTGAATCAGTGAGGTGCTAGTGTCCCGACTCCCGTGTCCCATGTCGTTTCTTGCCGCTCCTGCATTTGCTAGCCATGTTCGTAGAATCGCAGTGTTCCTTTGCATTGGGTCATGAGTCAGCCTCCATAATTGGTTTTGTTTTGTTTAGATTGCTCAGCACATATGCCATGTGGTAGTCAGCCTCCATAATCGAGCTACTCAGTTTGATCAGATACGAAATATGTAGATTGATTTAATCGCTCAACTTCAAGGACGACATGGTTTGTACTTTGTACCTTCATACCTACGGATGAGAAACGAAGGAATTTTACAAGCTTGATTTTGCACTGGATTGGATTCAGTCTATCATGCATTGTGTCACCTTTGTGTTTGTCTTGAAACAGGCTTTCGATATGTGTTTGTCATGAGTTGTGTCACTTGTGTTTGGTCTGCAATTCGTGTGAATGGAGAATTTATCGAGCCAGTGGTGCCGCCAAGGGGTATTCGTCAAGGGGGGCCCATTAGACAGTATCTATTTTCCTATGCATGAAAGGTCTGACAAGTTTTCTGCAACAAAGCGAGGGAAAGAGCTGAGATTCATGGTATTAGTAACGGTTGGTCTCGGCTGATCAGAGCTCTTCGTCTACTATGTGACTGCCGTTGGTTTTATCTCTTTGGTTCTTGCGGTGGTTTTACTTGTAGTGTAGTGTGTTTATGTGTGCGTTCGTGTGCGCGTAGGTATATGTGTGGGTGGTTTCCTGGTTATCTCTCTTCTTTTGTAACTAGAACGGGTATCTCTTTAAGACAAATCTCATAAAACGCATGAAACTTGAAATTGACTATAAGAAATTGCAAGATTTAGTTGATGGTAGCAGTCGAGTGGCTAAATTTAATAGACATGAAATATTTGTATTTTACAACTTAAACATCGTTATGGTTCAGAGGTGTAATTGATTGATACACATTAATAGATATGTTGAAATCGACGGGTTAAAAAACAGATGACGCGGATAGCTTGCATAAATATGCCATGCATGTTACCACATAATGTCTTTGAAACATTTGAGCAGTTACATATAGAATAACACATAATCAAATAATGTAATTCTCATCGTTGAAAAGTTCACTTGATTGATGAAATTAATTTCTATGTTGTACTTGCATATGATTTAACTGTGTAATTACATGGCGGGATGGTTTGATCTTATCAATGGAACGGAAAAAAGAATGACGCGGACAACTTGATGGCTAAAAGAAAATAGAATGTGGATGTTTGCATGTAGAGATAGACAATAAGTAAATGCAGTGGGATGATGTGGACAATTGATTGGCTAAAAAAGTAAGTGATGTGAATAGTTTGCATGCTGAGGTATACTAACATTAACTGCAGTTGGTGAAGTTTTACTTATAACACTTATGCATCTCTATATGCTCCGGTTCAGTTGACCTATCTTGTACGAGTCTGCCAAGCCTCATAGGTAAATATGAGTGAAAATTATTTGGACGGTGTCGCAACAGTGGAACATGGGGTTCCCCTTATGCTGCCAAAGTGGGTCCACCACCTGTGGGCCCACCAAGAAGATGGACAAGGCCAAGTGACAAGACCGGTAGATGGGTCCGTCCATCTACCTCGCGGGAACCTAGCAAGCTCGACATCGACAACCTGCGGCGAAGGACTGGGGACCCTCCGGGGTCACCTTCCTCCAAGGCACCGAGTCAAGACACCCGAGAGCCCGGTGGGAGGCCAGGCTCCCTCTCGGATCCGCATCCGTACATCGCCAAGGATAAGCACGCCAACGCGTGCTAGAAGCTCGTAGAAGGCTTGGGCGCCAAGACGAAGGACGCGACCCAGTGACGTCGCCATGGAGCGTGGTCGATCGGTGGGGGAGTCAGTCCCTGTCCACCCCACTTTCCCTAAAGGTGGACGACCCCCACCTAACCGCGGAGAACACTTGGAGGAGAAGAGACCACGTCGCCTCCAAAGATCACCGGGGGGTTTTCCCGCCTAAAATCCCCCACGCTCCTCGCGTGACCCCTGTGGCATCCCCTTAGCCTATAAAAGGAGGACCAAGGCCACCTAGGAGGGGGGGAGGACAGATTAGATCGGAGCCAAGGCAGAGCACCACCAAGATTAGCTAGGGCTGAGAAGGTAGAGCGAGAGGTGATCTCCTCCGGGTAGGATCTGCTCGTCGTTTACCTCTAGCCGAGACCCTGCCGGGTACACACCCGTGACCACCGCTACACCATGATGAACACCTCAATCCAGACATGCAGGAGTAGGCCTTTTAGCCTCCGGGCGGCCTGAACCTGGATAAACTCTCTGCGTCTCTGTGTTGTTTGCTTGAACGTTGGATCGGAGAGCTCGACATGGTTCACCCGGGTGGGACGTCTTCCAGCCTCCTTCGCGCCCCTTGCCGAACCTAAAAAGGGGTATCCTTTACCTCCGGTGTCCGTCTGCCGAGACACGACAGACGGGGAGTTAATGCCCCCAGTGCCCATTTAAAAATGTATAATGTTGTTAAAAAGAAAAAGAGAAGATAGGAGGGGAAGAACACGGGAAGTTCTTTTGGAGGACGAGCTCCACGGAGCCCTTCTTTGAAAAAATAAAATCGATATTTTTAAGTTTTCAAAAATTCTGAAAAAACTCCTAGACGTTGACAATGACCTATTCTACGAGTCTGTAGATTGGCAATACGTAATAGTTTGTATTCCCTCCTACATAAAAAGACAAATCCTGACAAATCTGAAAATTTTCAAATCACATCTCATATCCAGAATTTTGTTATGTTTGCACAGACCAAAATACACAATATTTCGCATTGGTATTTTGCACAATGGTAAACATAATCATGTTCTACTTCTAGAATTTTTTTTCACATTTTTTGGAAACTTACAAATGTCGTTTTAATTTTTTTCAAAAAAACGAGCTCCGTGGAGCTCGTCCTCCAAATCACCGTACTTGGGAAGAACACGACTACCACGGAGTGAAGAACACTCTTGGTCCTGGCCAACCCCAGAAATTGGACTTATGTCTATACTCTGAGAACGTAGGCTCGAGACGAGCCCGGCTTTGAATTAACGAAGCCAACAACCGACCAGGGATTACACAAGGCCACCAATACAACCGAAAGCACCGATCACCACCGCGACCGAACGATACAAGGGTGCACACTGAACAGCTTACAACTCTACACTAAACAACAAGCATAAAAAACTAAGAGCATGAAGCACCGCTTGCTGAAGTGAAGACTGCAGCAACTCCAGGGCAAGAACACCGCGTAGGAGAGGCAAAGGGGCACTGCCTTGGTCATGTCGTGGGTGAGGAGCACCAAGAGCTGAAGCAGAACAACACCTTCCTGCTCTCATGCCGAAGAGGGCCCCAACCCTCTCGCCTAGACGAAGGCGCCGTCGGACATGAGAGACGCTCCCCCGAGAGCGGAGAGATGCTGGACTCGAATCCGAAGGAGCCCCAGAGCACGCCATACCTTGACACTGAGAACCACGCCGTCTTCGACATCACTGCCCTTGGCAACCAAAGAGCAACAGGAAAGCGTCGAGCGCAACTGTAGAGGAAAGGGGAAGCATGGGAGCCACATAGCTCCCACCTTCTGTACATCTCACCGAGCCCAAGGACTCCCCAGGCGGCGCCTCCAAGGAGGACACGACGCTCAGGGCGTCGACGCCGCCCAATCAAAGATCTTGGACTTTCGTCCGGGAGCCGGGTCGGGGGTGGACAGGAGGGACCGCAGCCACGCCTCCAAGGAGGTAGAACGGCACCCAAAGGCGTCGCCGTGACCGGGTCGGACAAGCCGGCCTAGGGTTTCCCCTGGTCCCAAGCTCCCACCTTGCGAAGAGAAGCCCAAACCTCAGATCGACGAGGAAGGATCCAGGTCGCAGTCGCCGCCCGCAGCCGACGCGCCTCCCAAGAGGACGAGGCCGACGACCAGAGCCACCCGCAGTGACGCCAGCCGCAAGGGCAACTGCCACGCCAGAGAGGGCCGCCGCCCGGGAGCCGACCGGTATCCACGCCGCCACCGAAGCGGCCGCGCCGCCGCGCCCACGGTCAACGCAGCGCCCACGCCGTCTTGCCCGACCCGCGCCGAGACCCACGAGCGAGGGAGAGAAGGGGCCTCGCCGCCGGCGGCGGCGAGGAGCGGGGGCGGGAGAAGGGGGTCGAGGCGGCCGCGGGATGGGGTTCCCCTGCTCGCCCGCGCGGGGGGCGAGGCAGGGGGCGGAGAGGAGGGGGAGTGGGGGACGAGCTCGAGCGGTGCGCGCCGGCGGCGGCCTGGCGGCTAGGGTTAGGGTCGCGAGAGAGGAGGAGAGGAGAGGAGCAATACAAAGATAAGTCCTAGGACAGAAGACACCCGAAAGTTCTTGATTTTCTTAAGAAACGATAAATAATGCCGTGCAACCATTACTGAAAGATCGAAATCAATCACAAGCCCGAAACAGCAGTCATGCTTTGCGAGGAAAAGTATCGATCATTATGAGCATAGAGCTGGGCAGACTTGACACTACCCGAATGAACAGATCAGGCAAAATCAGAGCTGTCCGTCGGATTTGGAAGGAAATTGCAATGATGAAACATGTTCCTTTCGATGCACCCTGTACAATGCACCACTCTTTTGAATCTAAAAATAGAGAACCAAATGACACTACCATCAGGCACTGATGAAAGATATGCCATCAAGCATGTGTACTACAAATGAGATTTAAATTAAAGAGAAGGAAAATTCGAGAGGCCTGTAGTACTATATTTTTTATGGTTGACAAGTGTATAATCAAAGCATTATTTTCCTCATGCCCTCGCGAAATAAGTAGAGAGAAAAAATCTCCATACAAACACTTTTGTGGTACACTACTGCCGATGACAGAGGCTCTTCAAATGATTGTTTCTCAAACACTGATTACCTCTAAAATTATTTTACTTGCACCAATGGTTCAATAGCGTGCTCATGAAGTTATTTTTCTTCATCATTAGAGTTTTGACGCCATAGAGCTAGTACATATGAATTACATATACCATATAGTAAAATAACACAGGGTACATTAACCTTGGAAATGATGTAGTACTCTTTAATCTATCAACTTGCAAACTGTTCATGCATGTGTGCATTTTTTTGAGGGATCCATGTATAGAAACTAGTTAAAATGGTAAACCACGGAGCCAAACTAGACTACACGAGTAAAAATGGCATGCTGAGTTGTAACGAGCATTGTTTGTGCGGGACTTCCATGGGGATTCATAGGACAAAAGCCATGGAACTTTGAATTTTAGCCCTTCATAACGTCACAGTCATGAAACCTTCTTCTTTTGCCTACTCATTCACATCGTGATGATGGCCTTCTCCTTGGCGGCCACCACCTTAAGTTTTTTATTTTATGAAATAGGTCAAAGCCATATGATTAATAAGATCATTCAACCCTTATCAAACCATCCTTAAAGAATTACAAATAAGTCCTCAAAGGTATCGACACCGTCCTCCTCTCACTAGTAGAAAAAAGCTTATACGTGAAATGTTACCTGTGGCGCACAGATTTGTTTGTGCGCCACAGATAATATCTCTCCTCCCTGTAAGGATTTCGGACAACTTATCTGTGGCGCATCATCTTTTCTGTGCGCCACAGGTAAAAAAGAGGAAAGAGAATACCTGTGGCGCACACAGGTGTGTGCCACACGTAGTTGTCGCCAGATACATGGAAAATTACCTGAGGCGCACGGGATACACACCGGATTTTTGTTCGCCACACATAATGAAAGAAACAAACTAACCCACGACTCCTCTCTCCCCGTTATCCTCTCCCACGACTCAAGCACGACCGCCCCCTCCCCGCTCGCCACACCTCCTCTCTCCTCGCTCCGCCTCCCTCTCCTCCCCGCTCGCCACACCTCCTCTCTCCTCGCTCCGCCTCCCTCTCTCCTCCCCGCACCCGAGAGCCGCCGTTGTCGCCTCTGGCCCTTCCTCCCCCAGCCCCTCCCTTCCGCCATCCCCTTTCCCCAAGTCGCCGCCCCGTTCCTCCTTGCTGAATCAGATCGAGCGCCTGCCGACGAGAAGATGTGCCGCCACGGCTTGCTCGCCGGCGTGCGCGCGCGTGCGTCGCCGCGCGGCGCTCCGTCGATCTGGACGGACCGCGGCGTGCGCGTGGCAGGCCTAGGGTTTGCGGCGGCGGTGCTCCACGCCGGCCACGGGGCTCCGCCTGCACAACCACCCCGCCCAACGCACCCTCCTGCCGCCGGCCAGCCTGCCCGATGACCCCGCCCGACGCGCGGCTGCCCGACGACCACGCGTGAATGCGCCGCAAGCCAGCCTCCATCCCAGCCCATCAAAGGTACAACTCGAGCTGCATATCACTTGTTCGACCGAATGTGCACAAAACATATTCTTCTCTGCTCCCAGCCCATCGAATGCTCATGTGAAATATAGTTTCATGGAAATAGCAATTTTCCATCTGATGTATCCTGTGTAATACGTTAGGTACTCCAGAAGCTACATGATATCCTCCTTCGATATCATATCCACTCAGAAATAAAAGGAATCAATTTGTTCTAGAAAAATACGGTTTTTTTATAATCAAAAGCTATAGCCAGTAAAAAAAGATAGAGCACAAATTACCAACGAAGTGATGTGTTCCAAAGAGATGATCCATCACTCTACATATATTAGTGTAGATGATCCAGAATTAACATATATAACCTGATCATATAATTTACTTATCAGTTATCAGAATTAAAACTATAACTTTGTTACTGTTACAACCCAAGCAACCCAAGCAATCATCTTCTCTTTGCATCAACTAGAGATGGTGTCTGTGCTGATTTATTTCTCTCATAACTTCGTGGCTATCTAGGTTAATTTGTTCCAATTGCTGGTAGCTGTTGATTAGTGGTTTGCTATGCAGCACTTTAATTGATCTTCAGTGTGGTACCTCGTAGCATAGAAGTTGTTTTTGTTACTGTGTATTCTGTTTGTGATTAGCATGTTGGCGATGAAACTTGAATGGATCATGTTGTTCCAGTGATATATTCTGATTAGTGCATGCTTTTCTGGATAAACACAATAGAATTGTTGGCAGGGCTAATATTTTATTGAAGTAGGCAGTGTTGGATTTGCTTGCATGAGGTTGCACCTTAGGGCCTGTTTGATAGTTTTTTTTCCCTCTTTGCAAATTAATAAAATTTGTAACAAAAGAATCACTTCATCTACACCTGTAATGAAGACATACCTTATGCATTTTTTAGGAATGTGATATACGCATGTCCACCCAAATAGCCACACTTAATACCACGTGTGTGAATAGTATTAGTTATGGTAGTAAACAATTGGTGATGCTTGACATAATTTAGCCATTTATACACTTTTTTTTATTGTGACACACATAGAAAAGTATGCCTGCACTTACCTCACCCTGTATCAATGCAAATCCTGAATTCTTATCATGTCATCTATTTATCCAGTTAACAAAGAACATGATGGATCCATTGAGTTAGATACAAATAATTTCCATGTTTCTATTTTCTGTTCCAGCGGCATATAGGAGGCTTATCCACATCTTAAATAATAAAATCCAAGTTGGCATTTGCTTATGCTGAGATATATATCTTGTCTTGCTCAGGTGTTGCTCTGCTGCTAAGTAACAAGAGACTGTGGCGACATCAACATCGACTCGGGGCTACGGAGACATCGACTCCGACACGGAGCTGCGGGGGCAACGACGGCATCGACTCCGGCACGGCGCTGCGGCGGCCTAACCTTGTTGTCATGTGATGTTACTAGAGATGTATGGGAATATTAGATTGTGTGCATGTATTCCAGATTTGTGGTTTATTATATATTTGAACTAATTTAGATTTTAGAAATGTGGGTTAATAGTATTTTTCATTTTTTTAATCCCCTAAATGATACTAGTGGCGCACATTCTTACTCGCGCGCCACTGGTGTCATTATTTTTTTAAACAAACAAATTGGTACTAGTGGCGCGCGGCGTGGTATGTGCGCCAGAGGTATCCCCGCTTATCAGTGGCGCACACCTCATACTGCGCGCCACTGGTAAGTCGTGTTACCTGTGGCGCACCCGAGCCGTGCGCCACAGGTAACACTTACCACTGGCGTAAGTTTAGTGGCGCACCCCCGTGCGCCATAGATAAGCACTTTTCGTGCACCACTGGTAGGCTTTTCACTACTAGTGTCTTGCACTCGCCGGCGGCGTGCCATGAGCGAAGCTCGATGCTGCCACTAGACATTTGAACCACGTCAGAGTCATAAAAACATTGTTGACGAAGGATCATGAAAGTTGTCAGTGGGATCCAAAAAACGTTGACGGTAATGATCGGAGAAACATATCATCTCCTCGAAGAAGGCCACACATAAGGTTGGACCACCCAAGATCTAGCCAGAAAAATCGAGGGATAGCCAAACCTCTCTGGTCGAAGCAGAAGCACTAAAACACGATGATCATCTGCAAAACATGAAGGCAGAACCAAATCCACTAATCTGGCCCTCCTTTACGTGGTCGATTAGATCGACGCCGATGAGGTGGACCGGGATTTGGGGAAACCTTATTCCTATGTCACACATGGGGCCGATGCCTAATGTTCCTAGTTGTTGGCACCATGGTGGCTCCGCTAGTGACATGCTACTGCAAATGGTGATGATTACCTTGGCCGATCATCACGTCTCATACGTTCATGTCTCGTTCAATCCACCGGTCGTGGCCTCCAATCATGGTCGTCTCGTCTCTCACATGATTGAAGTAGGAAGCTATCATAGGTCAAATGAAGATGTATGATACATCCATACAAGGTGAACAAATACGTATGGATCCAAATGGGTCATACATACAAGAGGAGTTTTGATAAGGATAAAATTTGTTTACCTAAGAAACGAATCGGTACGTGAGGCACCAGGAGAGAGATGCGTGAGGCGATTGTAAAAACCCATCTAGGGTTCCGTTCCCCTCGCCGGCGACACGCCGCTCCGTCTCCGGTGGCCTTAGGGCCTTGGAGACGTGGCGGATCACGGCCTCTCGCCGGCGGGAGGATTCTCGTTCTTTGTTTAGGTTTTTTTCAGTGTCTTCTTCAAGTTGGTGAGGCGACGGCTACTTCTTGAAGTCAGAATAAGGTCTTCCCGCCCTATCCTCGCTCCGGTGGTGCGCCTAGCGCTAACGGAGGGCGCGTGGAGGTGTGTGTCCGGCGGATCCCCTGGGTTCCTGTCGTTTTTGTGTTCGTTCGTGTGGTTTCAGGTCTGGCTCTTCCGATCTATGGTTGTCATCATTGGCGGTGGTTACTGCTCTGGTGCGTTGGTCCCTTGGGGCCTTAGCACGACGACTTCCTTTGTCTACTACAACAAGCTCTACTACGACAAGCTTTACCCGGCTCGGTGAGGGAGGGGTGAGGATAGCGGCGCGCCTTCGGCTCGATTCAGTGTTTGTAGTCGTCGCTAGGTGGTCCGAAGACCTATTTGTAATTTTTATTACTTTTAGAACTCTTTGTACCGTTGTTGATGATCAATAGTGGTTGGCCTTTGCGCAAAAAAAAAAATGTTTACCTAAAACTGCTACGTACTCAGTTACGAGGGTGTAGTGTTTAATTTCCACATATTGTGTTTAGGGGAGTGCACCAACCGAAAAAATTGAATAAAACTACATGTGAATTTTCTATGATAGCATAGAACACCATTTGTCGGTCCCAGGGCTATTTAGAATGTGCAAACTCTATTAGATGGATTAAACTATTTTGATTGAAATCTTGCATTTGAGAGGTGCAGTTGGTTAACAACCTAACATAGAATTTTTCGCCGGACCTAAGACCCCATCCAGAACATGTGATGTTTTTTCCATCTTAGAGAGAAATTATAATGCTTCATGTAAAATTTAAGCAAGAAAAGTATAAGTAGGTTTCAAATTTCACCAAGACTTCATTTGGATGTCGTTATTGGGGATTTTGAAATTCGAACGGGCTCAATTTCAAACCAGTCGTTGTATCGAAATGGACTCTAAGACCAACTATGTTGTTTGGTGGTGTAAAGTATTGGTAAATGGAATCAGACTGGATAGCAATTCCAGATTTATATTTGGATGTACATGTTGCTGAATTGGATTGGTCGTTCTTCTCCTCCTCCTCCTTCTCCTCATCCACACGTGCCCATGTGGATGAGAGGGAGGCAATTTCATCCAATACGGAGGGGCGATATTCTGAATAGGGAAGGGTGAATTTATTTTTATTTACGGTTCTATTAGTATTCGGTTGCCATTCGAGCTTTCAATTCCAAACACAACCAAACAATATTTTTAGGAAATCTGATTTCAATTCCCAATTCTTTGCGAGGTGCAATGCACACCAAATTGATGTTTTCAAATTGGATGATTGTTTGACATCCAAAAACTATTCAGGCACCTATTCCGTTTTGGTAGATGTTAAAAGTCGTGATTCGTGAAGAATTCAAACAGGACTCTGTTTTGAAAATAGCTGACCTTTCGTATGGCCCATGGTATATAGCTCCGTGAAGCCAACAACAACTCCACACGGACAAAAACCACGGCGTGTTATCCATCCGCACCACACGCACGCAGCTTTCTTCACGCCTCCTCTTCCTCCTCCTTCCGGGCCTCGCCGTCTTCCCTTCTCCACCGCCCCCGCCTCAAAAACCCCGCCCCTAAACCCTAGCTCCCGAATTCGCCCCGCCCGCTCGGAGCATACGAGCCCCCTGCCCTGCCCACATGGCGTCCTCGACGGCCGCCAACCTCTGGGTGCTGCTCGGCCTCGGCATCGCCGGTGTCCTCCTGGCGGCGAAGCGGCTTAAGCGCCCAGCACGCCCGGACAACGGCGCTTTCATATCGCGCCTCGAGCTTCTGCCGCCTCCTCAGCCCCCGCCGCCCCAGGCGCGCCACCCCCTCACCGACCTCTGCTTCGCCATAGCTGACGCGTAAGCTCTCGCCCCCCTTCTGCGTTTTGCTGGCATTAAGTTCTAACCCCAGATTGGATTGGAGGGAACGAGTTAGCACAGCGTGGCACATAATTCGATTGCGTCGGTTGTACTATCATCGGACCACTAATTCGCTGTGTTTAGGGGGAGGGGATTGAATTTGCGTTGGTGGTACCAGTGAGTCGTGGTGATAGAATTTACTCGGCCTCGAGCATTGCATGTGTTGAATTATATAGTGCTTTTGTTTGAAATAGTTGATTGTCACATGGGACAGCTTCATGAACGACTTGCCAACTTTTAATGGCTGGCGCCAAAAAGGAAGCAATGCCCTGTAAGAACACATGAATGTTGGTATTAGATACAATACAACTGTTATGGTCTTATTTATCATAGTTACTTACCAATCTACCCTAGAACTAGGCGACTCTATAGTTCCAGCATGCATTGTGGCTATTGACGAGGGTTATATCAGGAGATGCCAGAATCCATATATAAAAGGTACTATCTGATTATTTATCTTGTTAGCTTTGTCATTCCATTGTTATTTGCTAGAGCTAAACTTGGGAATTAAGATCAAGTTTAGGGAAGAACATGGATTATTTGTAAATATATATATCTAGGCGCGAGCTAAACTTGGTTTCAGAAGCCTATTTTTGTAGGCTGTGAACTTCGCAGCTTAAATCCACTGCACGGACCATATAAGCTTATGTGTTTGTTGGTGACTGTTGAAACAACCTGCCCCATCCCCCAACACACACACTGTATTCACAGCTTTATTATGAATAAATGCTGTCGTGATGCCTCTTTTACTCCTAGGGTGTTACTGAGGTAAGAAAAACTAGTGGAGAGAGTTTTGGATTTGTTCTTAATTCTGTATTCATGTCCATGGTTAAAAAAAGAGCGCCATGGAGCGAGTCAACAGCAGAACGGTTAGTGCGAATTCGTGCCTACGCATGTGCTTTGGCGAGTTAGGCGCTAGACAGAGCTAAAACTAGGAATTTACGCCTAGCACCTTTTTGAATCTTGTTCATGTCTTGCTTAAAATTTGTTTCCTGGTATGTGCAATGAATCTACCCTTAAGTGACAGTTTTTTTTTCTGATAGAGGTTATATCTGAACATCAATGTATGCTAATATATTTATCATGGGAACATTGGAAGCAAATAATTATCTTGAAATTCCTCAGTCATCACTCATCACATTAGTACCTTACCAAATTAAAGGTGCAATAGTTTTATCAACTTAAGGCTGTAATCATGCATGTTTTTTTTCTGATAGAGGTTATATCTGAACATCAATGTATGCTAATATCTTTATCATGGGAACATTGGAAGCAAATAATTATCTTGAAATTCCTCAGTCATCACTCATCACATTAGTACCTTACCAAATTAAAGGTGCAATAGTTTTATCAACTTAAGGCTGTAATCATGCATGGTTTCCTTTCCCAAATGATGTGGTCTGTGGTGGCTCATGGCTTGTCTTTGAAAATCTTTAACAAATTTAGTTTGGCGGGGGTGTTGTTATATCACTGCGGAGCAGATATTTGTGTCCTCTTTGGTAAAATGAGTGGAAGTTTGATCTTTGTGGTGTGATACTGTTCTTGTTGGAATCATGATTGGTTATTAAGTTCTTAACACTATCCAAACAGTTGTAAACTCATGATACATGTTCCGTAACAACGCATGGATTAACTATGTTGATAATACCATAGTTTCTAAAACATTTGCTCACTGAACCAACTCAAAACCTGTCATGTTTGACCTTCTTTATCCTGTTTAACACCGTTTTAGCATTTTATGTTCGGCTGTTAAACTGGAATGGATTGGCTAGTTACGGATCATGCTACTGCTGCTGACTGCTCGCCTCAAGGAGTTTGATTGGCCTATTTTTGGGAGAAATGAACCAAATGTCTGTAGAAGTAGAACTCGCATGATTACACTGCAAATAGGATCTGCATTCATTTTGCAACTGTAATATCTATAGTTAAACTTTTAAACGTAGATGTATTTGTTAATTGCTATAGTGCTATAGAGACTTTTTTTTGCGAATGCTATGGAGATATTCCAACGAGCTTAAGTACTTAAGATATTCCCTGGAAACTGTGTTGTGGGCTATATCTGTTTCCTGGAGGAAAATGCTGTTCCCTGCGACCCTACCCTCATGGTCTAAGCTATTTATCCAAAATTCCAAATAAATGATTGGTGCTGCACAGCCATGTCCTGAATGTGTTATATACATAGAAGCATCCAATTTATTTTTGTGTCATGCTTCATCCGATCCAAAATGTGAGTATTCGGACATTAGAACAGTCTTCAAGATAGTGCTTCGACAATCAATTTCTGTTCAAACAATGTTGCCTCACCTAAATAAAAGTAATTATACAGTATGAAAGTATATGAAATTCTGTATGAATCTATTAATTTCAGTTTGATGTTTAGGGCGTTAGCTTTTATACGAGGAAACACAAAAGTTGCGTCTCGATATATTGAAAATATGGAAAAGGTTTTCACAAAAGCCCCAAGACAGGGTCCGGTACGCCGCAACACACTAATCCAGGATCAGTGGGCATCCCACGCTCCTGGTAATAGCACCCTAAGCCCTAAATCACCAGCGTGTGCCCAAAGTTTGGCTTCCTCCCTGATTTGCGCGAGCGTAACAGCAACACAAGCAGCAGCTCCCTCAAATGTGCAATCGTTGCAATGCTGCCACAGCATCCAAGGGGTAAGCAGAACCAGAAAGGCAGTGCCTTCGCGAAGACCCGTGGGAATCCTGGCAAAAATGCTAGAAGTTCTTAGAAATGTTTGGCTGAAAAATGCTAAAAGCTCTTACGTTTTGAATCGGAGGTTGTATTTTTAGCGCCTGTAGGTTATACCTGTTTCCTGGAAGATATGATATCCCCTTCAACCTACTGGCACCCTTGTATGCTATTTATCCAAACTTTTGAATAGATGACAGGCACTACATAGCCATGTCTTGAATGCATTATATGAATAAGCATCCAATAAATGGTGGTGGCATATTTTCTGGTGCTCGCAAGTTGTTTGATGTGTTACCACATATATTTCCGTTGTTTGTTTTTTGAACTTTGCTTGTATTCTTCAAGGTATGCTCCATGGCCCCAAAATGCAGTTTTTAATTAAAAATGCTGTTGTGCTTTAATTTTTAGATATCTACTTTCATGGTTTCTGAAACTGTATGTCAGGAGAGTTCATCTACTTGGTTACGTAGTCTTTGTGCTGGTTGCGTTACTTGCCCTTGACCACATATATGATACACTTGTTTTGATGATTGCAGATTCCATGTCAGTAGTTATATAACAAGCTTCGGCAGCCTAGAATGGGCGAAGACACACGATGCAGAAACACAAACATCGCTAGTGGTTTCAACTCTTGTGGATGGTGGCGCTATTTGTGTCGGGAAAACTGTTATTGATGAGATGGCATATAGGTACATTTGTTTTAATTTCTGAACATAGTTTCTGAAACCTGTTTGAAGTTTGGATTTTTCGTTTGTTCCTTTCCGTTTTAGTGCCATTATCATGAAGATGGATATATGTTCCTTACATTTGCTAGGATTATTTTTTTCAGCTTTTCTTTATCTAGTTTGTCTGCTGACTTAAAGCCCTTCCTTGTCCAGTATCCATGGCGAGAATAAACATTTTGGTACACCAACAAATCCTGCAGCATCTGATCGAGTACCTGGAGGATGCTCAAGTGGATCAGCTGTCGCTGTTGCTGCTGGCATGGTAGATTTTGCTTTGGGTAAGTTGATCTTTGTGCTTCTTATTTCGGCAAACTTGAAGTTTGTTAACATTATTGTTTACTGCCGGTTGCTTCATTATCCTTTGGATAGCATATCTTAGTATCAATAGTAGCGGCGACAAATGGCTAGTTCTTTTTCCACCGAGTTGTAGCACTTGTATGCATCTTATGATACTCGCTTTCTCATTTACTAGTGTTTGCAGCATTTAGTTTTTTAGTGGAATTGCTCATTTAAACTTCATACTCTCTTTGATTACATATTATATGCTTTACTTTGCATTTGATGCACTCACCCAATCCTGGTGACATTTCGAAAATTCATATTGTGACCTTTTTGCAGACAAAGATTTTTTTTGCACGTGACAATTCAACATATCGTACAATATATAGCAAACAATAGTTACTACCGTCGAGTTTACTTTGGACACCACTAGAAGTAATAGAATATAATTACTAGAAGGATAACTGGTATATTGATTTCGGTCTGCCAGGATATTTCTGCCACTATTGTCGATCCAAGAAAATTGTAAGTACTAACTAGCAAAAATCATTTTATCAGCCTCCTAAGAATTTAAATGATGTTGTAACATGGCATGTTTACCCTAGTTTGTTTGCAGTAAATCCTACTTTCCTGTGCATCATAATCATCTCAATCTATTTTTTAGGCAGACCCATTCTGGTGGTAGGTCATTTGAACTCCATAATATGTATATTGTATAGAATTTTAATATTTTAATTCATATTCGTGCTCAGTTCGGATCGGCTATTTGTGCTGTGCGTACGTGTAACATACATGTTTTTCTTTCCGGCTAATATTATACGGTTTTTTCCTTTACAATTTCACGGACTTTCTGAAATTTCTGTCATTTTGGCTGTTACTTCCGGATCTCTCTTGAGTGATGTTTGTTCTGTTGAACTATCTATGCTTTTCATAATGTTATTACCCTTCTCTAACTTACATGGACACTACACTGATAATGTGATGTGGTAGGTATTGATTCCATTGGAGGAGTAAGGGTACCAGGTGGCTATTGTGGTGTACTAGCGTTCCGGCCTTCGCACGCTGTTATACCCAACAGTGGTGTTATTCCTGTCGCACCTAGCCTAGACACTATAGGTACCACTGAAAATATTACTCTTATAAATACACGATCTTGACTTTTAAACAGTAAATCATCATGTCCTGTTATTTTCTTCTTTTTATTGCAGGCTGGTTTGCAAAGGATCCGACTGTATTGCGCCGAGTTGGTCATCTTCTTCTGAAATTATCTTATACTGATATCCGTCTACCTAGAAATTTCTACATAGCAGATGATTGCTTTGAAATATCAAAGATACCTGCAAGAAGGTTAACTCAGGTGGTAACAAAATCTGTGGAAAAGCTCTATGGAAGTATGTATTTCCTCTTGACACTGTGTTCTGTTATTTCAGTATATATTTTTTGCTGGAAGTTAACGTGTCTTTTCTCAGGACAAGTCTTGAGTCATGTGAATATTGGAAATTATTTGGCTTCAAGAGTACCCAGCCTGCGGAACTATTCAAATGGGCACAAGAATGGGGACTCAAAGTTTTCTTCATTGCAAGCACTCTCTAGTGCCATGCAGTTCCTTCACAAGTATGGTCCTGCATTAAACAATAATCATATTATTTACCAAACTTAAGGAAATAATGATTCAGTTTGAACTATGTATTTTAGTTTTCCTCCTGTGGTTTCTGTCCGCTATCTAGTTAGTTATCTACATAGTCTAAATAGAAATTCTGATAACGGACAAATGCAAAAAACTCTTCTTTTCTTAGAACTATTTCAGGTTTTGGGTTCCACCAGTAACGAATATCAAATGCTGTTAAGTGAACAAAAGAATTTAGCTGCCATGTATGGTCTTACTTTGGCTTGTCTTCGATGTAGAAATTTTGGACTTGTATAAATTACATGAGCGATGTTGTTGTATGTTTATGATATATTTGATGATTAAGTGAGATTGTAACTTGCATATATGCATATTTCTCTGTCAATTTGCCATACTTGGGACATACAATTGTGATACAACCTAATCGTGCTATTTTGTGATTCAATCCAGGCATGAATTTAGAGATCAGCATAACGAGTGGATAAACTCGGCTAAATCTGCTGTTGATGCTTCCATAGTTGGTAATTTGTCTGATGATGGTGATTCGACTATTGATACCGTCCAAGCTACAAGAAAGGAAGTGCGCTTAGCTCTCAACGCACTTCTTAAGGTATTATAGCATCGAGTTCAGACTGAACTAGAATTCTGTGAGATTATGATAGTAACTGCCTACATTATCAGGAAAAACCATGTCTGATCCTGTGATTAATTTCTTAGAACATTCATTTTCCCCTTACCGATAGTTTTGCTGCATAAATTTCACTGAAGAAAACCTTATGTTATTATGCCTCTTGTGTGATTCCTGAAACTGTGAGCTGTTCAAAGCTTGTGAATTTCCATTTGGCAAAGTAAAGTAGTGTTTCTTAGTTCTTTGAAATGATGCTTTCTTGAAAATTTCTGTATTATGTGCAACAAGTGGATCAAGTTGATAACCAACAGATTTTGAAGTAAACTTTTATTGTAATAGATTTCTGCTGGAAGGCTAGTAAACGATTACCTGCAAAGTTTTTAGCCCACAAGCTTGGTTAGTCAACTTGGCAATTGATGATACCTTTTTGTTTGCAAGTCAGCAATTATCAGGAATATTAGGTGCTAGTGGAATATCATGTGCAGATAATTCCTTGTAAGTTTATAAACAAGCAATGGAATCATAGAAAATGTATCTTTAACGGCCAAATGTAATACACTCGCTTCTGTCCAATCCTAGTAATTCTGCCAGTATTCTTTGCAACTGGCCTGCTTTTTTTTCTTTGATGGAACTGGCCTGTTTCTTCCGTCTCTAAGAGTCAACTAGACCTCTTCGTGAGCCATGCTGTGTTAACCCTATCGGGTTAGTCTCGGCTTCTCCTGCCATTACGCCTGCTGGGAAATCCTGGCCTTGAAAGGCCTGCCTGAACCTATATGGATCTGCAAGACCACACCTGGCGTGTGAAATAAGCTCTTATTTTTACAAAAAATATATTATTTGTGAATTATGTTTTTTGAATATATTATATTTTATCATTTTGCTGTTATGTTGGACTTCAACCTGGCTGACAGGCTGAAATTATGGCTGAACCTGAAGGTGGCCAGTCAATATATACCTTTATGTTGGTATTTTGATATTTAAGTAGTTTATTTACATTTTGTGGTGTACCCAATAGTGCACGAGAGATTTTTTTCCTTACTGGACAGAAGTTTGCCTATTGGATCGTTGTTAGCTGGAGATAATTCTCCCATTCTGCTTCATAATCTTGTTTTGCAATCTTGCATGCAACTGAATGTGCTGTGATGAACGATTATTTCATTATTTAGTGGTATCGTAGAAATGCCTTTTCTAATGATGATATTGTGTTGATCTGTAGGATGATGGAATTCTGGTCATCCCAACTGCTTTGGGGTGCCCTCCAAAAATTAACGCTAGGGAGCTCTCATCTACAAGTTACAATGCTGAGACGTTATACCTTCAATCTTTATCTAGCATGTCAGGGTGTTGTCAGGTATAATTTTTTTATAGTGTTCTTTCGATTTTATGTTGCTAGCATATAAACCTTGTTACTATTTCCTCTGTTGATCTTTCTTTAAGTTTTAACCTTTTTTTTGCCTGAGTAAATATATAGATATTATATTGCTTATTATGTAGTGTCATTAACACATTGACCTTTCATATGTCGACAGTAGAAATTGATAATTGATGTGAGATTTTACTCCTGCTTTCGGTAGAGATGTAAATCATCTGAGTTGGATTTGGACCCTGGGTGTTGGTATGGGTGGATATTGGAAAATTTAAAACTATATTCTATCCATGCCCATGAATTGTAGTAGTTATTCCTGTGCCCTATCCATCATCTGGGGAGGTTGTAGATATACTGATTATGATTGTAAATATTCGGGAGGTTATGAAATTTGGTAACAGATGACGGTTTTCACTGACACCGATGGCTACATAACACGTGGACTTTCATTCCTGGTAAGCCTCTGTTGTCCTTTTGCTAATGTAACAATATTGGCGCCCTTTTCAGGTTACCGTTCCTGTCGGCACACATGATAAGTGTCCTATTTCAGTTTCCCTCATTGCAAGGCATGGTGGTGATCGCTTCTTGCTGGACACCACTCAAGCCATTTATGCCACCATCCAAGAGCAAGTTGAGATGCTAGCGAAATCTAATGCGTCTAGTAAAGAGGCCATGAATGAAGAAGCTGCTGAAGCTGCTAAAGAGAAAGTCAGTTCGTATCTTATTACAGTCATCTAGGAATATAGCTTTTGTTTTTCAAACTTTTGCCAACCAGCCACAACCACTGCTTGTTTCCAAGTATTTTCTTACAGTAGCACACCATACCATTATGGTATAGTTCACTATTTGAAGAAAGAACTGATAACAACTCACACAGGAAACACACGGGAATTATAGGTCTTACGTCTTCCATCTGACTTTCTAGTTAGGCTTGTAGATCTTTTGGTAGCTTTCTGTTAGCTTTTTGGCTTTTTAGTTCGGTTTGGCCCTTTGGACTGTGGTTGTGTACTTTACACCTTGCGGAATAATTGTTCAGTATGTTACTTTTTTGTGCTTATTACTTTTTCCCCCTATCGCTTGCTACTTGACAGGGTAACAGTGCATTTAAGGAGAAACAATGGCAAAAGGCTATAAATTTATATACTGAAGCGATCAAATTAAATGGCAAAGTGGCCACATACTACAGTAACAGAGCTGCGGCTTTTCTAGAATTAGCTAGGTAATGATCTTTTTCCTCCTGCAATTTTCTCTACGGTTTATCTTAGAGAGCTGGCATGAATGCTTGGCATTAATCTTTGAAGAGCTCACACACATGGATGTTTGTTTCTCACTTTCGTTACTCATGTTTATCCGTTTTGGACCTTTCAGTTACCGCCAAGCTGAGACAGATTGCACTAGTGCCATCGACATTGATCCAAAGGTTAGGATCTGTTTTCCTGGTTTTAACTTTGAAGTATATGTTGCCTTATACCTTCAGATTTACATTTTATTCTACTTCTTCTAAAATGCAAGTGTAGACAATGAGATGAAGGTGGTATGCCAGACTTATCTTTTCAGTTTGCTAAAGTAGATGTTGAGATTGTGATGGTGTGTGAGTTTGTGTATAATTGGTTGAGTTGGTATATTGATAACATTCTTGTGTTAATCTTGTATGCAATTTAGATTGTCAAAGCTTATTTGCGGAGAGGCACAGCAAGGGAGATGCTTGGATACTATAAAGAGGCTGTGGATGGTCTGATCTTTCATTTTTCCCTTTGCTTGATATTCAGTTATCTGGATCACTGGTTGACTATTAGCAGTAGTGCTATTAAGTGCTAAAACTAACTGCGTGCCTCTTGACTGCATTTTGCAGATTTTAGCCATGCCCTTGTCCTAGAACCAATGAACAAGACTGCTGGTTTATCCATTAATAGATTAAAGAAGTTATTTCCATAGGTGCTGAGCCCATGGAATTGTTTCTTACGTGAAGATGTCACTGTCGATTTTGTGCACAAACAAGTTTCTGCATTTCGGGGGATGGAGTGGAGGTAGCCGAGCACACGTACACATGAAACACGGCATATGCTCTTTGTGTTCTGCAAGGTTATAATTATCATTGGCAACAGAGCTGCCGTCCCTGGAGTCAGATTACTCATCCCTGCCCCCCAAGTTTTGAGAAAGCAAAGTAAAGCTTAGGTTTTGGGAGTCAATTGGTCATAGTAACAATGCCCTCAAATGTGCTCTACAGGCGTCACCCCATCATGTATAATATCGGTTTTGACAATAATTTGTTGAAACACCTTGATTTGCCAGTAAAATGGTCCGACATGCTGTATCCTTATTTGCTACTCCGAAGTGAAGCTTCCAGTGCTCGTCCTGAAACGGCTGCTATCAGTGAGACTACTAGGCAGCGCCGTATATGTCCTTAGGCCTAATTGCTTTTAATCACCGGGACATTCGAACCTTCTCATTTGGCCTTGGTTCTTCGGTTGTTCTGAAATTTCTTGATGTCTGCATCAGTGATGTGTGCCTAATATCACGGTGTGGGTTGCTCGGCAATGGACTTTTCTGCATGGACGTGCAAGCTGACCTGGGCGAAGTTAGGCTTTTTTCTGTTGTTGCAAGAAACCGAAGTTAGGCTTATGCTGTTGGGTCACTCTTGGATCAAGTCCAGGTCCACTAGTTGTAACCTTAGGTCATTGACCATCTTTCACGGAAAGAAAGATAATACTAGGAGTCTCTCAGTGCACGATCCCCGCGCTAATCTAGCCATTCAGGTGCCATCATTAATTCATGATGAATCTAGGTGTCTAGCTCAATTATTTTCAGCTGGCTTAGCTGTATTCACAAACGAGTCATTGTATCAGCCTATCAGGCAAAACAATAATGATATCCTGAGGTAGAACTAAATGTTAAATATGACAGCTGATCTGCTGTTTGACTGGTAACGCCGGCGCCCGCGCCAACTGGACGCTCCTGAGGGCATTTCCAGCCGTCCCCCAGCGCCCTTTGGGCCAAAAATAGCGCAGTTTTGGGTCAAATAGCGCCGTTTTTTTACCAGTCATCCCCCAGGAGTCCAAATAGCGCCGCTTTGCGCCGTTTTGGCGCCGGCGGAACCCAGCCCATTGGGCTGCGCCTGGGGGGCAGAAATGGCGCGCAAAACAGGTGGGCCAGCGCTGTCAGCGACCAGGCAAATTGGCGCGGAAACAGTACCGCCCGTGAGCGCGCGGCCTCATCCTCTCGGCTTCCGTGCCGGTCAAAGGCTGCCGGAGTAATGGCGCGGCCAGCGCCCAGTGAGCGGCCGTGGCCGAGTCGTCCAATCGCGGGGCACGCGACGCAGTAATGGCGCGCCACCGCCGTTCCGTCTGGCCTTCCAAACGCGCTATAAAATCCCCTCTCCTCGCCGTGCACAGCCACACCATTCTCTCACCGTCTTCCTCCCTCTCGCACTCGCCTTCCTCGAGCTCTCCTCTCTCGCCCAGTTCTCCTCTTCGCGATGGCCGAGCGATTCCCCGACGATGACGCCGCCGCAAACGGCTTCGGCCGCCGCCACCTCCGCAAGGACGAGGCGCGCATGCTGTACGAGGCAGGCTTTCCCACGCCGCCTGACATGCGCGTCCCTGACGCGTCCGGCGGCCAGGCATCGTGGCATCTGAGCGCGGGCGGCGTGCCCGTGCCTCCGCCGCCAGAAGGGGCGGAACGGGAGCACGCGGTCGAGGAGGTGATCGCCGGCCTGACTCCAGCGCAGGCGGCGGATCCCCGCTGGCAGCCGGACAACAAGGCGTTCTGGACGCAGTACTTCGTCCGGCGCCACGAGCAGGAGCTCGCCGACACAGGCCGCAACGGCCCGGTGGAGGGCCGCTGCAACTCCAAGGGCCGCAAGCGGTGGTGGGGCGGGGAAGGGCGGACGCTCGAGTACGTCCTCGACTACATCGCCGCTGGCAACGAGCCCCGGCTCACCATGCCGCCGCGCAGGTCGTCGTGGCTGCCGCGGCGGATGGGAGCCTCCACCTCCTCCTCTTCCTCCTCCGGCGCGCGCTCGGCGCCTCCCTCTGTCACGCCGCCCTGCCTAAACTCCGGGCGGCGTGTTCCAACGCGCAGCGGCACACTGCGCATCAACTAGCGCCGCCACGCGTCGCCGCCCCGCGGACTCTTCCGCCGCCTCGTCAAGCCCAAGACGGAGGGCAAGAAGAAGGCGTCGGAAGAGTGGCAGGCGCCGCCGGACTACCTCAGGGCGGCGGCCAGGATGGGGGCGCCGGAGGAGGAGTTCGCCGGCGAGAGGCTCGCCCTCGAAGCCTCGTTCAACGAGGTTCTCCCGACGCCGGACGACGTCGCCGACAAATGGTCGGCGAGGATGTACGCGGAGGAGGAGGTGGAGCGCCAGCGGCAGATCCTCGAGCAGCTGGAGCGCGAGCGCGCGGCGGCTACTGGCGGCCGTCGCATTCCGCCTCCGCCGCCGGAGTACTACATCCTCGACCCGAGCGACGAGGATGAGGACGCCCCCATCGCGCCCGGGCCGAGCAGGTGGCACGGCGGAGACGCCGGCGAAGGCCCCAGCAACGCCGCTGGGAGCGGCTCCGACGGCGACGACGGCGACGGCGGCGACTACACCGTGTTCTACAGCCAGTTGGGCATGTAGAACGGCGTAGATCGCCAAGTTATCTTTTATTATGTTTTTATTTTAAGTTTGTAATATGTAATCGGCGAATTTTCGCCCTATATGAATGAAATTCGCCTAGTTTGTCATATTTTCGTCTTTTTGAATACTAGTGAATGTGTACGTGCAACGCACGTCTCACAATTTTATTATAAAATAAATACGTCTTTTTAAATCTATAGTTAGCCTGCACGTGTAACACACGTCTTGATTTATTAGTAACGTGGATATAGTGTGATTGTGAGAAGTGTATGACAACCAGCTATAGTGCGTGCACTCACACCAAATCACCGTAAATCATGGTATGATATCAACCATTGATGACTCGTGATTTTTTTTTCTGAACCATGCAGGAGAATTGCATGTGATATATTAAGAGAGCATGAAAAATGTCTAGGTCTTAGAAAACCAAAGTATATGAAAAAAACAATTTATTATAAAATAAATACGTCTTTTTAAATCTATAGTTAGCCTGCACGTGTAACACACGTCTTGATTTATTAGTAATGTGGATATAGTGTGATTTTGAGAAGTGTATGACAACTAGCTATAGTGCGTGCACTCACACCAAACCACCGTAAATCATGGTATGATATCAACCATTGATGACCGACGATTTGTTTTTCTGAACCATGCAGGAGAACTGCATGTGATATATTAAGAGAGCGTGAAAAAATTCTAGGTCGAAGGCTTGGGTTTGGGCACGGCTGGGAATCGGGCCACCCCAGAAACCAGAATAGTGCCGTTGCCCCCAGGCGGGTCAAAATAGCGCCGTTTTTAGGCCTGGTAGGCACAACGGCTGGAGATGCCCTGACAATGTTGTGTTTTGCTCGTTACTTTAGAAGTGCATCTCCAACTAGTTTTCGGAGAGAAACGAATAATCATTGTAGAACGCTAAAAAGGCATCACCAACTGAATATCTGCATCCGGCCGGCCATCCACGGAGGAGGAGCTCTGCTTTGACTTGGCTTCCACTACCGTTTGCCGAATGGACGCAGCAGCAGCATTGTACTCCCTCCTTCCAAAAATAAGTGTCTCAAGTTTGTCCAAAAGTGGATTTATCTATACATGAAACATGTCTAGATACATCCAGTTTTGAGCAAACTTGAGACACTTATTTTGGGACGGAGGGAGTAGTAGTAAGTACAACTAGACTGAACGGAAAACGACCTTTCGGCGAATCTGGGTGGTGCGAAATTACGCGTCCATCGCCCCTTGCACGAGCGGCTCGTACTATCTATCAGGCACTAAAACAAAAGCTCGTCTCCGGAAGGTATTTTTTTACTAAATGGCCCTTAATCGGGCAATCAGACAAATCTGGTCCTTCCCAAAACTTTCGCGCAAGTATGGCCCTCGGCCCAAAACGTCATGTCATTTGGCGTTTCAAAAATATCAGAGCCTCTGGAAAAGTCAGAAAACGTCGTATAGTTTGGCGTATCCTGAGGCAGAAAAACACAAAAAATTCTAAGTCATTTGTGTAAAGCCAAATGAGATGGCTTTTCATCTGGGTAAAGCCAAATGAAATGGCTTTTCTCCGGTTCAGAGGCTCTGAGAATCTAGAGAACGTCATATCAGTTGGCGTTCTCTGAGATTCTCAGAGCCTCTGACCCGGAGAAAAACCATATCATTTGGCTTTACACAAATGACTTAGAAATTTTTGTGTTTTTCTGCCTTAGGATACGCCAAACTGTGTGATGTTTCTGAGATTTCTGGAGCCTCTGATATTTTTGAAACGTCTCAGCATATGACGTTTTGAGCCGAGTGCCATATTCGCGCGAAAGTTTTGCGGAGGGCCAGATTTGTCTGATTATCCGATTAAGGGCCATTTAGTAAAAAAGACGCCTCCGGAAGTGCCAAATTGCGGCGCACACGCTTGGCGGATCTTTTCCAACGATAGCTTTTATCTGTTGGGGTCCATGCGTGAAGAGAAGTGCGTCGTGACCACAGTTGAGAACGAGAGAGGTTTCGAGGTGCGGGAGAATGAATAGACCGGGCGTGACAGCTGCGGCGGCTGCTCGTGCCGTGCCGGCAGGACGGAACGCGAACGACATGCGAGCTCGATGAACGAGTGGATCCGGCCGACCGGCTCCAAGCTAGGTACTGGTACTTACATGAAACCCCGGTACGTACTGCCGGGCATTCATGCAAACCAGTGGGAAGACCCTAGTACACTGATGAAGAGTGAAGACATATCTTTTCTTCTTCTTCGTGAGGGTGGTGCTGCCAAGATCTTATTAAATAATGCAGCTAACAAACCCTGTAACGCATACCCATGTCCATGTGATGCGTTGTTGGTTTATTCATTTCTGCCAAGCTACCACGGGTCCTAAATCCTAATCATACCATACCATACCATCGATTAGTTCTTGGCCCACTACCATCGTCCGCGCTCGCTCCGCCGCCACCGCCGCCGCGGCCGGTGCCTGCCGGTGGAACACATGGAACTGTCCGGGGCCCTCCACCTCCCTGTGTGGCGTCTGACAGGATCGCGGTGGCGTGACAACGCACATCGGTCGCTCGGCAGCAGTGGTAGTGACCTGCACGAGCTGGGCCGTACGTGTGGCCCGTGATAAGCTCTGCCATTTTTTTTTTTTGAAGGGATAAGCTCTGCCATTTTGGTTGGCCACAGACGCGCCCCCTCGCGTGAACGAAAGGTGGTTCATCACATCTTTTGCCCGCACCGACGGTACGTGCGAGGTACAACAGGAGACTCTACGTCAACAGAAAATGCTTGATCGGTTAGGTGACGACTCGGCGTCCATGCCGGCCTCTGCAGCGTGCGTCATTGCCACCGGCGCACAGAGGAGAGCTGATGTTCCATATCCTGCGGGTCACCGGGACCGGCCGACTCAGCGCGTTTCGTTATCATCTCCAACCCCGCATCCACGCAGGCCTTTGACTTGTCTTCCACTAGCGGTTGCCAGACGGGCGCAACGCAACGGCAGCAGCAGTGCACGTGTTGTACAGCTAGAACTGAATCGAACCGGACCACCAAGACCCTTTTTACGCATCCATGCCCCCTTGCACGAGCGGGTCAGAGATCTATGGCGAAAATTGAAAAACTCCCAACACGACTAAGTACTATCAGGAAATTATCTACGATGTTGTTCTACGGTTTTCTTAAATACTACTCCCTCCGTTCCAAATTAGATGACTTCCATATGTCCACATGTGGATGTATCTAGACATGTTACAAGTATAGATACATCCGCATGTGAACAAATGGAAGTCATCTAATTTGGAACGGAGGGAGTAGAAGCTATGCATGGTGCATTGGTTGAGTCTCTTCAACTTCGGAAAAGTATGTTACTAGCTCCCGATCAAGTTGGAATACCCACCTTCGTATTGGTTGTTTGCTAAGATAACTTAAAGGACGGACTTTAAACCTGGTCAAATCGTTTCATTTTTCATCGTAATTTCGTATTTTTTTTGAAATTTGCAAATCTCGGTCAGAAATGAGGTGTTAAACTCTGCCTGTCTCTTGGACATCATGATGATTAATCACATTTCACACACAAGCATTTTCTTTTCCCTCTCGAAATATCGGCAAGATCGATGCATGTCATGTTCTGCTTCCATATATACATCACACATGAGCTGATGGTGCACGCACGCTGTTCGCTTTATTTTCACCACGCGAGTCTTTCAGCTGTCTCGCAGCACGGGCCTCGGTCTTTCAGACATAGAAAGCTGACAGGACTTCACCGCATGGTACGGTGTGATTTTTGTGCAACCAACACTAGACACTACTTTATCCGATCGAACGGACAAGACATCACTTGCGAACCCCTGATTCCGCCATAGATGATGAGCTACGTAGCAGTAGATAGCACAGCAACACCATTAATCTATTCTGATAGAGGTTTCCTTTCCAGCTGACCATGCCGAGAGCCTTCCTCTAGATGAAAATGGTGTTTCTGTTTGCTAGGTTCGGTGGAAAAGTTGACCATAAGTAAAACAAAAGGCGATCAAAGTACATTGTCCTGTGAATCACACTGCATGCATGTATTTTACATGCAGTAAATGCATGGCATGGCTCAGCGGAGGAAGACGATGGCACACATGCGGGAAGAGAAAGATGCATCAGAAGTGTTGATCGTAAAGATGGGGTCCCGAAGAAAATATTTACTCCGGACTAGTGATGGGCTTACGATAAAATATCTACTGTACTATATATAGTGTTGGGCGTCTGTCAATCGTGACGAACAGGCTTTAAGATTTAATTAAGTACAGTAAAAATATTTAATTAAGTGGTTATTAAAGTTGCAAATGTAATTTGTGCACAATACGTAAGAACATTGCCTTATAGAGACATGACATGGATTGGCCACACCGATCGGCCCTAACGGCCGGTCACGGTCGGCGTCGCGTTGGAGCAAAATTATTCGCGTCCCGTAACTCTCCGAATCCCCGACGCCCAGTCCATTTCCCTGAAAATGACCCGACGAAACTTTTTTTTCTCTCGTGATCTTGGACTTGAAAGTACGGATCAGTTAAACGAACCTCACTCAGTTGCATCGTTGTGGACAGTCTAAACTGGCCGGCGAAGTACACGTCACATCAAAATATCTAGTGGCTGGATCAATAGTTCAGCACGAATCAGTTTCAGAAACCAAAAAAATAAAATGGGCACGGAATGATATGAGCAGGTCAGGGTATGGGCGATCGTGTTGCTGTGTCGCCGGAACGAACGCTTGTATTGGAAAAGGATTTGTCAGTCCGACAGTTGGATAATTTCGTTCAATCTTTGATCAATCTGATGGTACTCCGTCGGAAGATCTTCCTGCCATGTCCTGGAAATGTAGCAGAGTTCGTAGCCTCGAAGGCCACTCTCGTTCTTAGCTAATTTTCCCTTGTTATAAACAACTGGAACATGGTTCCTCATACCGTTAAGCGTATCGTAATTTGTTAGTACTGCACAGTTTTCGGAGAGGGATGCTGTCCGAGACCACCAGATGTTCCCTGAACCCATGAAGAATCTTGCAGCACCAGAAACCAATGCAGTTTGAAACGAAAACTCTACCAAGTTCAGTAAAGATCGGCATTTAAAAAACCACTCCAAACTCAGGCAGTTTCTGGCGGCATGCATGGTCGACTCACACAACACAACTTAACTGAACTGAGCTTGGAGATAAAGCCATAAAGGTGGATGTTTCATGCAGGCTGGTAAATAGTAACTTTCTGCAAGTGCTCGGCGGAACACATGGCTATGGGTATATATCGGGACCGGGGAGATTCAGATGGGAGAATGCAATCCGGGCACAGTAACCAGTGGCGCGGTTACCAGCTGATTACTGTTATCCAATGCGGGTTTCGATCAGGGCTCGCGAATCGACGGGCTAGAGGAGATCGGATTCAGCAGGAGCGGATCAGGGATTGCCAGTCTGTAGAAGCGATTTTTTTACAAATATGACCCTCTACCCAATCAAATTGTCAAAAATTGCCCCCTCCCAGTTTTATTGTCAAATGTGGCCTTGCGGGAGCGTACAAAGGCGACACGTGGCATATTCCGCCGTACAGGATGGCGGGAGGTACTTACAGCCATGCGGACTGGCGGAATGTCCTTTCCGCCGGTGTCATTGGCGGGATGTGGTGGGCCCCATGGGTGTCAGGTGGCGGGAGGACAATAAATGAAATTTATAGGGCCCCACATGGATTTAAAGCAAGCAAGGCGAAAGTCTCTCCGAGGCAAGATGTATGCATGCATGTCGGAGCTG
The DNA here is from genome assembly GCA_947311845.1 of Poa pratensis. Lineage (NCBI taxonomy): Eukaryota > Viridiplantae > Streptophyta > Magnoliopsida > Poales > Poaceae > Poa > Poa pratensis. The sequence continues at coordinate 90,731,539 of CAMZMU010000117.1, read as the reverse complement.
GTGGTGGAGAGAGAAGAACAGCAAGGAAAGGGCGAACTCCTCTCTCTCCCGAGACAGACGCATGCATGCATGCAACAAACCCAGCGGACCAGCACCTCCCGCCACATACAAGCGCTGGGACCCGCTCCTCCCACCAAAGACAAGGGCGGAAAGTCTTTCCCGCCAGTCCACATGGCGGGATGTTCCTTCCGCCAGCCAGTACAACGGTGAGAGACACGTGTTGCCTTCTCTGCTTCCCGTCAGGCCACATTTGACAATAAAATTGGGAGGGGGCCATTTTTGACAATTTGATTGGGCAGAGGGCCATATTTGTATAAAAATCTGTAGAAGCCAGACAGGGATCCTCTGCATCGCAGGAACTTGCTGCGCGTATTTTATTTGGTGTAAACATGGCTCTCAGGCAGTTGGCATCGGGACACAAACAATTCTGTTACCAGAAACAGCAACAGGGAGTGTTCTACCAAGACATCCACAAGCATGGTTTGAGAGTTGTGACCACGTATTCAAAAAAAAAAAAAAAGAGTTGTGACCACTGACCACTGACACTAGACACAGAAGTGCCCAGCAACCCATGAACTATATTCAGGCATTGCAGTGCAGAGTCGCATCGCATATGTACACGGGCGCCCGGCCAAGCAATCAACTTTCCAAGGGTACCCTCGCTTAAACAACTTTCCCAAGCCGCACAAAATCGAGCTTAGTTTAAGCATCCCAAGTGAGGGAGGCAGTCCCTTTCACTTAGTTATACTACCAGTGTTCAGATTGTCACAAAGCATAGTTTTTCCCCTTGTATTTCAGGGTCTCGAGACGTGCCCCTCATCAGTACTGTCGATCGGTCGGCGCGGCAGGTTCAAATGCGGGAATGATTAGCGCAAGCGTCTAGTGTGGTGTTTGTTGTTGGCTACTCTACTAATAAGCAGAGTACTTTCTTTTGGGAAAAGAAGCGGAGTACTTATCACATAAGGAGATGGGAAATTGTTCTCTCACTGACAGATATTACGTGGCTGAGTTGTGAAATGCGTTTCATGCCTGAAAATCTGATCGAAACAGCACAAGCCCTACGACTGCAACGTATTGTTCAAACAAGCTGAACTCCTACTGCTATCACACCGTCAGCAAAGAGAAATTCCTCCATCGCTGCCTCCACAACGTCATTCCGTCGGACATTCCTAGTTACCCCTGGAAAATATTGGGAGAGAAACCGCCGGGTGAGGTGGAGCTTTCAAGGGGCCAAGCTGAAATGGTTCCAATTATATGTCACTGCATCCTGTATCTATTTTTGCCATTCTGAAGTTCGCCTGTCAGGCATCGTCCTCAAACGGTTGCCATGGCCGATGATGAAGTCGTCCCCAGATGCATAGGCTGAGCTGTTCGTTAGGCAGGCAGGTTATGTGCTAACGTAGAATTGCTTACCCGTCATTACTTTTCCCGTATTAGAAGACGCCTGTATCAGGCATTAGGGACGGGTAGAGTCCGACGTGCCTAATATAATGTGCTTAATCTAGGGCGTGGCCGTCCTGTACAAGCACGTGCATGCAAATGGAGGCTAATTCCGGATGCAATGAACGGGCGGGTACCCTTCGCTCCATCGACTCGGTTTCTTGTAGCCGTCTAGCATCGTACGAGTGACCAGCGGCACCTCCATAGCCTCGCCCGGAGCAAAATCATGTCTCTATGACGGGTGGGCCGCACCTGTTCATCAACGATTAATCAGGTTGATCCCATGAAACTATATTTTTATTCCTTTACATAACTAGTTGGCATGTACGTGCAACGCACGTCTTTACACTTATAGAAAAGAACATACCAGGATATACATATATTAATTCTTTTGAACTTTTGCATCGTCTTCCAAATTTATATTGCAAAGAGAACGATTCTTATGTAAGTATCATATAGCACACAAATGCCCCGCGATGAAGGGTGGTTTTTGGGCGTATTCTCGGCACAAATTATTTCATAGGCTCAATGCCACACTCGTATTATTCAGCACAACCTTCGGCCGCCTCGGACATTATCACCTGCATGTAGATGGTAAGATAAAGAGCGCGGTCCTCCACCTTGAGCTTCCTCCGAGCGCCCCCACGGCCTCACCGGTTTTCCACCGTTAGTGATCCTAAGGTTGGATCAATTTGATTGAAAAAGTAAGTCTACAACCTCGTTCGGGTCTCTGTCTTATCGCTCACCATTCATATGTTTGGTTGTTTCAAGATTGCTGCTAACATTTTACAAGAAAAAGGTATATCAACAAAATCAAGTTCGTACAAGGAGGTCCTTCAAACTTGTGCATCACGCACCTTACATTTTTAAACAAATTCATTTCTCATCTTGGAGAACATTTAATTTTTTTAGAATCAACCGCTTCTGATATTTAATTACCTTCCAATTTTTGATCTTGAGAAGGAACTGACCGGATTTAGAAGAAAATAAAATAATCATATTATAACCATATACCGAAAGAAAACGTATCCAATCTTCAAACTATCAAATAATAAATTAGCAGGGTATCCCGCACAAAGATTTAATTAAGCTTTATATTTGTGAATCATATTGAATTAACAAAATATGCACTTTTGTACCCAACTTTGCTCTTCCACTAACTTTTCTAATTGCATGTCTCCTACTTATACTTCTATATTGAATAAGAAAAAAATTGAAAAATATATCTAAGCCATTGTAGTTTGTACTCATATTTGATTATAAAGAACACCTTCTCTGCGCAACAAAATGATTCAATGCTAGATCTGGCCATCATGCATATCGTCCGTAGAACAGACCAGAGATACCAGCCCTATATCCTTTGACAAGAACCAACTGATATGATCATATGACAGTTTTAGCTACCCGACTGTCAGTTTTGCTTTCTGTGTTGTGTAGCTGTAGTAAACATGAATCTGCTCCACGCCTCTGCCAATGTTTTGCCTACGAAATTAGTCACGGATGGCTCAGAAAAAAACTGTCTTTGTGGAGAGGAGTACATCCTCTAGCTAGCCGGCCGGCCGGCATGTCTCGAGGGCCTGCCCGCTGGGCAGCCACCATCAGGCCTCTTCTAGGCTTTTATGCAGCAGGTCAGCGACGACGGACATGTAGGCTCCATGATGATCGAGGACGGGCCCTTTGGACCACGCGATCATGTCTTCTCTGAGTGTAACTCCATTCGTTGTATCTCATTAGACGATCGTTGGCCTCCAGATTCCGGCCATCGTTTCCGCCATGTTCGGCCGGTCTTGCCAGTTACCCCGCACCCAAGGTCATCGATCCGAACGAATATGTGGTGCCGTTCCAATTCCTATTCGACGTCTTGGTTTGCATCGTGCTTTGATCCGCCGTGTATCACATGACGGGATTCTTAAAGGTTAGGATTGCGATTTTAGAGAACGTCACTATGAGAGAACCTATATTTAGGGGCATTTTGCTCGTGGCACTTTTTTGAAGTGCCTCTAAAAATAATTTTTAGGTGCATATTTCACCAAGTGCCTTTAAAAATGCTATTTTTTGGGGCACTTTAAACAAAGTGCCACTAAAAATGTCATTTTTAAGGGCATTTTCACAAAAATGACTCTAAAAATAGCATTTTTCGAGGGACTTTTTAAAATTGCCTCTATAAATAATATTTTTAGAGGCATTTTAAGATGTGCCTCTAAAGATGCCATTTTTAGGGGCATTTTTTCAAAGTGCCTCTATAAATATTATAGGCTTTACTTACTATCTATACAATGCACCACACCCCAGAAATTAGGCCTGTAAGTGGACACGGGCTGCCCACGGCGCCCCAAACCCACCCTACTTAAATCGGTAAGTGGACACCCACGGGCACGTGAGAAATTTTCACGAACAGCCGCGGCGCACCCGCTACCGCCGCCACGCCGCTTCGAGATCTCTATGGCGCAGGCCGCGTACGCCATTGCCGGAGGAGGTTTTCTATCGTCGCTGCTCCACTCTGCTCCCCTCGTCTGGCCGCCTCCATCCAGTCCCTCAAGCAGGGTCGGCGATACGTCCGGTGATGTCCGGCATGCCGTCAAACACCGCCCGCGCCTCGCACTCGCGAGTCCCACGATCGTGAGCACCATGCCGTCGCCGGCAAGGCCGAGCTTGAACACCATGCCGTGCAGCGCCGCGTCGACGGCATGCCGTCGAACACCGCCCGCGCCTCGTTGACGCGCCCCGCACTCGCGAGTGCCACGATCGTGAGCACCATGCCGTCGACGGCAAGGCCGAGCTTGAACACTATGCCGTGGAGTGCCGCGCCGACGCCGGCAAGGACGAGCTTGAACACCATGCCGTGGAGCGCCGCGTTGAAGGCATGCCGTTGAACACCGCCCGCGCCTCGTTGACGCGCCCCGCACTCGCGAGTTCCACGATCGTGAGCACCATTCCATCGACGGCAAGGACGAGCTTGAACACCATGCCGTGGAGTGCCGCGCCGTCGTTGGCGCGGCCCAGCGAGCGTACGCCGCGAAAAGCGACGGGAACGTGCGCTCCGGCTGCCCGCAGCCGGAGCATGTCGAGGAACAGTGCCACGGCCGCGTCAGACCGGGTCCGTCGAACAGCGCCCGGTGTTCCACATGAAGGTGTTGGGCTTCGGGTGGTGCCTGACACAGGCGCGTGGTGTAAGCTGGCTGCTCTTTCGTATTTTCGTGTGCTTGGCTGGGGAAGTTGGCGGGTTTAACTGGGCAAGTGGATGCCGATTAGCATGAGCGGGTTTAAATGGATAAATAGCGGCACCCTAATTAAATTATATGGACACAGGTGGCATATGGTGGGCTACCGTGAGCGTGCCCACTTACAGCCTGACCAGAAATACCATGTGGATATCATGATGTACGCGACGTGGATCGATTCAGCTATCCATCTATGCAAACCTTCTAACTTTATACGATCTGTAACATGTATGCATGCGTCATGATGATGTAATGGTGATGTTATACGTACATTTATACATGACTAGCATACCCGACTCGCATGGATTGTGCTTCTCCCTCACAGCTGTTCCTCACGCGCAGGTCTCTCCCGTTCCCCTCGCACCGCCCGCGCCGCCGCCCATGGCTTCGGCCGTCGGCGGCCGGCACCGGCGCTGCCGCTCTCCGGCCTGGACTCTCCTCGCATATCTCCGCCGATTGCCTGCCGCCGCTAAGCCGCTCCGCTCCCGAATTCGACGCCGCGGCTAACCCTAGCCGTGGGTCTCGGCCCTCGGCTGCTGCTCCTCGTTGTCTACAGCTCCCTCCTAGAGTTCGGCCTTCGACCCGACGTCCTCGTGACTCTGCTGTCCTAGGCTCCCTGCCATGTGCCATACTTGCGCGCTAGGTGTTCGAGAAAATGCGGCGCCCAGGTGAAGGTGGCGAGGAACTCGCGGTGGCATCGAAGCAGGTCGCCGTCACGTCGAGGAGGTTGCATCATGGGCAAGAAGGCACCGGATGCATCTTCACTCGGCGCAATGCCTGGCGCCCTTCCCCAACAGCAACATCAACCACTAAGTGTTTTTCTCCGGCCGACGTGATGCCCGTGTCGTGGCCTATGGATGCACACCAAGTCCTCTGCCTCGTGTATGCAAGTCGAACATCTTCCTTAATCACCCGCCTCTCCCTATGTCTCTCGATCCACACACAGGTAACGCCGATTACCTTTTTTTTTGGGCACCTGATTGAACCCATCCCCGTGTGCAATCGTCTATCTCTATGCATGTCCTGACTGACAGATCTTGTTCTTTCAGGAGCAGAGTCGGTTGGTAGGCATGTCGTCGTTCTTTGTTCCATCCGCGCCGACTCCCGGAAGTCCAGTTCCCAACTGTTACGGAGAATTTTTCATGTATGTAGGCAAACACCATTTAGGCCCTTAAATTGCATGCGTATGTGTATGCTCTTTCATGTGGCATGTCTTTCAATCAATTTCCTCTCCTGCATATTTGATTGATCTGGGTATATATAAAAGAAGATAACTGCACTATTTTGTTTGGCTACCTTAATAATAACAGCCAACTAATTGGCTGGTGAAGTACCGTAAGAGCATGGTGAAGTCCACTAAGTATTCTACATCAGTATGTGTAATTTTGAAAATAGATTATGGAATATGTGAAAAAATCAGTCCTATCCTCTATTTATATTATTTTCTGCTTTTTATTGTTTTCATTCTTGGAAACATAGAACCGACACCTTCCTAACTGGGTAAATGTTGAACCAATGCATTGTGTTGATGAGGTTTTTAAGCAAGCTAAGATAGAGATAGATGTATATTTCCTATTACTTGTCGCTGTAATTTAGAGTGGCAGCTGCGACTAATTAACATTGATAACAATGTTAGGAAAGTGCAGATATAGATATGATGTCACTGAAATTTGATGGGGCCATGAGATTATGTGCTTCTACAGTTCTACTCAATTCTATAATTTGTTAACTCACCGTTTAATTGTTTTATTGTAATATAGTGTTTCAAAACTGTAACTCATTGTTTTCTCCTGTAAATGAGAGCATAGTTGATTGTTCCCTTGAGCATTGTTCTCGTTTTCATGAGGTCAAATCTTTCAAATGTAGGTGTTGTTAGTTTATGGTTTGGGAGGGAGAGAAATTTATAGAAGAACTTTGGACCAAGAAGTATGCTGAGAGGTAAGCAACAACTTTTGTTTTGTTACAATGGAGATCATCCATGTTATCTGATATATTATCTCCAGCAAATGCTTCTACATTTGCAACATTAGATTTCTATGTAGTGTAGATACCTACACCTTTTAGTCTTATCTCTGTCAGGATGAGAGTGAGTACTGAGTAGTCTTTTATACAAAAGAATCTTGAAATATTGTACTGGTCACTTAGATGAGCTGGAATCTTGCATTAGTCTTTTATAAGTCAATTTCTCTTAGCCTAGCATGCAATCCATCACATGCTTGTGTTGTAATGCATGGAAGGATTTCAATTTATGTTCGATTGTGTCTCTTGGTTGCTAGTGATGATGGAATCGCTGGATGCATTTTCAGCAAGCATCCTTCTCTTTTCCTTGATTTGATATTTAGTTCCTTTTCATAAAATAACTATTTCTTTGTTTTGGTAATGTAGTTCCTAGAGTATGGAAGGTCTTCTTGTCCGTTGATGCATGTTGTAATAATGTTCTCGTCCTTTTTCCGATGTCCCTGATACCTCTGAAAGAATCAGGTTTCTACACTTGTTTTGTATGCTATGGCATCCCTGTCTTTAGTGATAGATTTTGTACCACGTTGTTGGTACAAAACGGCATCAGCTCTGTTTCTATTTAAAACTTGGATTGATTAGCTATATATCTTGCTTTTTTCTCTCTACTGTAAGTACCTTTTTACCCGAGAAAAGTACTTCATATGATAAAAAAATAGTAGTAGCTTCATATTTAACATTGGGACCAGACATTAGTCATAGATTCGTACCTTATGTTAACATGTTATACCTGGCTGCGGGGATAAGATACTCCTTTTATTAAGGACTGCTTCACATTGTTGCACTGAAAAAATTCATGGCAGAAAAAATGCCACGCCCAGGTGAAGGTGGTGAGGACGGAGGAACTCGCGGTGGCACAAAACAAGGTCGTCTGTCACGTCGAGCAGGCGGCATCACGGGCAAGGAGGAACCTGAGCATTCTTCTTCGGCTGCCGTAACGCATCTGCTGTGGGCTCTATTTCGACTACGGATAGCTCAGGTAAGTTATATGGAATCAACTGTACTTGTAATTGTGTGTAGTAGTATGGTGTCATTGCTCTTGTGAAAAACAATGTGATGTGATCCTAGTTGTAATTGGATATTTGGATACACAGTTCAGCTAACTTAGATTGATTGAAGATGTGCTGCTTTATTTAGATTGTCATTAGGATGGTTGATAAAATTTCAGTTGATGTGCCTTTAACTTATTGGTCATTTTGTACTTATCTTTCAAGCAAGATGAATATTTATTTTGTTTTGCCCATACAAGATGTAGGACTGTTTTGCTTACTGCAGCTAATCGTACTTGATAATTTGTACCTCAGCCTGCAAGAGAACTCAAATAACTCCAGGTCTCTAAATTAGCTGATGTAGTACTTCTTTTCTTAATCTACATCGTGATAAGTTAAGTTATATATACAATAGATTACCACATAACGGCCATAACGTTATCCTCCTCTCTATTTGCTTTGTTCCATGGATTTTTATAACTCACGGCAACATGCTAGCACATTGAGTTTTTTCATCCATCATAGTTTATTATTGCCTTTCTTAAGTGCTCAGTGTGTGCTTGGCTGCTTGCACTGAACATAGTGGCGGATTACTGAATGGTTCAGCTGGTCCTGGGACCTTTGCTGTTATATTTTTAATATTTTCAACCATCTCGCCTACTCGCTGTGAAAAATTAACAGGGATGAGAACGTTGGAATTAGGCTGATATGTCGTGTAGTATTGCTATCTTGCCTGATAATTATTTTTTTCCTGATATGGTCGATCAGCCTGTCATGTGTAGCACTGTCAATTTTGAAGTGCAAATTTTGTAGCCTGATAGAGGGTGTAAAGTGCTAATTTTGAAGGCTATCTTACGTGTACCACCACTGCCAATTTTGAAGGCTTAACCGCTTAAGCATCATCTAGTCACTTAACTTCCACCGTCCACCAGCTCTATAGATTTAATGGTGGCATGATGTCTGCTTTAATTCAAATGTATATATTTGATAGGAACCACAGTGCAAATTCATGGTTGCAAGAGATAAGAAAACTATTATTAGCGCAGTCATTTGACAGCTAATACTTATTTTTTTCCTGATATTTGTTCCATAAAGGAGACAGAATCACGTCAAGCAGTTTAACTCAGCCAAGTATTTGCATTTGATAGATTATTGCAAGCCTCAGTTATCTATTTATTTCATTTTTTGTATCTACTGCAAAAAATCAGTTGTATCTACTGCAACATTTTTTGCTTGGATTTTTTATTGAGGAAATTCACATTTGTCATCTTATTTTTTCTGTTTCCCTTAGGGTGCTGGATCGTTCGAGATGGCATAGACAATATGCATTTCTGTCAGTTTGGAGTTTAGAAAAATATGTTATGAATGTATTTCTGTCAGTTTAGAGTTTGATTTCTGTGGAGGCATTTCTGCTTACAAATGATGATATTTCTGTCAGTTTGGAGTAGATGATTCCTGAATGTATATATATGAAGAATAGTAATGTTTCCTGTCAACTTTCTGAAGAATATGTTATGAATGCAATTACAAGAATATTGAATTTCTGAATGTATGTTATGAATTCCGGAATGTATGTTATGAATGTATGTTCTGCTGTGCAACTACTTTTACAGTGGAATTGATTAGAGGCATTTGAAAAACAGTGCCCCTAAAAAATATAGAGGCATTTCTGGAAATGCCACTAAAAATAGTTAGAGGCATTTGAAAAACAGTGCCCCTAAAAAGTATGAAGGCATTTCTAGAAATGCCTCTAAAAATAGTTGAGGCATTTGAAAAATAGTGCCCCTAAAAAGTTTAGAGGCAAATTTGGAAATGCCTCTAAAAATACTCATTTTTAGTGGCATTTTACTTCAAATGCCTCTATGATTTTTAGCAACACGATTATTGGCAACGCTTTTTAAAGTGCCACTAAAAATACTTAGAGGCACTTTGGGGATTTTTAGTGGCATTTCAAAGTGCCTCTAAAAACATGTTCTCTTGTAGTGCGTATCTGCTCCGCTTACGATTCCATCGGAGATCAAAGCGGATGCCTTTTTTCCGAAGATTGAACATAAGGATGGAAATAACTGTTTGACTGGGGACAATCTGGATCGTTGATGAAAATTAAACGGACAAGATTTAAAGTGTTTGCTGCTCGACATCGAGACAATCTGGATCGTTGATTGAAAATTGAACGGACAAAATTTAAAGTATCCCAACATGTTTGCTCTTTTAATAGTAGTATAGATATATGTTGTTCTTAGAGCGTCATTTATGTTTCGCTTTCAGTTTTATTTTGTTTTGTTTGCTGGTACTTTTCAATTAATAAATGGATCCTTACATTCTTGTGGAGAGAGACACGCTCCGCTTTTTCATTAAACACTCATGTTCTCCACTCATATGTGTAGAATGTTTAGCTTTTATTATCTTACCTTCTAGCTCTTGTTTTTCATGTATCTCTTATTCAGAGCTATTAGTTACTTGTCGTTAGATTGTACTCTCTTGTGATACATGCATATTTGCTTAGAGAGTTGTTTCAAATAAATTGATTGGTGTTTGCTTGAAAGGAACTATCATGTAGAAAATGGTCAAAGAAATTCAAATAGCATTGTCTTGAGTAACTTGATACTTGTCAATTGTTTTGAGATATAAACTAGATGAATGCTTAAACTTGTGGATCATTTACTTAAGAATGGATTAGTGGAGAAATACCGTAAAGCTTAGAGTTATAATACTTGTTCTGATTGATATTCCTCAAAGTCTAGATATTCTTTTTGCAAATTATGTTTGGTTGATAAGGGAGACAGTGCGGAGTCTAATGGTTATGCCTAATGATATCTTGTGGTCATTCGTGTATTCGGTTGTTAATATGTGTTTGCTTGACACCTTGTTAAGCCTAAAAACTGTACTGAGAGGGAATGCTTCTCGTGCATCCAAAACCTTGAACCAAATATCCATGTCATTCGTGTCCACCATACCTATCTACATGTGGTATTTTCAAGCCACTCCAAGTAAAAATTTCGTGTGCTACCTTTAAATATTTAAAATGTTATTACTCTTTTTGTGCCACTACTCAGCTCATGAGGAAGTAGTGGGTGGTCTTTATTGTATTTGTTGGACAGACTTCTTTCAGGACTTGTATGCTTCATCTACTTGTCCATTAATTTTGTAAAAAGAGTTGGCAACGGGGTGCCCAGCCCCATAAAAGAGAAATTACAACTTTCACCAAAAAACTCTCCATACATTTTGTTCCTGTGAATTTAGTAAAACATCTGCATACGTAAACAAATGAGATAAAGAGGAATGATCTGCTTGCTGCAGAAATAACGTTCCTCATGGGAGCCGCTCTTATAAGTCTGTCTAGCAAAATGTAGTAATGCATTGCTTACTATCATTCGTTGACCATAGCATGCACCTATCAGAAATATATTTTTATGTCTCTATATGCTTTCAAAAACTAAAAAGCTCTAGCACACGATTAATCTCTGCTTCCCTCTGCGAAGGGCCTTTCTTTTACTTTTATGTTGAGTCAGTTTTCCTTTCCAATCTTTATCGCTCAAGCAAACACATAGTATCAATTGAGGTACAAGTCTACTACATGCTATCTTTATGTTTAACTGTGAAAATTTTATATTGAAATTATCTTAAGATAATTATGTTACAAGTTGAAGCTCTTGCTGAAAATTTAAATCTTACTTTGTGTTGGTTGAACACCTTTGCCGAAAGTTTATTGCTTTGTGAACTATCAAGCATGACGAGTTTTATAATTTTTAAGTCTCCAAAGTACTATCCATGAAAAATTCTTACTTAGATGTTACACATGGTTAATCATTGTTTGCTTTATATTAACTATAGACCATTGTCTTGGATTACTTCATTCAGTTCATATGCTTTACATTACTTGATCATTATCGTGTTGGTAGCATGTCACTACCAAAACTTATTTTGTTATCATTTACCTACTCGAGGACAAGCAGGAATTAAGCTTGGGATGCTGATATGTCTCAAACGTATCTATAATTTTTGTATGTTCCATGCTTATTATATATCATTGCCACATGCTTTTATAATGTTTTTATATCATTTTGACACATTTTATGGAACCAACCTATTAACAAGATGCCCAGTGCCAGTTCCTGTTTTTGTTGTCTTTTTGTTTCAGAAAAGCTAGCCGGGAATTTTCTCGGAATAAGCTGCCAATTAACATGATTTATTTTTATGAAGAAACAAAGATGGAGCCGGAGGGCGCCTGCAGGGGGGCCCCACAGGCCCCAGACGCCCCCAGGCGCGGTCCAGGGTGGATCACGCCTGGGCCCCACCTGGGCGACTCTGAGACCTCCTCGAGTTGCCCTTTCGCCTATAAATTGTCTTCCTCCTAAAAACACTCGGTACCCGATCATATGTTCCAGAAAAGTTCCAATGCCGCCGCCGTCGCCAACCCTAGATCGGGAAGGTTCTGAATCTCTTAACGGCACCCTGTCGGATGGGGAGATCGTCACCGGAGGCATCTACACCACCATGCCTACCTCCGGAGTGATGCGTGAGTAGTCCACCACGGGACTACGGGTCCATGGCAGTAGCTAGATGGTTGTCTCTCTTCCTTGTGCTCCATTGTTTAGATATTATGAGCTGCCTACATGATTAAGATCATCTTTATGTAATGCTATGTGTTGGGTTTGCGGGGATCCGATGAATTATGGAGTCATGACATTATTGTTCAGTTTATCTATGATATGTTTTATTTATGATCTTGCATGCTCTCCGATGCTTGTGTATGCTTTGGCCGAAGTAATTACTTGTGTCAGTAGAGGGAGATTTATGCTAGATAGTGGGTTCATGCCTCTCTCGTCTGAGCTAAGTTGACAAAAACGATTAGGACTTGAGATGTGTTGTTGCTACTAGGGATAAAACAGCGGTGTTTATTATTTTATGGTACTCATTGCTTACATTACGCACCATGCTTATTGCAATTATCTGTTGCTTGCAACTTAATAGTTTCGGGAGACTTGCTGGATAGCGATCCTGGGGTGGATTATTCGTCATAGATGCAGTTGGATAACGGTCTATGTATTTTGACGTAATACCCATATTAAATAAAACGGTGAACTTTGTGTCATCATAGTATTGTGTTGCGCCCATGTTAGTCAATTGCCCCGTTGTAATTTGTTCACCCAACACGTTTATCTTTTGGAGAGACACCACTATTGAACTGTGGACCCCGGTCCTATTTTCCTACATTGGTTACAACCGTTTTAATAGCTTTTCCTAGTCATTTGCTCGCTGGTCATTTTTGCTCTCATAATATTTTACACACATACATTTAATCATTTGTGTTCAGCAAGCCAGAGAGATTGACAACCTCTCTGTTTTATTGGGGCGAAGTAGTTTGTTCGTGTGTCCGCAGGTCCACGCCAGTAATCGTAAACGGCGCCGCTGACACCTTTCTGAAGCCTTCTCCAAATCCTACTGGATCGATAAACCTTGGTTTTGCAATCAAGAGAAACTGCTGCTACGCTATATCATACCTTCCTCTTGGGTTCCCAGCGAACGTGTGATCCACGCCATCAATATACATGAAACACGACATATGCTCCTTGTGTCCTGCAAGGTTATAATTATCATTGGCAACATAGCTCGTGAGACCAACAATGAAATTTGGTAGTGAGAGAGAAACAATGATCTCTGCCAGAGGCGGAGCTATGCCCAGGTCAGGCCCCCCCCCCCCCCCCCCCCCCCCCCCCCCCCAGCCCATGAAAAGTTAAAAAAAATGTTCATATTGGCCCATTTTCGTCAAAAAACTGTGATATTTGATGCATTCCCCCCCCCCCCCCCCCCCCCCCCCAATTTTGGCCCAGTATAGCCCCCCCCCCCCCCCCCCCCCCCCCCCCCCCCCCCCCCCCCCCCCACAAATTAATTCGGCCCAAGCTCCGCCACTGATCTCTACGTCTCTTGGGTATCAAAATGCTTAATAACATTTCCCACACACAGAAAAATGGCATTTTCATTTCCCTCTCGATTGTTCGACAGGATGGAGCATGTCATGTTATGTTTCCATATATACACCAAAAATCACGGGAGTCTTTCAGCAGTCCGGGGCTCGCTCTCGAAGGCCAAACCCATAGAAAGGTGACAGGACTTCACCGCGTGGTGTGATATTTGTGCAACCATCACTAGCTCGATCCAACCGGACAGGACATCACTTGTGAACCCGTGATATACACGAAACACGGCATATGCTCTTTGTGTCCTGCAAGGTTATAATTATCATTGGCAACAGAGCTCTCATCCCCGGAGTCAGTATACCGTTTCTCCCAAGTTTTGAGAAAGCAAAGTAAAGCATAGGTTTTGGGAGTCAGTCGATCATAGTAACAATGTCCTCAAATGTGCTCTATAGGTGTCATCCCATCTTGTATAATATCGATTTTGACAATTATTTGTTGAAACACCTTGATTTGCCAGTAAAATGGTCCGACATGTTGTATCCATCTTTTCTTTTCCGAAGTGAATATTTCAGGGCTACTATCAGTTAGACTACTAGGCAGCGCCGTATATGTCCTTGTGCCGAATCACTTTTATCACCCGGACATTTCGTCCTTCTCTTTTGAGCTTGGTTGTTTGCATGTTCCCTAACTGAATTTTCCTGATGTCTGCATCAGTGATGTGTTGCCTAATATCATGGTGTTGGTTGCTCGGCACCGGACCTTTCTGTGCTCTTTGCATGACCGTGCAAGCTGACCTCGGCGTTACGCACTTACGCTCATTAGCGAAGTTAGCCTTTTTTTTTTGTGTGGCAAGAAACCGAAGTTAGTCTTATGCTGTTGGGTCACTCTTGGATCAAGTACAGGACCACTAGTTGTAGCCCTAGGTCATTGACTATCTTTCACGGAAAGAAAATAATCAGGACTAAGGATGGCAATGGATAGGGTATGGGGCGAGTAGAGCAATACCATACCCATATCCGTGTAGTCAATGGGTACAAAACTCTGCCCATATCCGTACCGCGGGTATGAAACTTTACCCGTACCCATACCCGGCGGATACCCATACCCACTGGGTACCCAACGGGTAGATCAAATAGTACACATGTTATACATAATTTTACATTCATCAATAACACATTGATAAAAGAAAACATTTATCTCAACTCAATAACATATATATGAGGACATGAAAATTATCTCAACTCAAATTGACAATTGATGACAACTTTAACATAGCTTCACAAGCTCACGAGAATAAATGTTGGACCTCCACCGATAAGGCTATAAAAGGGCAGGGTATGGGTACCCGTGACTTAACGGGTAGGGTACGGGTACTACCCATGGGTATAAAATTATGTCCATACCCTACCCATGCGGGTACGGTACCCGCGAGTACCCGTACCCGTGGGTAAAATTGCCATCCTTAATCAGGACAGTTGATTTGTGGTTTGACTGGTAGCGGCGGTGCCAGCGCTAACGGACGCTGCTTTTTTTTTTAGAAAAGAGGGTCACGGCCTCTGCATCGCGAGGATGCACACAGCCATTTATATTAAAACAAATGAAGTATCAAAGTAGTATCAGTAACTTATTACATCTCAAGGGTTAGCCAAAGTGGCGACATGAATCAACCAACTGAAAAAGGCCAACGGACGCTGCTCACACCGTGTCATGTTTTCCTCGTTAGCTAGCATCTCCAAGACTCCAACTGGTTATTGGGAGATGAATGAATAATCTTTGGAGGACGTTAAAAAGGCATATCTCCAACTGCATCCAACAATCCACGGAGGAGGAGCTCTGCTTTGACTTGGCTTCACTACCGTTTGCCGAATGGACGCAGCAGCAGCATTGTAGTACAACTAGACTGAACGGAAAGCGACCTTTCGGCGAATCTGGGTGGTGCCAAATTACGCGTCCATCGCCCCTTGCATGCACTAGCGGGTCGTATCAGGGACTAAAACAAAGATAATGCCATTCCCCGGAGAAAGTTAGAATGAGCGTAAAATTACGGCGCACACGCTTGCTTGCTTGCTTTCGCTCTCGTGCATTGCACGAGCGGCTCCTTTTCAACGTTAGCTTTTATACGTTGGGGACCATGGGTGAACGGAAGTGCGCCGTGACCTGAGTTCAGAGCGAGAGGGGTTTCGAGATGGGAGCCGTGCGGGAGAATGAATAGAGCGTGACCACACATGGATCTACCGTCTACGTGCCGCTGCGGCGCTGCTTGTTCCGTGCCGGCAGGACGGAACGTGAACGACACGCCAGCTCGATGGACGAGTGGTGGATCCCTCAAGCTTAACTAGATAATTCCCCGCGCGTTGCTGCGGGAATTGTCGGGAATTGTTCACAATATAATAGAATTGTTCGTCAAGGGGATTCCCTCTCACCCTTCCTTTTCAACTCGGTTGCAGACGTCTACAACACCTTATTCTCCAGCCCTCCCACTATGGCCTTCTACCCCACCCGTTTGTTGACGACCTCCCTTGCCCTGTCCTCCAATACTCTGACGACACGCTCATCATTCTTCGCGCCGGTGTGGATCACGTTCCTACCCTTAAATCCATCCTTAACTCCTTCTCTCAGGCCACGGGGCTACACATAAATTTCCATAAAAGCACCTTCATTCCTATCCATGTCCCCCCCCCCCCCCCCCCCCCCCCCCCCCCTCGCCTCAGCTTTGGACATGGCCTCCGCCTTTGGCTGTTCTGTGGCGTCTTTCCCCCAAGTCTACTTAGGTCTTCCCCTCTCCACCCACAAATTCCGCGCGGCAGACCTTGCCCCAATCATTTCTCGTGGTGATAAATACCTTGCTGGTTGGCGCGGTAGATGCACTCCGATTGGGGGTCGGCTCATTTTGGTTAATTCCGTCCTCTCCGCCCTTCTCTCTCATGCCATGGCCGCCGACGTCCTTCCAGTTGGCACCATCGAAGCCATTGACAAGCGTCGGCATGCCTTCCTTTGGACCGGCGAGGACACTTGCAACGGCGGCAACTGTAAAGTCGCCTGGAAAGACGTTTGCACCCCCAAGTCGAAAGGAGGACTTGGTGTTCTCTGCCTGACCTCGCAAAACTCCTCCCTCCTCTCGAAATTCTTGTCCAAGATCCATTATGGCTCCACTGCCCCGTGGGCGGTCTGGTTCCGGCGCCAATATGGGTGGCACGCGTCTCGGGATTTGGGAGACTCTCACCACCTCGACACCCCCATTTGGAAAGACATCGTTTACACTCTCTCTTCGTTTCGCGAGAACTCCACGGTCACCATCGGCTCCGGCGAGCACACCTCCTTCTGGTTCGATCGTTGGACTGGACCTAACACCCTCGCCGAAATCTTCCCAGCTCTTGCCTCCCACGCCTCTCGCCCACACATTTCCGTCCAAATGGTTCTCTCATCGAACGTCTCCACCATCCTCGCCCCTCGCCTGTCCAATGTTGCCTCCTCTGAGCTGGCCTCCGTCCGTCGCCTTCTCACCAGCTTCTTACCCGACCCAACGAAAAACGACGCTCGCCTCAACCGCTTCACCAACAAAACTTCCATAAACAGGGATACCTATGCTAATTTTTTTAGGCATTTGCCAAATGATGAGTTTGCAGGTGCGGTATGGTTCAATGTCGCCCCTAACAACTGCAGGATCTTCAACTGGCTAGTCCACCGTCGCCGTATCGCCACCAACCTGCGCCGCTTCCGACACTCGCTCTCCACCTCGCCCTCCTGCCCCTCATGCTCCAAAGACGAAGACGTCAACCACCTGCTCCTCGGGTGTCATCGCGCTAAAGAAGTTTGGAACGCCCTCCCCCCGTGTACCACCATCCCGTTGCCTCCTTCCATTGAGGAGACTTGGAGTGCCCTGCCTCTCAACTCTACAAAGCTCACAATCGTTGCGGCCGTCATTTGGAACATCTGGAAAAGGCGCAATTCGCTAGTCTTCAAAGCTCAAGACGTCCCTCCAGAGATCACCGCTCAGAAATGTGTTGATGATGTGAAGCTTTGGACCTATCGCTGCCGTAACCTAGCAACTAAGGAGTTCCTTATTTCCAGGTGTAACATTTTTGAGCCACCTTGAGCTCCTTTGTAATTTTCCCTTCTCTCTCATCTTCCATTTTCTGTATTTGAGCTTGTAACAACTTTGGCTGTTCATATATAAAGTTTAGGCTGGTCTAAGGCCCGCCGTAGTTCTAGTCAAAAAAATAATAGAATGATATTTTGGTTGCATGGGAGAGTAATATTTGTACTTATTATTATTACAAATATTGTATTGAAATAAGTAGCAAAGGAACTTGTAAAGTTATTCTACGGCCACAAAAAATGATATGAAGCAAAAAACACTTATGAATTCATTCATATACAATAGCAGTGCAAAGTTTAAGGGAAACGAATAACTAACTTATGAGTTCATTCATATACAATACCGATGCAAAATTTCATGTAGTAATGTGTTATTGCAGATAGGGCGAAAATATTTTTCTAGAAAAAAATGTATGCGCCACAGAAAGTGTGTTCTTTATCCAAAAAAAAAGACTCTTTTTTTTTTTTTTTGAAAAAAAAAAAAACTCTTTGTGTTAGTGGCGTGGTGATTGTAGTGCGCATAGAATATGACTAAAACATGGCATCTGCCTTTGTTGTTCAAAAATGATGAGAGCAATCTTTCATAAAAGTACATGAATATTGTATACGGCATATTCAGAAACTGAAATGTTTGCTCTCTCACAATTAAGAACATAATCTATACTTCTTATAAAGCAAAACTCCACTAAGTGCATTAATTATTTTTCTATCTCAACATGCAAGCTATCCACATCACTCATTCTCTTAGCCAACCATATGTCCATGTCATCCCACTAACATGAATTAAAGCCCATATTTTCTTGCATGCAACATATCCATATCATATACTTTTCATCTATCCAATTATCCACGTCACCAATTTTTAACCATCAAATATAAAAAAATCATGTCAATTAAATTTAGCCTTTCGACAATGTGATCAACTGAACCTTCCATATTTCTATAAACAACTTCACATTTTATGTTTCTGATATGCCTTTGTTTACACAATAATTTTTTAAAGAGATTTCCGCCGCAACGCGCGGGGTATCTTTCTAGTTACATATACAACGGAAGGCATATGAAATAAAGAGGTTAAAGTTGCAAAATCAATACGTTGACTAACTTGCAAAATCAAATGGTTAGGAATCTTACCTCACTTGCATTATTCTGATGTAGTATGAAAAAGCAAGGAGAATAACCGTTTGATCATCCTCGCCAAACTCTTCTAATTCGTCACACCTAGTTCCTTGAAAAATCAAGGAGAGTAACCTTTTTTAGATTAAAATCAAGGAGAATAACTTGTCACGGAATGAATACATTATCGTATTATGGAGAGCTATACAATACTAAAATCATCGTTAGATGGAATTGCAAGGACTACTAACATAAAACAAACTATCATCGCATCACAGATCAAGACTGAAGAAAACTCAACATATTATTGTCTCGGAATACACGCATTCTACCATGTATAGTATAGACTTTCCAAGGCCTGCAGCTACAACGGGCAGGTTACAGGTGCATCACATCATGATACAGACACTACAGCACGCGCCCTCTGTGCCGACGGTTATTTACCGTCGGCACAGATACCTTCCCCGTCGGCACAGGACTGTGCCGACGACCGTCGGCACAGGGTCGTCGGCGTAGGTGCCCGTAGGCATAGGATTTTTGCCCGTCGGCACAGATATTCCCCGTCGGCACAGGGTATGCCCACGGTGAAAAATTGCCCGTCGGCACAAATTTCGTCGGCGTAGGTTCGGTGGGCCCCACCGTGGGCGAGCTCGCTGAGCAGCTGTGCCGACGGTATTTACCGTCGACATAGGGGTAAACGTGGCGTCTCCTGGGACGTCCTGGCTGTGGGCTGTGCCGACGGTAATACCGTCGGCACAGGTCTGGCCATTTGGCACAGATGTAACACCTGTGCCGACGGGAATACCGTCGGCACAGGTTAGTCCCAGATTTTTTTTTTTTGCAATTTGGTTGCAGCAGCTCGTTTTCCAGCAAAAATGGCAGAAAATAAAATATAAAATACTGACAATATCATCACAAATAAGATCACACATAGCTCCATATATCATCCCAAAGCAATATCATCAAGCACAATGCTAATATCATCATAGTGGATACACACATAGGACTACAACAATGTCTCGCAAGTTGCTACATAGCTAGATGTCTAGATCATCAAGCCCTACATCTATTGCGGCGGCGACGGGGTGTGCCCCATGTCTCCCCGGGTGAACACAGGCGATCGACGGCTCGGCGCAGCAGTAGAACCACCAGAAGAAGGCGAAGCACCAGGAGAAGTCCAAGCACCACGCGAAGCACCAGGAGAAGGACCACCGGGATGTACCGGTGTGATCTCACGCGAACCCGGCGAAGCACCAAGCGAAGGATCAGCATCAAACCTCACCATCTCACGCGAATCCGGCGAGGCACTAGGAGAAGCACGACCAAAGTGTGGGTTCTCCGACGAGCATCCCGTTCCCTACATGTTTGAGCAAGAGTTAGCAACTTGCGAGGCAAAGGAAAAGCGGTAACTAGTGGTTTGGCATCAAACTTACCGGGGTCGATGAGTAGTAGGTGAGAGCGAACTCGTCCTTCGATGGAAACCGTGGACACGGCCCCGGCTCCGGAGGCTCCTCCATAGAAGGGGGGACCCGCACTCCAGTGGTGAAAAAGTTCAGCACCGACTGCAAGATAGTTTAGATGTTAGCCGTTGCCAAAATAAAGGTTCAAACTAGGGAAGTGGGACTTGTCATATTAGACAAAAATAAAGGTTGAAACTTACAGCACGGAACGACTTTTGATACGAGGAGTAGGCTGTATTCATCTCCAGCCACTGGGCATAGGCCACCTGATACTCCGCATGAGCGGCAGCGTAGGCTGCCTCAAGATCGGGCTACAATTTCGAAAATATGGTATGGAACTGTCAACTTAGCCATGCAGGAACGAATGTCGGAAAGAGGATGAAAATGAGAAA
Organism: Poa pratensis; assembly: GCA_947311845.1. Lineage (NCBI taxonomy): Eukaryota > Viridiplantae > Streptophyta > Magnoliopsida > Poales > Poaceae > Poa > Poa pratensis. Next base: position 90,710,886 of record CAMZMU010000117.1, on the reverse strand, counting down.
AACTTACATCGGTGGAAGTGGGTCGACGAGGCCGTCGACGAGGGGCTGCCGTCTGGGAGGGTAGCTTTTGCCTGCGTGAAGCTCATGGAAGGCCTGACCACATTCTGAAGAAAGAGATTACGGCCATGCGGCCTTCCATGCCCTGAGAGGACCATCGACCTCTCGTCGACCTCCTGGCTCAAGGGGTCATCCACCTCCGGGTGAAAAGACTGGAACGTCGTGGAGTACCTCTCCAAGTTCTCGTTGGCATTGTTGTAGTACTCAGGAAGCTGGGGCTGAGGCTTCGATAGATCGCGCTTCTTCTCCTTCATCTTCTTCCACGCTTGCAACTCAGAGCTTACCTCCCCCCTATCGGCGTCCTGCATCGCGAAAAGAAATGTCATGCGTAGCAAGTAGAAACATGAGGGGAAAATAAATGGATGTCGTTCCATGTATATATATATATACCAGCTTTTCCTTGAAGCGGAAGATGTTGCGGCTTCCCGCAATGTGTGTTCCCTCGGTGCCTCGGTTTGCCTTGTTCCGCTGGCTCACGGCGTCGAACTCGGGGTCTCCCCCGACCCACCTCGTAACCAACGCATCCCATGCGTCTTCTTTGCCGTCGGCCCAGTCGGGCATAACCTGAAAATGCAATTCAAGAAGAGATAATGCAATGGCAACTTAGCAGCAATATAGAATTTCATTGACAGTTCACTTACCGAAAGGAATTCCTCCCTCGTCATCTTCTGTGCCGTCTTGACATTCTCCTCCTTCTTGGCCCTCTTGCCCGTCTTCTCATACGTGAAAGTATTGGCGGACGTATGCTTTTGGTTGTAGAATTGTTGCCGTGCCAACCTCACACAATGAGCACGCAATACGCGAGCCGCCGTGTCTCTATGCTCGTCCGCCACCCGAAAATGCTTCTTCAACCATGCATAAAAAAATTGTGAGAGTCATGAGTTAGCACGGTGGAGTCATAAACTATGAACGGAACTCGAAAAATATGTCTTACCCAAAACCCGGTGATCACGGCGTCAGCAGCTGTCTCGAAGCCCGGGATAGGGGCAGCCTCATAGTCCACCCATTTATAGGCTAACTTTGCCTCGGCGTCGGGACCGACGGTGTACAAGCCCGGCCAATTTTGCCTAATTAGAGCTCCAAGCAAGCTCCCAGGAGTGCGGGGAATCTTAGGTGCTGGCCATGTCCATTTGCTACACAATAATCAAACATTAGTACATATGCCAAATTGTTATGAACACAATGAAATTACATGTTCAAAATTACAAAATTAGTACACTTACTCAACGCCCTGAGGAACAATGAGGGCTTTCGCCTCCTCGCTCCTAGGCTCCATGTCCTCGTCGGGGACTCCCGCTTCGCCACGCATCCGCGGCCGCTTCGGCGCCAGCTCCACCTCGTCCTCCACCTCGTCCTCCGCCTCGTCCTCCACCTCGTGTCTAGACTGGGAAGCCATGTCGCCAGAAGCGGAGGGCAACTCCACCTCGTCCTCCGCCACGTCTACTCCACCTCGTCCTCCACCTCGTCCTCCACCTCGTCCTACTCGCGCACCCTCATCCACGGCGTAACGCGAGGTGGAAGGTCGTCCACTCCGTGTAACTCCAGGCTTCCGTACCATCATCTTACTAATCTTACTAATCAGGGACGAGGAGTTTTCCTTGCCTTGGCTCATATTGTTCAATCACCTGCATTGAGAAAGAGAAAACAAGTAAGCATAAAGACATAATAAAATGTAGACAGTAAGCATAAAGACGTAATGCAATGACGAAGCATGTTGAAAAATAAATACTAAAGCATAAAGACATAATAACATGTAGACACCAAGCATAAAGATGTAATGCAATTAAGAAGCATGTTGAAAAATAAATACTAAGCATAGAGACATAAAAGACGCTCACCCGAATAATCACTCTCATAATTTAGTTGGTTCTCATTCTCACTATCACTATCACTATCACGTGTGTAGTAGGTTGGAGGCTCATCGCACGGTGGAGGCTCGTCATCGGCGGCATTGTCCGCCTGTAACTTCGAGAGCATATTTATGTCCTTCAGATCCTCAAGACCACCCGTTTGTAAGGCAAAGTCCCCGAAGTCCTCTTGCTCTTGATAGAAAATTCCCTCGTATGTTTTAGGGTCAATGTTGTTGTAATCGTCGGCAGAGGGCATGGGTAGCTTACCATGTGGCGATACCCGGAACACGACTTCCCAGCCCTTGAGGTTCTCTTTCTGGCATGGGTAGGGCAAATAATAAACTTGCTTGGCTTGGTGAGCCACAACAAAGACATCGGCTCCGCTATAGGTGGTTGAAGGCTTAACTTCAACTAACCCAATGGAAGGGTCACTTCTCAGTCCACCGTGTGGTCCAGTGCGTGGGTCGAACCAATGGCACTGGAACACAACGAGCTTGAGTTCTATGTTCGTACGATTGAACTTCAGCTCGTATACCTTTTCTAACCTTCCGTAGTAATCTACGTAATCGGCTCCATCGGCTCCTCTGGATCCTTTGGTGAAGACCCCAGTATTTACAGTTTTTGCATTCGGCCGACTATTCTGGTGATACTCTGTATGGAAGCGGAACCCATTCACATCATACTTCTCATACTTCATGACGGTACGGTTAAAACCTTGGGAAACACATCTCAACTCATCCGTCATCTCAACGTTGCGATCAGCTCCCTACAAGTACGGTTCAAATTGTTTTGTGCATTAGTTACGTGTAATAAGAGGGACAAGTCACAGATTGCAAGCTAAGAGGGACAGGTTAGAAATTACTTTTTCCATGAACCAAGACACAAATTTTTTTCCTCCGTGAGCACCCTTTTTCAGAAGAGTGTCCAGCTCCGCGGGAGAGGGATCCGCCATTCCCGACCACTGTTCATCTTGGAATTGGCTAAAAGGAGAAAATAGGTATTAGACCGAAACCGAGTTACTAGTTGCAAAGTAATTTGTTCACCATTTTACCTGATGAAACCGACTACTTCCGTCATGTTCGTAAGCACATAGAGCATTATGCAATCCTTCTCTTCCTTGGTCAACTGCATTTTACACCACCACCGGCCTTGCCACCGGGACATTGGAAGAGGAGGAGCTTGGGGTCATGCTTGGGCTCGTCGACATTGTACCGAGAGACCGGGTTATGCATAGTGGATACTTCATCGGGATAGTACGTTGTCACGGCGTCTGCCATCTCCCGAAGTATTGTTGCCTCAGCTATGCATGCTTCAATCCTATTTTTGTTTCCAGTCATGTTTCGAATATACTTGAACTCTCTCTCAATACAAAACTGCCAACGAAACTGCACCGGTCCACCCAAGAGTGCCTCGTTCGCGAGATGCACAACGAGATGTGCCATCGGAACAAAGAAGCCTGGCGGAAAGATCTTCTCTAAATTGCATAGCAACTCCGGCACAAGATCACGCAGCTTCCCAATAATCACGGGACATATCTGCTTCGCACAGAGCGTGCGGAAGAAATGGCTCAACTCCGCAAGCACTCGCCAGATACGATCGGGGAGATACCCTCGAACCATCACCGGCATCAACCGCTCAATCCATATATGATAGTCGTGACTCTTGAGCCCAGTGACATTTCCCTTTACAAGATTGACTCCATTACTTATATTGGAACAATAACCATCAGGGAACATCACGTCGTGTTTGAGCCACTTGAATGTCTCCTTCTTTTGGATATTATCAAGGCAGTAGGGTGCATTCGGCTTGAACCAATTTTTTCGACGGCGGTCAGGAGGCTGCATGTGTAATCTCTCCCTATCACAGAGATTCTCAACATCAACTCTAGCCTTGACATTGTCCTTTGACTTCCCAGGAATGTTCAGGACTGTGTGAAAGAGCATCTCTCCAACATTCTTTTCGGTGTGCATCACATCGATGTTATGGGGAAGTTCGAGGTCCTTGTAATACTCTAGCTGCGTTAAGCCTGCCACGTGAGTCCAGTTGTGCGTTACACCATATCCCACAAATTTTGGGCCAGGTACCTGAGCAGGCACGAGAGCACGTAGCTCGGCATCAACAGTTGCACCATCGAACTTCGGTATCTCTTTTTCTTCACGCACGACTTTGCCCTTCGTGAAGTTTTTTATGTCTTCTCGGTAAGGATGCCTTCTTTTGAGGAACGGTCGATGCTTGTCAAACGCGACATACTTGCGACCTGACTTTAGCCAAGTGAACTCAAGTCGGTTTCTGCACACTGGGCATGGCCACTTACCAGCTGTACACCATCCGCAGAATAGGGCATACCCGGGTAGGTCGTGCATGGAATAGTGGTACCAAATTCTCATCAAGAAGTTTTTCTTTGATGCTCGGTCGTATGTCCACGTCCCATTGTGCCATGAGTGGTGCAAATCATCCACAAGCGGTTGCATGTAGACACTCAAATTCTTCCCCGGGTATTCGGGCCCTGGAATGATCAGCGACATAAACATGAACTTCCTTTGCATTAGGACCCCGGGAGGGAGATTGAGCGGAATAACAAACACGGGCCAGCAGCTGTACGAGTGACTCGACATACCATATGGATTGAATCCATCTGTTGCTATCGCAATTCTGACATTCCGAGCATCTGCTGCCTTATCGGGGTGTTTCTCATCAAAATTCTCCCATGCCTTACCATCAGATGGATGTCCCATCTTTTTCCGTCCGAACTCGTCGGCGTATCTCTTCCCCTTCTTGTGCCAAGTCATCTGTGGCAGTCTCCTCAGAAAAGTAAAGCCGCTGGATTCTTTTTATGAATGGGAGGTACCGAAGAATCTTCACAGCGACTTTTCCCTGCGTCTTCTGACCATCGGCTCGTTTTCTCATGATACCTAGAGGCCCCACAAAGACTACAGTACTTGTCATCCGCATACTGTTTCCAGAACAGAAGGCAACCTTTTGGACAACAATCTATCTTTTCATAATCCATGCTGAGCGATCCCAATAGTTTCCTCGTTTCGTGCATGGACTTTGGCAGACAATGCCCTTCGGGCAACATGTTACCAAATGTTTTCAGATTGGCTTCAAAGCCTGCACGGGTGGTGGAGTACTGGCACTTGTCACTTAGTATTTGAGCTATGGCATCGAGCTGAGAAATGTTTGCACCCTCGTATAGAGGCTTCTTAGCCGAGGCCATCATATCAAGGAAAGCCTTCGCGGTTGGCTCCGGTTCCTCCGGTTCACCCGGTTCCTCCGGTTCCTCCTGTGGAGGTGGCGAATCCGGTATGTCAGCATCACGGAGATCATCTAGCAAGTTTCTCACCCCATCATACTCATTGCCATTGATCCGCTGCCGCATCACCTCAACTCTGTCACGTTCGACCTGAGCAAAGTCGACCTTCGTGACGTAGTTAGGCATATACCCAGACAACCAAAGATGCTTAGTCATTTCATCCTTTCCCTGACGGGCACGATTCTTGCAATTAATGCATGGGCACCTTGGACGAACTCCTGATGCCTTTGAACCACGCGCTAACTCCTTCACTAACATATTGGTCTTCCATTCCCACTCCTCTGTTCTTTTAATCTTACTGATACGGCCACTGTACATCCACCCATTATCAGCCATCCTCTGCTTTATTGGATCCAAAGAACAACGCATTTCGTAATATGCACCAAGTAATAATAAATTTATTCAATGACACCAAGATTAATTACGGCCAAATTTTATCTTTTACAACATGCAAGGGTTCACCTACACTTCTAATAGGAGGGCCTATCCCGCCCGAGTACGTGTAGATCGAGTCGTGTCCCATGTTCTACCCCGACCCGAGACGAAATTTCGACAGCACCTCCCCGCTGTTCTTCAGAATACACGTCTCGAGCTTGTCAAGCCGAGAGGGTGTGCATCCGAAGAACAACGGGGAGGTGCTGCCGAAATTCCGTCTCAGGAAGGGGTAGAACATGGAACACGACCCGATCTACACGTACTCGGACTGTCCAACAGGACAACCCGGAAGTGTTACGGTTATAAATATGCAAAGATGGACAATCCTGCATATTTATAAATTTGTAACCCTTCCGGATGGGATCTGACTCGGGTTACGCGACTGACTTGGTGATCTAGACCAAAATAAACCTATGCAGCAAGAGAGGCGAAAGGTTTATACCCTCGAAGCGTGATCGGCGGCGGGAAAAGGTCGAGGACGTGCTCCGGAAGCAGGGCGACAAAACAGGGGCACCGATGCGGCCCCTCCTCAGCTGGCTGACGGGAATCTACGTCATCTGAAAAAGCACACAGTTGACATATATAAGCAAAAAATCTCTCTGTTTTCCTAATAATCATCCGTAACCCTAAAAAGCAACCCTAAAACTAACACACACTAATATCCTACAACTAAAAGTGGCACTAACCCTAAAACTAACACACACTAATATACTAACAGTACTAACACACACTAATATACTAACACACCCTAATATACTAACCCTAAAACTAACACACACTAATATCCTACAACTAAAGCTAACACTAACATACTAACAGTACTAATTAACAGAAAATTAAAAAACTAATTAATAGCTAACATACTAATTAAAAAACTAATAGCTAACATACTAATTAAAAAACTAATTAATACCTAACATACTAATTAAAAAACTAAAGCTAACACTAACATACTAATTAACTAATTAAAAACTAATCAGAGGAGAGGAGCCCGGCCTCGGGGACGGCGTGGTCGGAGAGGAGCGTGGAGGTGGGCGAGGTGGAGGGGGCGAGGTGCGGGCGCCGGGCGGCGGACGACGGGCTGGAGAGGAGCGGGGAGGTGGGCGAGGTGGAGGGGGGCGAGGTGCGGGCGGCGGACGGCGGGCCGGAGAGGAGCGTGGAGGTGGGCGAGGTGGTAGGGGCGAGGTGGTGGGGGCGACAGGGACGGCGAACAGCGGGCCGGAGAGGAGCGGGAGGTGGGCGAGGTGGTGCGGCGGCGACCGGCGTCGGGCGGCGAGGGTGGGAGGGTGCGGCGGCGGCGGAGCGCGTGCGTGTGTGTGTTCTGCGTGCGTGGGATGTGTGTGTGTTGTGTGTGGCTGGGAATGATCGAGCCGGGGATGAGGTAGGTAGGGGAACCTGTGCCGACGGTTTTACCGTCGGCACAGTGTTTTTTTATATTTTTTTTTTAGATTATATTTTTAAAGGAAAACGAACCTATGCCGACGGTTTTACCGTCGGCACAGTGTTCTTTTTTTTATATTTTTCTTTTTTAGATTATATTTTTAAAGGAAAACAAATATTATTTACTAAGTTAATTATTCATGAAAACAAATAATAATTAATTTTATATGATTTATTACATTATATTCATGAAATTATTTATATCTAAGCGAAACCCTAGACCCTAACGTTTCCGTCTACCCCCATAGACGTGCGTCGAAAGGGGGTAGCACAGTGGACTTTTTTGCTTGGTTGTGTTAGGTTAGCCCATAGTAACATAGAAAACCAACTTTTATCACAAGTTGTCACAAGATTGCCCCCGTTTCGCCCGAAACGGGAGTTTTCAGCTATAAGTCCACACTTAGTAGAGAGAAAGTGAAGCCGGTGATGTCGGGCACACCTAGGAGTAGATTCTTGGACATTTGAAACACACAAAACACTTGTATACATATGGTATGGCATAACCTAGGTTTGGGTGGGGTTCCGACGCTCCGGGGCCCCGCTTCGGCGAAACCCTGAATCCGCTGGAAAAAACTAACGTTTCCGTCTACCCCCATAGACGTGCGTCGAAAGGGGGTAGCCCAGTGGACTTTTTTGCTTGGTTGTGTTAGGTCAGGCCATAGGAACATATAAAACCAACTTTTATCACAAGTTGTCACAAGATTGCCCCCGTTTCGCCCGAAACGGGAGTTTTCAGCTATAAGTCCACACACTTAGTAGAGAGAAAGTGAAGCCGGTGATGTCGGGCACACCTAGGAGTAGATTCTTGGACATTTGAAACACACAACACACTTGTATACATATGGTATGGCACAACCTAGGTTTGGTGGGGTTCCGACACTCCGGGGCCCCGCTTCGGCGAAACCCTGAATCCGCTGGAAAAAACCTAACGTTTCCATCTACCCCCATAGACGTGCGTCGAAAGGGGGTAGCCCAGTGGACTTTTTTGCTTGGTTGTGTTAGGTTAGGCCATAGGAACATAGAAAACCAACTTTTATCACAAGTTGTCACAAGATTGCCCCCGTTTCGCCCGAAACGGGAGTTTTCAGCTATAAGTCCACACACTTAGTAGAGAGAAAGTGAAGCCGGTGATGTCGGGCACACCTAGGAGTAGATTCTTGGACATTTGAAACACACAACACACTTGTATACATATGGTATGGCACAACCTAGGTTTAGGTGGGGTTCTGACGCTCCGGGGCCCCGCTTCGGCGAAACCCTGAATCCGCTGGAAAAAACCTAACGTTTCCGTCTACCCCCATAGACGTGCGTCGAAAGGGGGTAGCCCAGTGGATTTTTTTGCTTGGTTGTGTTAGGTTAGGCCATAGGAACATAGAAAACCAACTTTTATCACAAGTTGTCACAAGATTGCCCCCGTTTCGCCCGAAACGGGAGTTTTCAGCTATAAGTCCACACACTTAGTAGAGAGAAAGTGAAGCCGGTGATGTCGGTCACACCTAGGAGTAGATTCTTGGACATTTGAAACACACAACACAATTGTATACATATGGTATGGCACAACCTTGGTTTGGGTGGGGTTCCGACGCTCCGGGGCCCCGCTTCGGCGAAACCCTGAATCCGCTGGAAAAAACCTAACGTTTCCGTCTACCCCCATAGACGTGCGTCGAAAGGGGTAGCCCAGTGGACTTTTTTGCTTGGATGTGTTAGGTTAGGCCATAGGAACATAGAAAACCAACTTTTATCATAAGTTGTCACAAGATTGCCCCCGTTTCGCCCGAAACGGGAGTTTTCAGCTATAAGTCCACACACTTAGTAGAGAGAAAGTGAAGCCGGTGATGTCGGGCACACCTAGGAGTAGATTCTTGGACATTTGAAACACACAACACACTTGTATACATATGGTATGGCACAACCTAGGTTTGGGTGGGGTTCCGACGCTCCGAGGCCCCGCTTCGGCGAAACCCTGAATCCGCTGGAAAAACATAACGTTTCCGTCTACCCCCATAGACGTGCGTCGAAAGGGGGTAGCCCAGTGGACTTTTTTCGAGCGCTTGGGAACCGTTGGATCAGCGGTGTGTGTTTCTTTTCAGGGCTTGTGAGCTGTAGTATGCCCAATCAGGAAGAAGCACACGGATCGTGTGCTTCCTTCCAGCGCTTGTGAGCCGTTGGATCAGCGGTGTGTTTCTTTCGAGCGCTTGTGAGCCATTGGATCAGCGGTGTGTGTTTGTTTTCAGGGCTTGTGAGCTGTAGTATGCCCAATCAGGAAGAAGCACACGGATCGTGTGCTTCCATCCAGCGCTTGTGAGCCGTTGGATCAGCGTTGTGTGTTTCTTTTCAGGGCTTGTGAGCTGTAGTATGCCCAATCAGGAAGAAGCACACGGATCGTGTGCTTCCTTCCAGCGCTTGTGAGCCGTTGGATCAGCGGTGTGTTTCTTTTGAGCGCTTCTGAGCCGTCGGATCAGCACTATCACGACCACTTCGTAAGTCATGCGACCCTATATATAGCCCACCTCCTCAGACAGGTTACTCACTCACACAAAACATTCCAGCGTCACTCGGAGAGGCATCTTTGGGCAACCAGCGGCAAGACGTCTCTGATGACCTGCGACCGTTCCAAACGGTTGCAGATCATCAGAGATGTCTTGCCGGACGGTTGTAGATCATCAGAGACGTCTTACCGCTGCTTGGATCGAAGTGGCGCTCAAACACAAAACATTCCAGCGTCACTCGGAGAGACATCTTTGGGCAACCAGCGGCAAGACGTCTCTGATGACCTGCGACCGTTCCAAACGGTTGCAGATCATCAGAGATGTCTTGCCGGACGGTTGTAGATCATCAGAGACGTCTTACCGCTGCTTGGATCGAAGTGGCGCTCAAACACAAAACATTCCAGCGTCACTCAGAGAGGCATCTTTTTTGCTTGGTTGTGTTAGGTTAGGCCATACGAACATGAGAAACCAACTTTTATCACAAGTTGTCACAAGATTGCCCCCGTTTCGCCCGAAACGGGAGTTTTCAGCTATAAGTCCACACACCTAGTAGAGAGAAAGTGAAGCCGGTGATGTCGGTCACACCTAGGAGTAGATTCTTGGACATTTGAAACACACAACACACTTGTATACATATGGTATGCACAACCTAGGTTTGGGTGGGGTTCCGACGCTCCGGGGCCCCGCTTCGGCGAAACCCTGAATCCGCTGGAAAAACCCTAACGTTTCCGTCTACCCCCATAGACGTGCGTCGAAAGGGGGTAGCCCAGTAGACTTTTTTGATTGGTTGTGTTAGGTTAGGCCATACGAACATGAGAAACCAACTTTTATCACAAATCGACACAAGATTGCCCCCGTTTCGCCCGAAACGGGAGTTTTCAGCTATAAGTCCACACACTTAGTAGAGAGAAAGTGAAGCCGGTGATGTCGGTCACACCTAGGAGTAGATTCTTGGACATTTGAAACACACAACACACTTGTATACATATGGTATGGCACAACCTAGGTTTGGGTCGGGTTCCGACGCTCCGGGGCCCCGCTTCGGCGAAACCCTGAATCCGCTGGAAAAACCCTAACGTTTCCGTCTACCCCCATAGACGTGCGTCGAAAGGGGTAGCCCAGTGGACTTTTTTGCTTGGTTGTGTTAGGTTAGGCCATACGAACATGAGAAACCAACTTTTATCACAAATCGACACAAGATTGCAAGAGAGACAAGATTCACATACAATACTTCCGAGAGACAAGATTCGCGACGTTATTTTATGTGGGTGGAGACCGCTATTCGGCATAGCTATATACATATAGAAATGAATAAAAACATATTAAACTTAATTGAGAGTAATAAATAGATACATAAAAATGAAGATTAGGGTAAAAAACATGATGACTATTTTCAGCGAAACTATATACATATAGCTATTCGGTGTATCTATATACATAAAAATGAATATTTTTTAAACATATTAAACTTAATTTACAGAACATTAAAAATGAAGAAAATAGGAAGTAAAAAAAAATAGGGAATACCGTCGGCACAGATTTGTACAGATGCACGAGGAAAAAGAAAAAAAAGGAACCTGTGCCGACGGTACAACCGTCGGCATAGGTTGGTGTCGATGTCACCTTTTCTTTCACGGGAACTTGTGCCGACGACTCTATTTGTGCCGACGGTGACCGTCGGGGCAGGGTGTCTGTGCCGACGGGGATATCTGTGCCGACGGCCAGCTTCGTGTGGCGGCCTCGTAGACACCTGTGCCGACGGCCCCGATAAAAAACCGTCGGCACAGGTTTTGGCCGTCGGCACAGATGAGCTCTCCTGTAGTGAGAGAAGGAAAGGAAGAAGGCAAGAAGGTGAACCGAAAATATAGAAGAGGAAATAGAAAATCAAGATGGGGCTGTGACACAGCAAAAATCAAAATCAAACAAAGGTTGTTCCCAAATCTGGAACTCGATGCTACCAGTTGTAATCTATCTCCATGGACTGCAGCCTCATACGTGAACTACTCCTGCAAACAAAACAAAACCGATTAAAAAACAATATATTAGCAGGCAAAAAGCTAGATCTAACTAAAATCCAGCTGCAGGAGTTCGGTGGCAAGGAAAAGGTTTTGGCATGAACAGAAAAATCCATGTTATTTCTCCCAGCAAAAGAATTAACGAATGATCCGGAAGATGCAGCAAACAGGAATATAAAACCACGAAGAAGTGGAGACGTTTGTCAGCTCAACATGGAGGAGTTGAGAAGGCATGGAAGTGGATCCAAACCAGGGCTTCGGTGGAACCCACTAATGACGGGACTAATTGAGATGATGATTTGATCGTGGTTGGACTGACATAAAAAATTGGGGAAAGTATGGTTTGGTGATGAGACCACGTAACTCACGGAGGATGACATGGACTAATTAGATAAACGCTCATGTGTATAGGCTGCATGTTGAGAAAAAAATACTCTTAATGGGTTGCTCCCATTTAGATACTATAGATATACTACATGAAACCCCGGAGGCCGGTACATACTGCCGGGCATTCATGCAGACACTGAAGACCCTAGTAGTGAGGACGGATGTTTTTTCTTCCTGCCAAGATCTTAAATAATGCAACTAACAAACCTCTAACACTTACCCATGTGATGCGTTGTTGGTTTATTCATTCATACCAAGCGTGGGGTCTACCACGAGTCGTGCTAATCATATAATCGACCAGTTCCAGGAAAAATCCTTCTGCCGACTCGCTCCAATCCTTGATCCATCTTGCTACGCTTTTGCATATAGCTACCGTACCGTACGCTGGCACCGTTTACCGGTGAATGAACGATCGGATCAACTTCGTTGATGAGGCGATCAGCCATGCATGGACGAGAGAGGTACCGATGCAACTTGCGATCCACCGTCGAACGACAACGACATCGCATTCCCTGCTCCAATGGCTTTCTGCTGCTGGATCTAACAGGCTTCCTTTGTGCGTTTCTTCCGCGCATTCATCTTTACCAGTGCTACTGCTGGCATGTGGCTTCTGTTTTTTCATTACATGCATGTCCCGTGCTGACCGGACCAGTGCATGCATGCTTGCATGACTGCAACTTTGTTAGGTGATGAGTTCGTACGGAGTAATCCCTTCGTATCAAAATATAAAACTTTCTACCTATTTTCTGCATGCATCTAGACATGTTTTAGTGTAAGAATGCATGCATGCAAAAACTAGCTAGAAAGTCTTATATTTCGATACGGAGGGAGTAGTTTTGTAACTGCATGCGAGATCCAATTGGCTACGTACATATGCTGGATTTAGCATGCACAACGTTCATTCACTATGAAATTCAGGCTGCACGGGCCTGCCACCACTCCACCACATCTGTCCACCCTCCTCGTCGCCGCCGGAGGAGGCTGCCGGTCAAAGCCGATGCAGCGGATCGCGGTGGCGAGGCCTCTCCTCCCGTGGCGGCGCGGGACGCGATTGGATCTGGGGCGGTGGCCTTTCCTCGAGGACGGTGGCTGCAGCCACTAGGGTCACTAGTAGAAATATGCCTACTGCTGGCAGACGCTTTTTAGCTACCACTAGCGAACGGCGCTCCGCCAGCGATGCATACGCCAGTGGTAGTTGCTACCGCTGGCGAACGAATCCGTCCGACAACCATGCATGGACGAGAGAGGTACCCATGCAACTTGCGATCCACCATCGAACGACAACGACATCGCATTCCCTGCCTTGCGACTTTCTGCTGCTAGATCTAACAGGCTTTTCATTGCGAAATGCGTTTCTTCCGCAGAAATTCACTTTGGCACCTGGGTGCATATGCACCCGGTATTTGAAAAACATTTTTCAAAATTTTGAAAAAATCTGAAATAAAATTCCGCGGATACATCTTCCGATTCTATATGTTCACAAAGTCGTTTCACCGAAATCCGATATTTTTTGTGCTGTGTGTAAAAAAGACAAAAAAATGTCATGTGACACGCCTTATTTTAGCACCAAATTTTGTCTTTTTATACAAGACAAAAAAAATCAGTTTTTCATGACACGACTTTGTGAACACATAGCATGTCAAGATCTATACGCGAACATTTTTCTTCAAATTTTTTGACCTTTCAAAATACGTCCAAATTTTTTTTTAAATAAAGGGTGCTTATTCACCCGGGAGCCAAAACACCACTCCCTCTCTTCCGGGCATTCATCTTTACCGGTGCGCATGTGGCGTCTGTTTTTCATTTCATGTATGTCCCCGTGCAGACCGAATTTTTGACAGAACAGACCACTTGCCCGACTGTATTGCCAAAAAAGACCACCTCTGAATAAAATTGACAAAAAAGATCACCTGCGCCGTGGCGGCACGCCCGGCAAGCGACACATGGCGCGTGCCGCCACAGCCCGTGGCGGCATACACTGTTCACTCATTAGTTTAATTTCGTAACGGTTTCGTGAGGCGCAACGGAAAATGCCGCACAAACAGTAACATGCCGCCACCGACACTATTCATGCCGATGCTGTGCTGGTAATACCACTGAACATAGTCATGCACAAGTGTGAGCTGCCGCTCGTACACTGCCCTTGCAAATTATTTAATTTTCTCTGCCATATCTCTCTAAGGTGGTCTTTTTTGTCAATTTAAGTCAGAGGTGGTTTCTTTTGACAATACAGATGCACAGGTGGTCTCATCTGTCAAAAATTCATGCAGACCGGACAAGTGCATGCAGCTTGAACTGGTTACGTCCATATGCTGGATTTAGCATGCACATGTTCACACGGCGATTGATTAACGACCCATTTACTGTGAAGTTCAGGTGGGATGGGCCTTGCATGGTTAATTGAGTAGTTCGATGTGTTTTCTGGTACGGTCAGCGCGTCCCTCGTTTGACAAGATTTGGTAAATAGATGGTCTCTTCATAATCAGGAAGTCCCAGCCACAAACAGTTTGAATTTTCTGTGACTCCTCACGGTGAACCTGCAGATCGGTTAATCGATCACTAGTTCACTATAAAATCGGCACTAGGTAAGAAGTGGTCTGAACTATAGCTGGCCAAACGGGCCGGCCCGAGGCACGCAACTGTTGGCACGGCCCAAGCACGGCCCGGCATGATCTAAACGTGCTGTGCCAGGCCCACGGCCCGCCTGTGCCCGTGCCGAGGATGGATTTGAAGCACGCGGGCTGGCCCGGCACGGCACGACCTAATCATGCCAGCACGCGGCCCGGCACGGGTACGGCCCGTCTACGCGGCACGGTAGGCACGCGGGCATGGTGGGCACGGGGCGGCACGGCGGGCACGACGGGCTGGAGCGGGCACGAGGCGAGGGAATCCGTGCTGGAGCGGGCACGGTGGGCCGTTGTCGGGCCGCTGTCGGGCGGGCGGCACGCTCGGTTGCGGCACGCCGGAGGCACGGATCGCGTTTTCGGGCCTCTGTCGGGCCGTGCCGCACGACACGACAAGGGCATGTCAGCCCATATGCGGCCCGCCGACCGTTGTAGGCACGTTAAAATTCAAAATTTGAATTTTGAACCCCTAAATCCTAACATTTGCTGCTATAAATAGGCCCCCTCACCCACAGAATTTTCCACACTCATCCCACACTTCTCCCACACTTCTCATCCCATGGATCACCCTCCCTCTCCCCCTTTAACCCATGTCCCGATGGGTTTGTCCAGGAACCGATGATCTTCTTCCCCCCCCCCCCCCCCCGGATCTTTAGGAATTAGTACCGACGATTACCCCTACGTAGAACCTCACATCCAAATCCCAAATCCATCTAGCCAAGAACATCACTCATCCGCTGCTGGTTCTAGTAGTGCTGCCGCTTCTAATAGTGCCGCCGGCCCCTCCTCTACCTCTACCGGCTCAAAGAGGCGTCGAACCTCATGGGTGTGGGTGGATGGCCATTTCGAGTATCGTCTTGCGACACTCAAAGATGGCACGAAAGAACACCAAGCGGGGTGCAAGTGGCCTGGATGCGAGAAGATCCTCAGCGGCGCCTCCAAGTCGGGAACCGGTCACTTGGAGCGGCACGCAAGAGAGCACAAGCTGTTGAGGTCACATGAGACGGCGAGAAGACATGGCGATCTTGGTTTTGCCCCCAACGGCCAGGTACGTAACTTCAACTATGATCCTAATGAATCTTGTAGAGGACTATGCCATGTTATTGCTGCACATGATTTACCGCTTGGTTTTGGGGAGTACCCCGCTGTTGTAGATTGGATTAGATCTTGTCATAATCCACAGTATCAACCAGTTTCTAGGCAAACTACATCTAGGGATAAGAAAAAACTAGCCAAAAAAATACAAAAAGAAATAAAAGATGATTTTGCGAACTGTACATTTTCAGTTTCATTAACATCTGATATCTGGAGCGGTAGAGCTAAGCAAGATTATCTAAGTGTTGTAGCTCATTATGTGACCAATGATACTTGGGAACTAAAAAAAAAGTGTCATTGGATTTGAATTAATGGACACTAGACATACTAGTAGAGCAATTGCTGAAAAAATATTGCATGTCGTGCAAGAATTTGGTCTTGAGAATAAGGTGTTTGTAATAACTTTAGATAATGCTTCAAATAATGCCAGCGCAATGAATTATCTCAGTCCCATACTTAGTGGTTATGCCTTAGTGAAAGGGCATGGCGCCCCCATGTGTGGTTTTGGTAATTAATGACAATCCCTATGGACTAATGGTTGCATTGAGTTTTACTTGTAGTGTTTGTCCATAGACCATGCTTGAACTCCATATGTTGGATTCAAGGTTGATGCCATGAGTATATTGATATAATGAAGTATTTGGCATCAAGATCATAGAGTTGACCATATTGCAAGTATGTCTTGAAGAAAAGAATTATGTGATCATTCATGGTTATCTTCAAGACATCATCTATTGAAAAGAGAAGAAAAGATACAAGGTTGATCAAGTATTGATCAACACACAAAGCTACAAGATGTACCAACATTTCTATGTGTGGTTAGGTATCTTTCTATGGGTTTGCATCAAATGAAGATTTCATATGGCCCATGATCGATGACGTAAAGTGGTGATCGTCATCAATGTTGAGAAGCGCAAGTTCAAGAGGAGCATCTCGAAGAAATCCAAGACTTGAAGCTTGCCACCCATTTAGAGATAATGTTCATGTGAAGATATGCCTAAGAGAGGCTCTCCCATAGTGGAGTATGGGGGAGCAATGTTTGGGTCTTCACCAAGCGAAGCGCAATCAAGAAAGGTGGTCCACTTGAAGAGATCAAGATCGACGTCATCTAGGTCAAGTGGAATGCGCAAGGCAAAGGTATGATAGGGTTTCTATTTTACCGGTCTCATGGTACTAGTTGGGAGACCGGATTATAGGATAGATACCGTACTATCAAGAGGGCTCTCGATTGAGCTTTAGCGTATCAGTTGTAGAGAGCTCAAACCTTTGCGTACTTGCCTTCATCATCTTTCTTGGTTCTTATTTGGATTTTCTCCTTGTTAGGTTTTGGTGCTTGTTGTGATCTTCATGACAAGCCCAAGTTCTCCAAAAACGGATTTCGTATGGAAAACTTGTTGCGTTTTCTGGTTGGAAATATTATCGGTCCACCTTCGAGATAGGGTCCTCACCTTCCCATGTGTGGTATCCCCTCTATATTTGTGACCCTTAATATTTCCACACCTTAGTAAAGCTCTTGTCGCTACCTTTCCAACAGAATTGGATTCATCTCGTTTGGAGCTTCCTTGCAAAAGTTATTGCGGTTCTCCTTTCCTGGTTCTGCAGTTTCTTCTTAGGCCGGTAGTACCGACCCTCGCCCGGTACTACCGGGTGACCCCTTGCGGAACTACCGCGGGCAGTACCGGGCCCAGTACCGCATCTCCGGATGGCTCTCTGCCTCTCGAAGTTTTAACCCGGTAGTTGAACCGGTAGTGGCGCGGTACTACCGGGAAGGGAGCACTACCGGGCCAGGTGGTCCGGTACTACCGTTGCGCGCCGAGTCAGGGAGCGCTGACTGGTCTTCGTTCTTCCTCGAGTCAACGCGGCTCGGTACTACCGGGATCGGCCCGGTACTGCCGCTGCGGCCTTTTTCGTCTGCAACGGGCAGATTTTTGAGAGGACCTTTTTAAGGGGGTTTCTTCCTCAACGGTTCTCTCAACTCTTGAGCTAGCTTTTCCCCTCTCTCTTCTCCATTGTTGACCTTTGGAAAAGCTTGCATTCCTCTCAATCCCTCCCATGATTCTTGCATATCTTTGAGGGAATTTGAGAGGAGATCTAGATCTACATATTCATCCAATCCATTCCGCCTCTAAGTGAGGGGAACCTAGTAGATCGTGATCTTGAAGTTCCATTTGTTGAGTTCTTCCTTGTTCTTCTCTTCTCTCTCCCCCCCCACAAGCATTAGTTGCTTTTGGTGGGATTTGGGAGTGAAGGATTTGACCACTTCTAGTGGTCTTGCCTTCTTGCATCGGTTGCATCGGTTTGAGTTCTCCACGGTGATACGTGGAACTCGAAGTTGAGAAGCTTGTTACTCTTGGGTACTTGGGGTGCCCTAGAGCTTGTCCTCTTGGGTACTTGGTGTGCCCTAGACGGTCCTTGTTGATCTCGGAGTTTTGGTGACTCGCGGGATAGTTGGGAGCCTCCAATTAAGTTGTGGAGTCGCGCCCCAACCTTGTGATTCTTGTGGCTTTGGGAGCCGCGGGAATTCGGTGAGAGCCTCCAATTAAGTTGTGGAGTGTGCCTCATCCTTGTACGGGTTCGGTGACCACCCTCAAGTGTCCCATAGTGGTTCGTGGCACTCCGCATTGGTGGAGGCACGAAGGATATTACGGTGTGCCATTTGACGGCTATTCGGGGATCACTTTGTGACTCCGCACCGCTCCAACGGAGACGTAGCTTCCATTGGGAAGTGAACTTCGGGATAAATCATCGTCTCCAAGTGCCTCGGTATTTCTATACCCGAGCTTCTTACTTATGCTATTTACTTTGTGATAGCCATCGAGCTTGAAGTAATATATCTTGCTATCACATATGTGCTTATCTTGTTTAGCATAAGTTGTTGGTGCACATAGGTTAACCTAGCTTGTTTAGGTTTCGTGCTTGATAAATTAAACGCTAGTTTTATTCCGCATTTATTCAAGCCTAAACCGCAAAGAATTTTAATCGCCTATTCACCCCCCCCCCTCTAGGCGACATCCGTGTCCTTTCACTTAGCACACCTTTTCCATCAACGTTGTGCATGCCATATTATTAATCTTATTGCTAAATGTGCTTTAAAACATCTGTCCGAACCCATTGAGAAATAAGAAGTGGCATTGTTTTTAAAATGCTTCTAATCCACGGCTAGCTGAGTATAAGAGATGGTGTGATGCGGCTACAGCGGCCAGTCATGTCTATAATATAGACAAGAGCATTAGATGGAATTCTACATACATAATGATTAGAGATTTGATCCGTGATAAAGATATGTTTACCACGTTTGTTAATGCAAATTCGGGGGGGACAATCTTTTGATGGAAACGACTGGGATATTGCAAACATGGTAATGCAATTTCTAGAATGTCTTTACGATGCAACGAACACTTTATCTGGGGTTTATTATCCCACATCTCCTCTACTACTGCATCAAATTGTATTCCTTGCTGATCACGTAAAACAGCATGAAAAAGATAATAGGTTAAAATATGCAGTTAAAAAACGAAGGCAAAGTTTACAAAATATTGGAAAGAAATTCCTGATTTGTGTGCATTTGCATTCATTTTGGACCCGAGGGCTAAACTTGAGGGGTTCGGTGACGCCTTATCTCTCTTAACCGCGGCATTAGGCGCTGACTATACTCAATACCAATTTCTTATTAAGAGCAAACTCGCTGATCTGTACGACAAGTACGAGAATAAGTTTGCAGAGATAGTTCGTCTGCAGCGGCCTCCACAAGCTCAACGGTCCGGAAAGAAGAAAACCATCTTCAAGCTCTTCGCCAGCTCCAGTGGCGGAAGTTCAAGCATCTTCGGTGGTGGGAATGAGTTAGCAGCTTACCTTAATGATCGTCCTCTTGCCGTCCACGACGAAGAAAACTTCAACATATTGGACTGGTAGCGTGATCACAAACAAACATATCCGGTGCTTTCCATACTAGCACGGGATGTGTTAACTGTCCCCGCATCAACAACATCGTCAGAGGGCACATTTAGTCTAAGTGGAAGAGTAGTCGAGCCAAGAAGAGCAAGTCTCCACCCTGATATGGTGAAGAGTTTGATGACGGTAAAAGACCGCGATCGGGCGATGCGAAGAAGCCAACACATGCCGGAGGACCCCGAGTTGACTGCGGCAATGGAGTATCTTCATATCGACGATGAAGATTAATTTTCTTATCCCTTTTGTAATTTTATTTTTTATTTTTGTACTGAACTCGGTCTGTAATATGAACAATTAAATCGGAGAGCAGCAAGTTTCACACGCACTCTTTTTCCTTACCAGGGTACCTAAGAGGACTGGAAGGTTTTAATGAGGCGGCTTGCTAGCTTAATAAAAATTATTAAAAACATATCTACCTTTGTTTATTTTTTATTTTTTTGAATTTTTAGCTATTTTTATATTATTTTTTAATTTTTTAACCTATTTTCCAGACGTCCGGGCCCTTAGTGGGTCGAACGTGCCGTGCCTGGCCCGTAGTGCCTCAATAGGGTCGCCGTGCCGTGCCATGGCTGGAATTCAGGCCCACGGGCTGGCACGGCACGGTCGTGCCATAAATGGGCCGTGCCGTAAATGGGTCGTGCCGCCGCGGGCCCATGCCGTGGCGGGCGGCCCATTTGGCCAACTATAGTCTGAACACTTGCGTACGTCCCCTGGGCTTGATAAGCGCAACGCACACATCCGGCTTAATTTGCCACGCGACGGCGCTCTGGAATCGGCCCAGCCGCCGTCCGCGTCAGGATGACTCCAACGGGCCGAAGCATCGAGTCCACGCGAGTCCGTTCCTGTCCGCGGGAGCCAAAAACACGGCCCAACGGGTCGACGCAAACAGAACGCGGTCCATTTTTCTGTCCGCCGCGACCCATTCCTGGCCCAAATTTGGGCCAGGTTTGCGTCGGCTGCGGACGCGCGCGGAGCGCTCGTCTTTCCTGCCGTGTCCGCCCAGGCCCCACGTGTCATACACTACAACGGCTAGAGCGGCCACCTACCCCCATTAACTGTAGGCGGTGGAGCTCTT
Organism: Poa pratensis; assembly: GCA_947311845.1. NCBI lineage: Eukaryota > Viridiplantae > Streptophyta > Magnoliopsida > Poales > Poaceae > Poa > Poa pratensis. Next base: position 90,690,155 of record CAMZMU010000117.1, on the reverse strand, counting down.
TAAATGGAGCCGGCGAAACCCTAGAACTCTCCTTCCCAGCCACGGCGGCCACCACCTCAAAGCACAGATCCACGCGCCGGAATGGATCCGCCGCCGCAGCAGCATCTGTTGGACCAGGTCGAGCGAGCGCGTATGAGCGCGCGGGCGCTATCGCGGCAGCTTCTCGCGCCGGATGGTGACCAGCCCGACATGGGCCGGCATGACCGCGGCGGCTGTCGGACGACGAGAGAAGGGCGGTGGAGGCCGCGTACTCCGACTCCATCGACAACGACGAAGAAGAATACGCCGCCGGAGTCGCGGCGGGCAGCGCGCCGCCCGCACTTCTCATTGGCGTGGGCGGCTATGTCCACAGCTCCGAGGAGGAGGCGGCGCGGGCATCCCACGTGCAGTTGAAAGCTCAGAGGGCGACCGCGTTCATGTCCGCCGCGCGCGCCTGCGCCGATGCTGCACAGGAGGCCGAGACGGCGAACTCGCGCAAAGCCATCGAGAGCGTTGCGCGCGCGGCGCACCGCAAACGGCACCGCGAGGCGGCCGAGGCGGCCGCCAAAGGAGCAGGCAGCTCCAACTGATGTCGTATCCCCGCCGACGTGGCCGCCTATGTGCGGCCAATTTTGCACTGAAGCCGGTGCCGCTACATGTTTCGTAGCTACAAAGGATCAATGTGGAGGAGCCAGCTAGTTCGCGGCTGGCCACGACCATGATGAAGGAAGAGCCAGCAAGTCCGTGGCCGAACGGGCTTGCGGCTGGACGTTCCTCAAGGCCGGAGCCCCTCTTTGATCTTCCCTCTTGCCGGCCGGTGGTCTGTTATTAATTCTCTTTATGTTTTTTAGTTTAGTTTTAGGTTTAATGCCGGCGGCCGGCACATCTGGCCGACGGAGGAGGAGGAGGACGACGAGAAGCCTTAGATTTACTAGGTCTTTTATTATGTATTTTCGGTTTCCAAATACGTAATCCTTATTATTAAGAAAAATGTTTCGGAAAAAAAAGACCGAGCGGACTCAATGCATCGGCCCCGTTGGGTGCAGTGGCCAGAAAACGCGGACATGGATCAGACGCGCGTCCGTTTGCCGACCAGTCAACCGCGGACCAAAGCACGTCCATTTGCGTCTTCCCGTTGGAGTGCTCCTCACCGGACCCAAGCTTCTGTGACCCCTGGTCGCTCGGCCGCGGCCGCGGCCGGGCACATGGAACTGTCCGGTCCGGACCCCTCACACTGTGCGCTGTGGCGCCTGACAGGATCGCGGTCGTGACAACGCACATAGGTTGCTCGCTCGGTAGCAGTGGTCGCGACATGCTACCAGCTGTGCCGTACGTACGTGTGACCCGTGACCATGAGCTCTGGCGTTTGGTTGGCCGCAGCCGCGCCTCCTCGCGTGAACGAAAGGTTCACCACATCTTTCGCCCGCCAACCGTACGTGTAGCCACCGACGGTACGTGAGAATAGGAAACTGAACGTCAGCCGGCCCGGCGACAGACAATGTTTGTGTGATGGGTGACTCGCCATGCGTGGGATGCCGTGCCGGCCTGTGCAGCACGCATCATGATGCCTGGCCACATTTCGGAAAACATGAGCTCCGATTTCCCTCTCATTCGGCAGGACCGATGTATGTCCAGTTCTGTCGCGCACGCACGCACGCTCGCTGTTTGCCCTTTCACCACAACGAGTTCTTTATTTTCTTCTTCAGAATTTCAGTCCGGGGGGCTCGGCCGGCCTCATCAGATCACATACATAAAGCTGACGGGAGTTCTCCGATGAGACGAATGCTGCGTGTGTGTGCACTGCAACATGGAGTAGTATAGCAGCTCCGACCGGACAAGACATCACTTCACAATGCCTTCCTTCTCATGATTCTCCCTCTCGGGGAATGATGTGCTATGTAGTAGTGGTAGTAGACCTGCAGGAGACCGGCACTATTAAGAATTCTATGAGGTTCAGTCCAGGTAGCACGAGCGATGAAAAAAAACTATCCGCGACGTAATCACTGAGTAGGGAGTATCTTAGGGCGCATGATTTCTGCTCGGATAGGAACGTGCCCCTAATTCGCATGAAAAAAAAAGGAACGTGCCCTGCGAGAGAGACGTGGATCGGCGACCGCACGAATCCTGTCGCGCTCGAACCAAACTATCCGCGTCCCGTAACTCTCCGACTCCCCAAGTACACTCACGCAGTAACGACTTGACATCGACGGGGACAGTGCAATGGACCGCTGAATCCAAATATCTAATGGCTGAACGAAGTAGATCGACACGTACGAAATATCTTTAGGCAACAATATCCCCTGAAATTTTCAAAAAAAAAAAACCCCGTGACGGTGGGCAACGTCGCCAGGACTGGCCGACACGGTGCGTTTCGTTATCATCTCCAACAGCATCCATGGAGGCCTTTGACTTGTCTTTCCACTAACGGTTGCCGGACGGGACCAAGCAGGACCAGTCCACGTGCTGTGACCATTACTCTCTCCGTATCAAAAATATAACACTTTCTATCAATTCCACACACATGTATATAGACATGTTTTAGTTTAAGGTTTACATAAACCTTAAACTAAAACATGTCTAGATACATGGGTGTGTAGAATAGCTAGAAAGTGATATTTTGATACGGAGGGAGTAGAACTGAATCGAACCGGGCCACCAAGGCCCTTTTATAGGCATCCATCCCCCTTGCACGAGCGGGTCAGATATATATGGGTAAAAGTTTTCAAAAAAAGAGCTATGGCTCGAGTGCAAAGTTGCGGCGCCGTCGTCAACTCGCGCGCATCTCGACTGGATTGACCGTCGGGCAAGATCATGCGGGATGCCGGCTCATCGCTCGTGGTGGCGAGCCCTTGTAGCCATAGTTTAAAAAACCGGACCGGTGATCGAACCAGCGAGGGTCTTGGTTCGCGGTTCACCAGTTAAATCGCCGGTTCGCTCGGTTCAATTGTCGGGTTTTTTAAAATAGAATAGTGAAGAAATATTAATAATCTGTGAGAAAAGTTAATGTATTTAATCCATATGTGTACAAGTATGACACAAACGTGCCTCAGACCAGTTGGCTACCCCAGTTGCATTGCCTCCGCGCGCCGCAGGAGGTTGCGTGTTCGATTCCCTCCCCCTGCAATTTAATTTTTGCAAGCGTAACGATTCCCTTGATCGAACCGGCGGTCCGTTAGGTCCGGTGCCTCCGGTTCCGGTTTTTTCCAGTTCAACCGGCGGTCCGGTCTGGTTTTTTAAACTATGCTTGTAGATCCTGCCCCCAGGTTCGCAGCTCAACCGATGTGTGGTTAATAGCTGCTAGGAGTGGGTAAACAAAACTGGACTCGTCACCACGAGTTCATCGCAGCGAGACAATGGGGCAGATGCGAGAGTTGTACGCATATTATTTGTGCTCAATGGCTCAATGCATGGCTCTTTTCAAAACTTTCAACCACTTATTGTCCTTCAAAAGCGTTTTCAACCAGAATTATCTGAAAATTTTCCACAGTGAGAAGCGGTAATGCAAAAAATGGATTTACGGCAAGAACAACGTTGTACGGCCGGGGAAATGAATAGGCCGAGCATATGCATGACCAACCAACCAAGACATATTTGCTCTTTATTGCTGTTGGTCCTTGTTGGGCTGTGCGTACACCACGGCCCATCTTGTGCAAGTCTTGCAAAGCTACGCAAAAAACAAAGTCAAGTTGCAAATTACCTGCATATTTATTACGGTACTAATTATGAATTCTTCCACAAGCAGTTTAATGTTTTCCATGTATCTCAAGATTATGTTCCATCGGTAAGTTTGAGTTGTTCCATCAAATCTAAAGTTTTGTTCTGCTAGTAAGAGGAAACTTTTCCGACAAGCACTTAATTGTGTTCCACATATGGATTGTTTCACGAGTACTAATTTTTTGTTGCACATATCTTAAATTTTTGTTTGAACGGGAAGTGTGAGTTCTTCCATGACCAATATCGTTTTGTTCCACTAGTAAACATGGATTGCTCCATGGTCAATTAAGTTATGGTTTATGGTTCAGGATCGCCGGTTTTGTTTTTGGGTAATTATGGGTTGTTCCAAATGCACTACAAAATACTCAATAATTTTATGTGCTGGTAAAAGACTGTCTTTTGTTCATGTATGTTTTTTCTGCCATCAGTTTTGTACTCATTTTCATGTAGATTTTTTTTCATATAGTAGAAAAATGTTTCACAAAAAATTCATATTTGCTTTCTAGGTAATATGTTAATATGTTTAATTGTCCTTTAGTAATTTAGTAGTTTTATAGTTGCGGCGGAAGCGGGAATGATCGATGACGATCGCCGGACAATGAGTTTTGCCTGGGCATGATTTCTTCGCCACGTGCCTATGTCCACGTAAAGGGTCGTGAGCGGCTGGCTCTGGGTGAATCAATGGATAAGGGACGATACTTCACAGCTCAGAATGCGAATATGGTTTGTTTGTGTGGCAATGTCCGTGCAATTGTGTGTGGCGAATGTGAGTATAGCCTTTAGCGCGTTACAGCAATGTTCTTGACATGTGGGGGCGACAACCCATGTTGACTTTGTTTTTGTGGTGTTATTTGAGTTTGCAGCTTACGGGGTTTGTCCCTGACACGGCTGCCTCATGTGAACTCGCTCTCTGAGGCTGTTAGGTAGCCATCTTCGTAGGCGCAATTGCGTTAGCGGTATAGCACCCGGACATTTCAACCTTATTTTTTAGGGTCTGGTTGTTTACATGTTCCTCTCCCTAAATTTTCCTGGAAGACGTCTGCATCAGTGATTATGCCATGATCTGGATTGCTCAGCAGGGGGAAATGTAAAGCGACCCCGAGCCTTTGGCAAAGCCATTTCGCATCCCCGCTTGCACGAGCGGGTCATCAGGGATTAAAAGAAGAGCTTGTCCCTGAACTGCAAAGTTATCACGGCGCACACACTTTCATTGTTGGGATCGAACGAAGATATGTACCAGCTCTGCTTGCTCCCGTGGTGGACTCGATTGGGTCCCCGGAGGACGGAGCACATGCGACGCGGAGCCCCGCCTGCTCCACCCCGGCGACGCGGAGGACGGAGGCGTGGTCTTCGCCGAGACCCGCTTGCTCCACCCCAGCGACGCGGTAGTGGGCGTGGGCATCCTCGTCAATTGGCTCCTGTCCAGCTACTCCACGGCGAGCGCGGCCGTCCTCCTCGCTTGGCTCATGTGCGCCAATTTGCTTCTGCGACTCTCCAACCGCGTAGGAGCGAGCCATCATCGTCCGCCGTCGTGCTTCACTCCATCACGCAGGCAGGAGGCTGGTTCGGCTGCTCTCTCTTCGTATTGCTGCTGCCGCTGCTCTCTCTTCGTATTGCTTTGTATTGCTGCTGCTGCTGCTGCTCTCTCTTCGCAGTTGCTAGTTCGTATCCCTGAGCGTCATCAGACCTTGCCTTTGTTGTCTTGCTGCTGGCCAATTCGTGTTGCTGTTCTTCATGATTTTTTTCCTTGCTGTTGTCCGCTCCAAATGGGATGTGTCGCCACCGTTGGGGGCACTGACCGGACAGGCCTATCCGTTGGCATCCGCACTGCCCGGACCACGACCCAAACGGACAAAACCCGGATAAAATCGATGTCCGTTTGGGTCGTCCCCGTTGGAGTCATCCTAATCTGTTGGTCCGGGACCATGGGTGAACATGCAGAACTGCCTAGTCGTGACCACACTTGAGAGAGAGGTGAGCTGTACCAGCGAGCGCGAGAATGCACAGTGTGTGACCACACCACACACGCGGCGTGATATGCGCCGGCGGGACAGAACCCGTGGCGACCATGCAAGACTGATGAACTAGCTCCTTTATCTTAACTTTGCCTCCGGCTCCGGCCATTTCCAAAGAACTTCAAACACTCCAAACCGAACAGCTGCTCCGTGCAGTCCGAGGCGAAGCCAAGCATGCAGCTGATGAACCTCCATGCATCTGAAGATCCTACCTACAAGTGACATCTTTTCCATTCCCTGTGACTGTGAGGTTCTAGCAGATCTGCAGATGCAACCAACAAACTCTCTAGCTCGCGCCATGTGGTGCATTGTTGGCACACCAAGCTTATCAGGGTCTACCACGGCTTTCCATTCATCATTGATCATACAATCTCCCAGCTAGCTCGATCTTGGACCTACCGCCACTACATTACCATGCAAACGCTGCTACCAACTTGCTCTAATCCATGATCCCATCGTACATACTGGCCCGCGACGGACGTATCATGCATGCAGAAGGGTATAGGGTTTCTCCGTCCCTGTAGCTTTGCCGACTACAAAGTACAAACGCTGGCTGGCAAAGCGAGCGAGCGGGGCCAATTTCGCTAATCATGCATGGGAGAGGAGGGCCAACATGCATGCGAATTGCGATCGAAGGACAAGATGGCGTTCCTTGCCGCATGGCTTTCTGCTGCTAGATCTAACAATCTCGTGTGTTTCTGGGCATTCATCTTCGCCAGTGTTGGCATGTGATGTTTGTTTTCCTTATCATGCTCGCATGTCACGTACGTGGACGCCCCCATGCATGCATGGCTGCAATTTTTGGCGGTGATCGAGTTGTATAGTTTTGTAACTATACACGATGCTGTATTTGGCATTCATGCACGTATTCACAGCGGTTAACAGTTCATTTCCTCTCCAGTTCAGGATGGGCCTGTCCTGTTCTGTTTCCACATAGACACCACAGCTGAGCTGACGGTGCACGCACCCTGTTTGCTTTACTTTCACCACGCGATCGAGTCTTTCAGCTGTCTGGCAGCACGGGGCTCGGTCTCGAAGCCATAGAAAGCTGACAGGACTTCGCGCATGAGGTGCTTTGTGTGCAACCAACATTAGCTTGATCCGACCGGACAAGACATCACCTGCAAACCAATCTATTCGGATAGATCTAGTTTTCCTTTCCAGCTGACTTTGCCGAGCCGGGCGCCTTCCTGTAAAACATGATATCTCACACAGCCGGGAGCCAGAAATTTGCTAATCTCCGTCAGAATGAGATGTTAAACCCTTCCTCTCTCTTGGACATCATGATGCTTGATAGAATTTCACACACACATGAAAACGCATCTTCATTTCCCTCTCGATCGTTCGTTCGGCAGGATCGATGCATGTCATGTTCTGTTTCCATATACACACCACAGCTGAGCTGACGGTGCATGCACGCTGTTTGCTTTATCTTCACCACGCGATCGAGTCTTTCAGCTGTCTCGCAGCACGGGGCTCGGTCTCGAAGCCGTAGAAAGTTGAGAGTATCACCAGTCGCCGGCGTCCAAATGGCCGCCCAAATGCCTTCCGGACAGGCCCTTTGGGCGCCGTCCGGACTAACTTGCCCATTTGGACGCCGTCGATCCCCACTCGCGGCGCCCAAACTAAAAAAATTTAAATTGAAACTTCGACGGATTTCATTCAAATTTTAGGAAATTTTACAGATTTGAATGAAATTTTAAAAAACTAAACCTAAATCTACTGGCGGCCCCGGTAGCGGCGGCTGAAGGCGTAGTAGGGGTCGTCGTCGTCCTCCTCCTTCTTCACGCCGCTTGTTCCTGCGCCGTCGTCTTCCTTCTTGACACGGCTAGGGCCGGCGTCGCCGTCGCCGGTGAGGTCGACGAACGGCACGCCAGTTTCAATGGCGTGCATGTACGCCGACCAGGCGCAGGCAGATGGCCCGTCCATGGGCGGCACGTCCTCCATGGACGCGGCCTCCGCGGCCCGCAGGAGCTCGTCCTCGTCCTTGGCCGCCTGCGTCGCCAGGAGCTCGGCGTAGAGCGTCGTCGGCTCCGCCTTCACCTTCATCGGCTCCGGCTTCGGCGAGAGCAGAACGCGGGAGAGGAGGAGAGGAGCGCGATGAAGACGCTCGCGAGGACGACGCCCGCGACGATGACCCTGTCGAGCGCGAGGGCGTCGTGCGCGGTGCCCACACGTTGGCTGGCGGCGCCGGAGGCGGAGCGTGGGGCCACTCCAGCAGGGAGCCGCTGTTGGCGATGTGGTCCATGACGGCCTGGAGCGTGCGGCCGTGCACGCTCCAGAACGCCTCGCGCCCGGCGACGTTCTTGTCCCTGGGCGCCGGGTCGGGGCCTTCCCACCGGTTCATCTCCTCCTCGAAGAGGCGCTAGAACGCCTCCTCGTACCGGGCGGCGTTGCCCGGGTCCTCCGGGTTCCAGCGCGGGTCGTCGCGCATCTCCGGCGTCAGTTCGCGCCAGTAGTGCGCGATCTGGGCCGCGTGGAAGTCGCGGTTCGACCGCGTCAGCGGCCGCGGCACCGGGATGCCGTGGCCAACGCGCATGTCCGGCGGCACTGGGTAGCCGTTGCCGCGCAGCGCCTCGGTCTGCTCCTTCAGCAGGGTGCGCGGCGTGAAGCCGTTCGCCGCGGCGCCACCGGTACGCCTCCAGTTGTTGCCGGCCATCTCTAGGGTTTGCGGTGGCGGCGAGTGTGGCGTGAGGGGAGCGGTGCGGCGAGTGTGGCGAGTGAACGCGGGGCGACGGCCTTTTATTGCCGCCGGAGAGCGGTGGCATTAACGCCGCTCGCCTCGAAAAGGCGCGCCGCATTCACTGCGGCGAGCAGAGGACGCGACGGCTCACTGGCCGCCCGTGAAAACGAGGCGTCGCCACGCGGCACGTGCCTTTGACGATGCCTTTGACCACGGCCGGGCGGGCCGTGTGTCACTGCCAGGCGTGGCCCGCGCGTCGGAGGCGTGTGTTTCCTTCCGTCCGGGGCCGCCCCAAGCCTCCCCAAGTTGAGGGTGTGGGCTGGGCGTGCCGGACACAAAACTGGGCCCGCCGGACCAAATTCGCGTTTTGGGCACCGCGAGTGGGGCGATTTTGTGTCCGGCACGCCCCAAACGGCTTTGGGTGGCCGTTTGGACGCCCCGACTGGAGATGCTCTGAGAGGACTTCGCGCGTCAGGTGCTTTGTGTGCAACCAACAGTAGCTTGATCGGACCGGACAAGACATCACTTGCCAACCACTGGTTCTGCCACAGAATGATGAGCTATGTAGCGCAGGGAGCAACACCGATCTATTCAATCGGATAGAGTGTTCCTCTCCAGCTTACTTTGCCGAGCCGGGCGCCTTCAAGTAAAACATGATATCTCACACATCACACAGTCATCACTGGATGAAAAGGGTGTCTGTGTTTGTAGAAAGTTGAACATAAGTAAACCAAAAGGTGATCGAAATACATCGGAGATAGGATAGGCCCATCGATCGTCCGAACCAGACTGCATGCATGCATGTATTCTTACGGCAGTTCATGCATCACTAGTAGAAAAAAGCTTATAGGTGAGATGCTATCAGTGGCACACCAGGCTTACGGTGCGCCACTGATAGTCTCTCACATCTGTTTTGGGATTTGCCAGAAAATACCAGTGGCGCACAAGATATTGGTGCGCCACTGGTATATATTTACCAGTGGCGCACCAGGTCTGGTGCGCCACTGGTAAGTTCCATCAAAATTTTGATATTTTCGTGGTGGAGGAGAGAGACTACCAGCTGGCGCACCGGGTTTGTGGTGCGCCACAGGTAATTTTCTATCTGTGGCGCACCGAGCATGGTTTACCAGTGTGGTGCGCCACAGATAGAAAATTACCTGTGGCGCACCACAAACCCGGCGCGCCACTGGTAACCTGTGCAGAAAAAACATGTGCACCGTCGGCCTTATCCCTTCCGCTCACGTCAAAGAAAAAAAGAAAAAAAACTCTCTCTGCTAACCCGCACTCTCTCTCCCCACCCAGCGCCGATCCCCTCCCTCTACCCCACCGCCGCCTCTGCTCTACCCCTCCTCCTCACCGCCGCAGCTCCACCCCTCCTATCCCTCTCTCGACGCCATGGCGTCGAGCCGCCGTCCCGTTGCCTCCCTTGGACGCCGACCCGCGGCCGGGGATGGGAGATCTGGCGGCGGCACGGAGAAGGTGAGCGCGAGCCAGAGCGGCTCGGGTCGCGCCGCGCAGAGGGGCGGCGGCGTGCCCGGGAGCCGGCGGGTGTCCGCGGCGGGGCAACGCAGGTGGTGGTCGGGCTCGGCCCCGTCGTTGGAGCCTGGAGGACGAGGACGAGGCGCCGCCCGGTGGCGTCCCTCGCCAAAGACGCATCTCGCGCTCTCGTCCACAAGAGGTAGCGCGGCTGCTCCGACCCCGGCTGCAGCGGTCATGACCCTGCCGCTGGCGCAGTAGGTGGCCTCCCCCCAAGGCCGGCGGCGACAGGAAGGTGGTGCCGGTGATGGTGGTGCCCGACGAGGCCGTCCAGGTGCAGGAGAGGATGCACGACCTGGCCGTCACGCCAAGATCGTCCGCAGCTCCAAATACAGAGGTAAATTCATCAATCTGTGGAACTATAGCAGGGGCCTTGGAGTGTAGAATCAATTATGATGATCTATCAGCATATAATCTTTGCCACAGTCAAAGAAATCAGGATTCTTGGCACACAGAGTAGTGAATTAAAGAAGTTTAGTTACTTACCTTGATGATAGAGCTCCATGTCTTTTGTCAAACTGAAGCTTCATCATGCAAAGCAAATTAAAAATGCAAGGCATAACAAATGCAAGTAGCCATAAATTACTTACATCACCCATTTCGTTGTAAAAACAAATACTTGCAACACCCATTTTTTATGAAACATATACAGAAATGAAGAAGCTTCCACAATGGTAAGAAATGTTTAAAATTTCGCATGATGATACCTCTTTCCTTGTTTTCGGCCAACATAAAAGAATACATACTTCGGAAGGAAGTTTGCACGCCAGCAAGATAGAGCAGATCCAGGTATCCAACTATCAACACTTGACCAAACTGCAGATAGAAATAAGTAGTACAAGAAAAACCTTCCACATAAAGTCCCAGTTTTGTTCAGAACAAACATTGGACACTTGACTTTTAGTAATAGCCTCATGACCTGCTCCAGCACAATGAGCACCATATTAATTCACAATTAGATCATGGGGCCAACACACCAGACACCACCAAAAGGCATGGACACAGTATACAAAAAAAACTTGTGTTTATTTATAAACAGTATCTTATTTCGTGCGTGGTAACCAAGCTGCTAGCTTATTGATGTTCAGAAGCAGACCCCATAAAGAAAACGTGCTTACCGTAGATGTAATCAAATATGTACAATGAGCTTTGCTTTTGTGCTTGGCTATTTATATTGAATGTTGCAATGTGAGTAAAAAGAATGACATGTCATGTCACTGCTGCTACCTAGACTCATGCATTTGTGCTTGCTCGGCTGACTGCTGCTCATGTATTTGTTATATCACCATGCTTGCATATAGGTCAGTAACTTAATATGTTGTATCACCAGCTCATAGATTATTTTTATTTTCTGCTGTAGTCTTTTAGTGAGCATTTGTTACTTATAAGCTGCCTGTTCTATCATTCTCTTGGACTCTGTTCCTACTTCATAGTACTACTGAAATTGTAACACCATGTTTATTCTAAATGATACTCAACTCAGACCTATTTCGAGTGCAGCAAATTTGTAGCTTTGACATCGACACCGACACCGACATGAGGCTGCGGCGGCGACGACGACATCGACAAGTGGTTGTGGCGGTGATGACGACATCGACACCGACACGGGGCTGCGTCGGTCGAACCTTGTTGTCATTGTGATGTTACTAGAGATGTATGAGAATATCAAATTATGTGCATGTATTCGAGTTTTGTGGTTTATTCTATATTTGAATACATGCTGTGAAACAAATTATTTTTCAGATTAAATATATTTTGATTATTTTTTAATCCCTAAAAAGATACTAGTGGCGCACCATCTAAATATGCCCGCCACTAGTATTATTTTTTTAAACTCACAAATTATTACCAGTGTGCGCCACTGATATCGACTTATTAGTGGCGCCCCACTTAATATGCGCGCCACTGATAGCTGATTCCGGAGGCCCAAAAGCAGCTTAACTGTGGCGCACGGGGCAAGCTATCTGTGGCGCACGGGCTGGTGCGCCACAGGTAAGTGGTGTTATCTGTGGCGCACCAGCCAGTGCGCCACAGATAGCCTGTTACCAGTGGCGCGAGTTTAGTGGTGCACCACGGTGCGCTACTGATAGGCTATTTTGGTGCGCCACTGGTAGCCTTTTTTCTACTAGTGATGGCATGGCTCAGCGAAGAACAGGACTCGCGCGCGCAAGACGATGGCGAGTACGGAGAGATTGCAGCGAGGGGCCGAGAGCGACGGCACACACGCGGGAAGAGAAAGGGGCATCAAAAGTGTTGATCTTGATCAGGTCTAGAATCAAGTGGTAACTTCAGGCGCAAATAAAATTTGTACTCGATCGGATATATAGGAACCTGGCCTTTGGAGAGACATGACATGGATTGGCGACCGATCGATCGGCCCTACCCAGTCACGGTCAGCATTGCCTTGGAACAAAACTATTCGCGTCCCGTAACTCAGAATCCCCGACGCTCAGTCCATTTGCCTGAAGATGACCCGACGATCGGAACTCCAAATTTTCTTCGCGATCGTGGACTCGAAAGTACGGATCAGTTCAACCTCACACAGTTGCGTCGTTGGGATGGTCCAAGCTGGCCGGCAAAGATACACGTCACATCAAAATATCTAGTGGATCAGCACGAATCAGTTTCAAAAGAAGAAAATAGATGGGCACGGAATGATATGAGCGGAGCAGGGTATGGGCGTTCGTGTAGTTGTGTCGCTCTAACGGGTGTACTGGAAAATGATGTGTCAGTCAGTCGGACAGTGAGACGACTGAGAATTGTGGTTTTGGATGAGAATAGGATAACTTCGTTCAGTCTTGATCAATCTAATGGTACGTCTCGGAAGATAATTTCGTTCAAATACGATGTGTAGGCCGCTCTCGTTCTTACCAATTTTTTCCTAGTTAAACAGCAGGTACACAGTTCCTTATGCAATTAAACGTACTCTCGTTTTTTTTTTTGAGGAAAGGATCTGATACATATATTCAGGAAGCAGAGTACAAATTACAAGGAGATCCAACAAAGAAAATAAAAACAAAGGAACCCTGCAATTAGCACAAAGCACCCCGAGCCTCCTGGAAAGATCACGATCAGATCCACCACTGCGCTCCGAGAAGCCTAGTCAACGCCTGCGTCGCCACCTGCCGCCGGAGAGAAGAGCCACCACTTTGTAGACGGCCGCAGGATCCATCCGCCGCCGAGAGACGGAATCTGAGCTCACTGAATGAACACGGCCAGAGCACCAACTCCCCAGCACCACCCAACTTCCCGCCGACGCAGCGCCACCCAGGCCCACCAACCGCACCACCCAAACTCCGGCAGACACCGCTCCCCTCGCCACCAAGGCCGGCCGGAGCAGAGACGCCGAAGAAGAAGAACACCACCAGCCCCACCACCAAAAACGGATCGTAGACCACCACCGGCTCCTCCCCTCGCCACCACAGCCGGCCAGAGAAGCACAGAAGGAGATCCGCGCCCGACGTAGCACCTTCACGACCTCCCTGGCAACGAAGACGCCGCCGGAACGGGGACAGGAGTGGAAGGACCAAACACCAAACTCCGACGCCATCGCCACCGTCTTCGACGACGCCAGGAGACACACACCAAGATAAGGGACTTATCTACACACACGGACGGATGCCGGAGCTCCCCACCTCACGGCGCCAGAACGGCGACCTGAGGCAGAGGGGAGCGGCGGAATCGCCGGCGAGACCGAGAACTTTCGAGTCGCCTCTCTCTCTACTGTAGCACGGGGACACGCGGGTAAACGTACTCTCGTTTGTCAGTACACAGCACAATTTTCGGAGAGCTGTCCGAGATGGCCAGATTTCTCTGAACCCATGAAGAATCTCACAGCACCCGAAACCAATGCTGTTTGATACGAAAACTCTAGCCGGTTCCATGAGATGAGCATTTTAAACAGTGGCGGAGCCAGCGGGTGTGCCGGGTGTGCCGGGGCACACCCAGAAATTCTGCAATTTGTTTGGGAGCAGTTCATCATTCTACAACCTGTCACGTAACAGCCAATTAGAAAATCAAAATAGAAAAAGAAAAGTCCACCTTGGGCCAGTCAGGGCCCGTGCGGCCGTGCACTCGCTTATCTCTCTCTCTCACTCATCCCGCATCCGCCATCCCCAGCCCGTGCGCTCGCTGTTCGCCCCTGACCTCGATTCCTCTTTTCCGCCACCGCCGATGTGAGGACCCCGGATTAGCTATCCGAGATACTCGTTATGTTTCCTGCAACAATCCCATGATCAGTCTGTTGTTGCACATAACTCGAATTGGCATCACAGGACATCCATAAATACCGACTAAATATACTTACGTGATTTGAAGTCATAAGCTTCAACAGGTACTTGCAGCGGAAATCACCAAACAACGTGGAGCCCAAGTCATTCGCCTTAACCCTACAGGCAGCTGACTGGGAAGCGCCCTAGTTCGCAAAGACGCCAGTGAACTCCTCTTCTTCGAACTGCTCCTCTTTAAAATCTGGCTAAGACAATAGCCAGGGACGAAACCAATATGAGTACATTTGATTGTACTCGCAAACTACCCCAACTTGAGCATGCACTAGTTTTGATAATCTTTAAAACCTTTAGTTTTAGAAAAACATCTCTATATCTTTATTGAAAAAGAGAAGAGTAGATCTTATATCCTTGTTGAAGGCAAAATATTTTGAAAAGTAGTTTCTCAATATCTTGGTTGGAAACAAACCCTTTGGAAAAATAGTTTTCTCACCATGTTTGTTGAAAAAGGGTAAGAAGTCTTTTTAAACCTTTTTCTCGAAAATATACCTTTGGTTAAAAAGGTAAGAAATCTCTTTTAAAACCTTTTCCTCGAAAATCACCATCTTGTCCATTTTTCCAAAACTCTTCCTTTTCCGATCATAGCCCCTTCAGGGTCACTCATTTTCCAGCAACCTCATACTACCCCTTCGGTATAGTTGCATAAAACAATCTCCACTTCATTTTCCTTTCAAACTCAAAACTTTGTAAAACTTGCACATGGTCTTAGGACAGCCTCCCAACTGTCCATATCCGAGGACTCGGCTATTCGAATAGTTTTACCCTCTGCAGAGGTAGCACGCTTTTCCCACACCATCCGGCACTCATCGTGTCAGCCACGTCCCGCCATACAGGTATGCGAAGTTGAGTCCCGACCATAGCCTGTCCTTTGCTCATGCTAGTATAGGATCCTACCGCTACGAAACCGGTTCCATCGACACTTAAATCCATGCCCGTCGAAACTAAGTGTGAGGACTTCGTAGTTCTGCCCGGCGAATTTTAATGGCCCTACAAATCCTCTACTCCAATTCATACATACCAACTCAGCTGGCAGTCTTCTCTTTAGAGGACCCGGGTCAGGGGCAGGTCACCAAACCATCCCCTCATGGAACGAGGTCATCCTCGTTGTTGAGGCATCCAGTACTAACACGAGCAAATTATATGACTACGCCCTTTCCCATATGTGGGTAAATGTGGTCGCACAGGTTATCGGCTGGTAGTCATAGTACAAAGACACAATGTGCATTTTTCATAAACATCACCATACTCCATTTCTCCACTTCCATACCGACATCCCTATACCATATTTCATCCACGGATTGAAAAGGAGTTTTGAATAATCAATGTTTTTCCCATCCTATAGTTTTATATAAACAAACTGATACTTCTACATAGGTGGCAAAATAGTTTTTCATATACTTTTGAAAAGGCTTTCAAAATCATTTCCAATTTTCATAGCAAAATACTTTTAACCAAAACTTGGGTGGATCGTAATCTCACCAAAGATTTTTATAAAAGGCTTTTGAGTAAAAACAAATACATTTAGAAATTACTGCACACTACTAACACCTCTATATCGGGTGTCTCAATAATGACTGTATTGTAAAAGGGTTTTCAAAATCATAGCTTTAGTGGCAAACACCACGTAAATCACTTATGCTCTTTTTACGTAAAACATGTGAATCAAAATAGATGTATATAGATGCAAGCTCAGTGAAGTAGCTTGCCTGGTTTCAGCATAATGCTCCTGGACTTCTTCTTACTGATCAAATAAATAAATCCCATCCTTCTTCAATAAATCCTCTCCAAAGACCACTCCGGTAGCGTTATTCTAGCGTCGCAAACATGAAAATAAAACAACACTCAATAAGCAAACCAACTCACAATGGGATACCAACAAGGAATCAACCAAAACATAGCACCATTTAATCAAGCAACAAACATCAAGCCATACTAACAAACAAAATCATGAGGGAACATTATTATTTAACAAACAAGTTTAGCAATCACCACACTTATCTAGATGCAAACAAGAAATTAATCCAACTACGCAAGACATCACATGCTACTAACACAGCATAATATACTAACCAAGGACTAACATTAAACATTAAAACATAAGTTTATAATTTTAATCCCAACTCTACACAACCACCATTGTCTAACTACACCTCATACTTAAATTACCCAACAAGTGAACTATTCAAGACATAAACACAAGGGCAATATACTAACAGGAGTATACCACCAATCACAAGCTAAAAAAGTATTAAACAACTCCAACGAAGGGTTGTTAACAAACAAATTTCCTTAGGCAGGAAATACTTCAGACAAAAGTTAAGTTACCCAATAATTCTCTGTAATTCAACATGTCTCACCAAGTTAAGGTGGAGACATTAACAAGACACTCAAGCTAATACTCAACTTAAAGACAAACAAGTTTAACAAGTAAGGCAACATATTCCTAATTAAAACAAATAAGAAACATTTTGCCTATTGCAGAAACTGTTACAAACACACAATTTCCACACCATTCGACCAAGCAACACTAACACACAAGCTGAACTACTACAACATCTACTACTGAACAGAAGTCAAAACAATTGAATTCGGTTTACTTAAATTCTCAAGCACACAAGCAAGATTGATTATTAGTTGGAAACATCATATTCATCTTTAACCACACCTGTTTAACTCAAACAAGATTATCTCTAACCACTAACAGTACTAACATATTTTAACATGTTTAAAGATTAGTAACACACAAGTGACAGTACCAAAACAATCAACAATCAACACAAACCACAAATTCATAACTAAAAGCAATTAATCTAATTTCTTTTTATTAGTGGCAGAACAACACTTTTACTAAAAATTGCACCTAGAGAGTTCTGTAAATCAAACAACCATGCCAAGCTAGGAATATGTTCTCCTACACATACAGAAGACAATCCAATTGGATTTACTCCAAAATTCATTTCACAAAAATCTACAAAAATCACTAAAGTGCTACTGGTGTGTTTACAAGAATGAATAGAACTTTTGTTTTAGGATTCATTTGCATACAAGACCAACAGATCTAGAAAGGTATCACTTCAGGCTATCCAGGGAATTTTAGTTTGCAATATTTGGAGTTATAAAACTCTAGATATTGATTATTTAGTGAAAACTACTCTTTCTACAAGATTTAATCTACACAACAATTAAAAATGTATTTTGGCAAGCAACCAGTTCTGCATGTCTAAGAAAACTCATAGGAACACAACAAAATTCGAAACAATCAATTATCTAGCACAGGGATTAAATGGTGGATTTATTCCTACCATAGATCTAGCAGGAAAAATTAAAACAGGAAATAGATATAACAGGAAAAAGGGGATTGGGCCAGATCTGGGCCAGATCCGCTCGAGCAGTGAGGAGAGCGGCCCAGCCAGTTGCCCATGCGCGCGAAGCGGTACGGGCCGTTTTCTTCTTCCTCTCGATGGACAGAGCAGAGCGAAGCAGCAGGGAGCTCGGTGAGGTTAGCGCCGGCAGTTCCGGGCTCCTGCAAAGAAATGGGGATGCCCATTAGAAAGAGCACGACGAGGGGAGCACAGGGACATGAAAATGGCGGAGGGAGATGGGCGAGGGTGCTCGCAAGCTTCCCGGCAAGGTGGCGGCCGGGAAGAAGAAGATGAACTCGCCCCCGTCGATTCACGGCGCCCCGCGGCGATTCCTTGGTCGTGGACGAAGAGGGCGACGAGGCGGTGCTGATGGTGGTCCTCGATCTGGACGGGGCGGCTCCAATGGATGGCGAGGCTCGACGGCGAGCTCGGGCTGGAGTTCGGGCGGTGGGAGAGAAATAAGTGGAGAGGGAGAGCGAGCAGTGAGGAGTGAGGGGCAAGGGAGAGCAGAGGAGTGGCGTGGGGTTCTTAGCTTCTCCTCCGCAGCGGCAAGGAGGGAGGGGGGCCACGGTGAGCTCGGGAGCGTGGAGCGGGGAGCACGCCACCGTGCCGTGCTGCATTGGAGCTACAGGAAGTCAATGAAGATTTTGCAAAGAGGCCCCTGAACTTCTTTTCCTATTTACAATTTAGTCCTTTTCTGTTTTCTTTTAAAACCAGAGAGTTTCCAGTGATTAATTGAGGCCTTTAAATTTTTTTAAAAAATTATGAGAAAATTTAAGTAGCCTCCCATATATATGTAGAAGCTCCACAAAATTTGGTATTTGAAAATAAAATGTTCTGAACAATACTTGTTCATAGAGTTTAATTATGTCATTTTTGGTAATTAATATTTGATACTCCTTTAATATTTTAAAACCAGTGATAAAATATTGTGTTGAACTTTTGGAACTTCTTTAACAAATATGATAACTTCAAATAAGTTTTATTTTTATAGAGAAAACATTTGTTCGGAGGAAATAGAGAATTTAGGAGGGAATTTATTTATGAAGATCCTTTCTAACTCATGACCTTCATTTCCTTTTTAATAAATGATTTGAGGGTTTGATTTAAATCGAAAAGTAGGTTTACTTAAGGAGGGAGTGATATGAAGTGGGGATGATTATTAGTTCATCTCACTCCTAGAATCTTGATAAAGAAAATATAATTGTTTTCATAGAATAGAGGAATAGATAGAGAGGGAATTTCAATAAGATCATTTCCATTAATTTAGGACTTTAACTTAGGTTTGAATAATTTTAGAGGATTTGTTTTTATTCAAGTCACACTCCCAATTTGCTGCCAAGTGTTTCTAATTTTAGTATTAACACCACTGAGGAATTATCCTCACAAGCAAGCAACACACAATATCAATAGCACAACAATAGCAACAACACAACAATATCAACCACACAACAATATTCACATAACAATCAAGACCACACAATTCAAACCACAAGAATAAATCATACCACCATTTCCATAATTAACAATACTATCTTGAAAATGATCACACTTAATTATGACAAGATGATGGGTAGGAAATATCTCATCTCATAACTTAATAGTTTTCAAAAGGTTTGATAAAGGGAAATATGTGGGTTAATATATTTCCCACTAGTGTTATTTTCAAAGGGAGTGGAAACCAGAGTTTATAAAATGGGAGTTGTAAAATATCAGAGTGGAAGAATAGGTAGGAGACAACATATGAATCTCCATATTTTTGAAAACACATAACTTTGGAAATACTTTTTCTGTCTCCATTAAAGGGTATTTTATTTGTTGCTAAAACCAAATCATTGAAATGGACCTTGGCGAAAATAAGAATGGAAAAGATATATGGAATATATTCTTGTCATAACATGATCACCAGAGTTTTAAATATATTTTTACTTAGGTTGATTTCTTGGGTTGACATTTACTAGTCAAACAATCATAAACATTCAAGTCACACAAGGTCAAACAGAACAATATAAGGGAAAACACAATCATTTGTGAAATAATTCAAAAAGTTTTTGTTGGTTCTGAATTTTGGGTCTTATTTATTCTTATTATAAATTTGGGATGTTACAGCCGATCCCTAAATTCGTCGCCCTTCCTCTCGGTTGTCGGCGGCGGGAGCAAATCCATGACGCAGCGGAGGCAATCAGGCGATCCCGTGCGCCGGCGTTGAGATCCCGCTGCATCGAGTACCTGCGCGCATACTGCCTGCGCGAGCTCCGAGCTGCATCGGGCACCTGCCGCCGCGCCGAGATGTCCAGGAGTCGGGGGCCGGCCGCGCTGAGACGTCTAGCTGAGCAGCCGGGCAGGAGCAGCAGCACACCGGCTGACCGGCAGTAATTCGACAGGCAAGCCTGAAGCCTCGCGGTAATTAGAATTCCCACTTCCCTGTTCATACTTCCATAGTTCCATGGAATGCGTATTTCTCTGTCAATCCAACACATCTAGTACTAGTACACAGTTGCTAGTACAGCATTAGGTTCTGTTTTTTCTGTCAATTCACTAGTTTTGATCTAGTTTGTTGTTATTTTTGTTTGTCTGTCATGGCTATGCGAAGGCGTAAAGTAGACCCATAATATTCTACTCGTGTTATCTTTTGTTAATGTAAGACTATTTAATATTATCAACTATTTGTATGGCTACTTTTGTTACCTTCAAACATATTTGGTGAGCTATAATATTGTGAGACTTTAACTTATTTATATTGTTCTTTCCGTACAATTGTGGATTACATGTGCTGTCAAAAAAAAATTCGCCGGTGGCACACCATTTGATAATTTCCTAGCTCCGCCACTGATTTTAAACATCTCCAAAGTCAAGGATCGATCGCTGTTTGGCTCCAATAGCAATCTTCGGTGTCTTTTTCATGTATTATCCTCGTCTTGTTCTTGGTTTGTGCAACTTAGCTTTGTTGTATCGTTGCTCTGTCCTCGAGAGCCATGTAAGGATGTACTTTGATCTTCAATGTTGTTCACAAAAAAAAAGCAGTTCTGACGGCAAGCGTGGTCCACCCACACACACAACTCACTGGAACAGCTTGGAGATAAGTGGATGTTTCATGCAGTCTGGTTAACAATTTTTTGCAAGTGCTCGGCTGAAGGCATGGGTATATCGGGAGC
This sequence comes from Poa pratensis, assembly GCA_947311845.1. Lineage (NCBI taxonomy): Eukaryota > Viridiplantae > Streptophyta > Magnoliopsida > Poales > Poaceae > Poa > Poa pratensis. The sequence continues at coordinate 90,669,425 of CAMZMU010000117.1, read as the reverse complement.
GGGGAGATTCAGATGAGAGAATGCAATCCGGGCGCAGGAACCCGTGGCGCGGCTACCAGCAGGTTACTGTTATCCATTACGAGTTACGATGAGGGCTACCGAATCGACGGGCAAGAGGAGATCGGATCAGGGATTGCCAGCCTGCAGAAGCCGACCAGGGATCTTCTGCGTCACAGGAAGAACTCGGTGCGTGTTTTGCTCGCTCGCTTGCATGTTCATCCAATCGCCACATCTCCTCTTCGGTTAGCATCGGAACACAAACAATCCAGTTACCAGAAACAGCAACGTGAAAAGTGTTCCTACCAAGACATCCACGAGCATGGTTGAGAGCTGTGACCACTGACGCCAGACACAGAAGTCCCCAGCAAACCCGTGCACTATTCAGTCCTGCCATATGTACACGGGCGCCCGCCCAAGCAATCGACTTTCCAAGGGGTACACTCGCTTAAACTAACGACCCAAGCAGCACAAAATCGAGCTTAGTTAAGCATCCCACCAAGTGAGGGAGTTGAGCACTGAGCAGGGAGGCAATCCCTCTCACTTAATTATACTGCCTGTGTTCAGATTGTTGCAGAGATAGTGTGAGCAGTGTACTAGCAAGTATAATAAAGCAGCGTGAGATCGATTCCTGCCCTGTCGTAGTCTGTTTGCACACCTGTGGTGAATTGAACGGACCATAGTGATTCTAAAGATTCTGAGAGTGAAGAGGAAAAACAAGTCTTCGTAAGGTCTTTGTACGGGGCACTGTTTTCTTTTCCAGTATTTTAGGGCCTCGAGATATGCCCTGAGTATTGCCGACGGTCGAGTGGTCGACGCGGCAGGTTCAAATGCGGGAATGATTGGCACAAGCGTCGGATATGACACTCTAGTGTGGTGTTTGTTGTTGCCTGCTACTCCCTCCGTTTCAAATTACTTGACTTGAGTTTGTACAAAAATGGATGTATCTATACAATAAGCAGAGTACTTATCACATAATGAGACGGGAAATGGATCTCCCACTGACAGAAATTACGTGGCTGAGTTCTGAATTGCGTTTCAAGATTAAAAGTTAACGCCTCAACATCTGAATGTGAAACAAACCATGACCACTCACCCGACGCCTGTGGAACCCGGCAGCACCTCTCTCAAACCTTGCAGCTTGACAACGCCCGCCCCGCACGATCCATGTATAAACTGAACGCCTTCTGCTGTCACGCTGTCAGCAAAGAGAACCTCCTCGATCGCTGCCTCGGCAACGTCATTCTGCAGGACATTTCAGTTACGCCTGGACATTTCAGCTAGCAAGAGCTTTCTTTTTTTTGCATTTTCACCACGTATATTCAAACGAAAACCACGTACAAAGTACACAGTAGAAATACAGAACCACAATACGTAGAGGAAAAGGAACCACAAGCAACAAGAATAACAACATCACCGGCGTCGGAGACGAGGACCACCAGCCGCCACCTTGCCGCTGTCAGGGAAAACTTTGCCCTATGAGAGACGCTGCCGTGCCCGTCCGCCGCGCCGCGGCGGAGCTTTTGTCGATGAACGACCAGGGGAAGCGCCCCCTGTCCCATCCACGCCACTTTGCCTCGGCCGCCATCGGAGCCGTCGCCGGAGGAAGTCGAAGAACTCGACGAGCCCAGGGTTCCCGCCGCCAGATCCGCCGCCAGCACGGATCCAGCGGAAGCCAGAGAAGCTCGAGCACCACGCCGGGCCCCGAGCTCCCGCAAGTCGAGCGCAGAGACGCCGCGCCCCGAGGGGCAGCACCGCCGGAGAAGCCCGCGCCGACACCA